>JAMPIV010012614.1:0-453193 GCA_024509875.1 Oreohelix idahoensis | reverse complement strand
CCTTTTCTGGTCATGAAAAGAAGCGTTAAGAAAGGTTTCAGACATCTACCATAGTTGACTGATACTAACCTATTAAGGAGATTGTGGTCACGCTGCCGTTCTTGAACATTTTTAGTCCGTCGTGTCTCTATACAAGAGAAGGCAATCCTAAAATGTGTGTCTCGATTAACTAGGATTATGTCCTTTTGACCATAGACAACATATTTACACATTCAGTCAAAAATTGATCTTACATTGAATAATGTTTAACACAATACGATAAATAATAATGATCCGTGAGTAACAGTATAAAAATCTTATTGTCCGTCGCCACTCGCCAATACAATTTAGGACGGCTAGTTTTTCTCTTAAATGAAAAATAAATCGGGTGGGGACAATACACGAGATTATCTTAGAGTGTTGGTGCACACGGTTTACAGCGGTAAAAGTGGGCTTAACTATAAATTATCTTTCAATGTTCGAGTATGGACCATAAAACTAGAGAAACCTGTTTGGTAATTCTCAGTTATTGATCATACTGTCCATCGTGTGCATCGCAAAATTTAAGAAGCATTCACTTGGATATTTTGTGAAAAGATTTCAGTGGAATTTTTTAATCTTTATTTTGGCAGCTATCGACTTTGAGTGTTGCAGGGAAAATGGCTGATACGGTCTAGAGTGAATTCTGAAAGCATTTAAAGGTTCTTGAATGTTTAGGAAGATTTGAGTCTTTGCATGCGTTACAAGATTTCTCCAGGGGTCCTGTTTTAGGGCTCGTGGGATGACATGAGCGGTGAAGGTGGTTTTAGTTACGTCACATCTAAGCCCTTCAGATGAAAGCCTAGCTATAAAGTAAACTTTCATTAATAACTGCTGATGGGAGGGTATTTGAAGCAAGGAGTTTGTTTGCTAATGAGATCGGCGCCATTACAAGGATTGTTCTCATCCCCACGTTCGTTAAAACACATCCTATCAGCGTGTTTGTCCTGAGTAACCTAGTCATCTGTACCGAGTACTGTTCTAACGGGACATTGTCCTCCAAACTCAGCGTCATGACTCCAAGACTGTGTACCATCTACTTTCTGCAAATGGCATGCGCAGTCCGTTATCTGAATGACAAGCAAAAACTTGTTCACGTCGATATCAAACCAAGCAATATATTTATCAATGCCAAAAATGACGCCGTTCTGGGAGACTTTGGGTTGTCATTTTTCATCCTTCCAACCGACACAGTCGTACCTACGAGAGGAATGGGTGGCACGCCTTATTTTTCTGCTCCGGAGATATCCAGCTGCAGATACGTGGATCCTTACATGCTGGACATGTACTCCCTGGGTGTTGTGCTCTGGTGTCTGATATTCAAGAGAGAACCACATTCTGATAAAGTGTACGAATGTTTGAATTACGCTCAATATATGCTTGCTATTCCTGAGCCACTTCGATTGTGCCTGACGTCCATGTTGCAGCCTGATCCCCACAACAGACCTGCAGCTTCAACTATGCTGAAGAAGTTACATAGCCTTAATTTCTTTGGAGACCTCATCGACAGGCTATGAAAAGACTTAAGTATTTTTTGTTCCAAATATTTTTTTCTATTTAACCTTTTATGTGTTTAACGTTCTCCTTAACTTTATATTTATATCTTGTTTATGTATGTATGTTTTTCTTGTCATAACCCATTGTTTAACTAACTCTTCAGTTTTTTTTTGTTTCCCTTCCCATTAGGCACTCCAGTGCTTCACTGTTCTTTACGCTTTTATTTACACAACCCTCTGTGTGAATTCATTATAGTAGATGCTATCATAGCACCAGCACTCTTTTGATAACAATTTAGTTTGTTCGTCAGGACTAATGCATTCTTGAAATAGTCTTTTTTCCAGCACTACGAACGTGATGTTAACACACTAACGTAACATAATTTACTATTGATATTAATGGTGGCACAATAATCTAATAGCTTTTACACTTACACATAACGTACAATAATGAACCACGTTTGCTTATACATTAATATAACAGTTTCTTCCAATGCTAAGACGATATCAAAACATTAATGTAATAGTATTTACACACTTGTTGACTATTTTGATGATCAGACATAATAGAGCTAGCATTTTGAAGTTTTTCATCATTGTCATACAACCAGTACTGTACCTTGTCCCAGACAGGAAACCGTACAAGACATTAGTATTCTCCTGCTGAGTTGGTTTCTGTATAAATTAGTTTTAAATTGTGAGGATACTAGTCTCCATGTCCAACCTCATGGTAGTCGACTAGTAAAGGATCCCGTTTACACGCCCACTGAGGCATATTGGGAATATGGTGTTAGGCCCATATTTCCTCGACCATCGGCACACTTGGGGTTATGTGGTCAGCATCACGCCGGCCGCCTTAACCTTCCCAGAGCTGCTCTGGTACCCAATTGGGGCTTGGTGGACCCAAGAGCCGTTTGCAGTCTAAAACATATCACACCTCAACTGGGGATTGAACCATGGACCACTGAGATAGGAAGCCATTGCACTAACCACTGTGCTACGCGACTCCCAAGTCGACTAGTACGACATACAAAAGGCAGCAGTAGTTCTTTTCTGTCTGATGCTAATGTAAGAGCGTGTTTCTATTTTCGCTAACACCACCAATGTAGCACTTTTTTCCTTTATTACTTACAAGCGCGACTTTCTGATGCTAATGTAAGAGCTTGTTTCTATTTTCGCTAACACCACCAATGTAGCACTTTTTTCCTTTAATACTTACAAGCGCGACTTTCTGATGTTAATGTAAGAGCGTGTTTCTATTTTCGCTAACACCACCAATGTAGCACTTTTTTCCTTTAATACTTACAAGCGCGACTTTCTGATGCTAATGTAAGAGCTTGTTTCTATTTTTGCTAACACCACCAATGTAGCACTTGTTTCCTTTATTACTTGCAAGCCCGACTTTCTGATGTTAATGTAAGAGCGTGTTTCTATTTTCGCTAACACCAGCAATGTAGCACTTTTTTCCTATAATACTTACAAGCGCGACAGTAAATGCAGTCCCTTCTATTACAAAATAAAGGTTGTTTGCACACTAACATAAACCATCCTTACAGAGATTTATATCTTGTGATACTAACATATTTACTAACGTTTCACGTCTGTGACACATCTTTCACTTATTATTAATACTGTATGGAGCAAGTTTCTCACACTCCAAACTATATCTCGTTTCTTCTTCTGTTCCATTTTTTTCCCTATGCAGCACGAAAAAGTCACAACAGATTTTGTCTTGCAGTGTGCCTGAATCATGCGCGCTTGCATTAGTGGTCTCTGGAACAGTGTGAATTGAGCTCACAAAAGTCTCCTTTTACGACATGTCTGTGAAAGCAGTAAGCGTATTCGTTCTTCCTATTCTCATAGGCTCACGAAAGAACAGATCAGGGCAGTAAATCGTAACTGTGAATTTTTTAATCAGGCCACGTGGTACATATTAATATGCACGTGACGGTCCCAAGCCCGTTCAAACTGAGAGGGAAAATATGTGTTGCATTCATAATTACCGTCGTCCCAAAAAATCATTTAAAATGACGCCATCTATCTATCTATCTATCTATCTGTCTGTCTGTCTGTCTGTCTGTCTGTCTGTCTGTCTGTCTGTCTGTCTGTCTGTCTGTCTGTCTGTCTGTCTGTCTGTCTGTCTGTCTGTCTGTCTGTCTGTCTGTCTGTCTGTCTGTCTGTCTGTCTGTCTGTCTGTCTGTCTGTCTGTCTGTCTGTCTATCTATCTATCTATCTATCTATCTATCTATCTATCTATCTATCTATCTATCTATCTATCTATCTATAAACCTGCTTGCCTGCCGAGATACATATCTACCTGTCAGTTCATGTTGTTTGTCTATTTGTCCAACTTTATAAATTGAACAACTACCTATCTACACTTGCATGAAACTATTGACGATTTAGTTTTTGTCACAATCAAGAAAGACAAGCACTCATATGTATCACCCAGGCGGATTTTTTCTTGTCAAGTCTACACGGGAAAACGATCATAAGAATACCAGTAAAAGTAAGCATTTTGCCTAGGTTTTCTTAGACTATAAATTTGTATCAAGAACATATGCATTTCAACAGCAACGATTGTTTCCCACTTTTCCAAGCCCCTGGTATTTAGAAATCTCTTATCTTCGTTCTTTCTTTTCTACCGAGTCATGGGCGGCACTTCAAAGTCCACTTTTGCAATCTTATCAAGGATAGATAGCCTTTAGAGCGGTTCGTCCTCGAACTTCAAAACGGCTTAACCTGGTCACTTGGGACGGCCGGTCAGCTTCAAAGTAGGCGGTGTCCGACCTTTAGAGTATAAAAACTTATTGTCCGTCGCCACTCGCCAATACAATTTAGGACGGCTAGTTTTTCTCTTAAAAGAAAAATCAAACGGGTGGGGACAATACACGACGATTATCTTTGGAGTGTTGGTGCACACGGTTTACAGGGTAAAAGTGGGCTTAACTATAAATTTACTCTTCAATGTTCGAGTGGCCCATAAAACTAGCGAACCTGTTTGTTAATTCTCAGTTATTGATCAAACTGTCCATCGTGTGCATCGCAAATTTAGGAAGCATTCACTTGGATATTTTGTGAAGATTTCAGTGGAATATTTTAATCTTTATTTTCATCGACTTTGAGTGTTGCAGGAAAATGGCTGAATCTAGAGTGAAACCTAAAGCATTAAACTTGAAGGAAGATTTCTTTGCAGCGTACAAGATTTCTCCAGGTCCTGTTCTAGGACGTGGGATGAGCGGTGAGGTGGTTTTAGTTACGTCACATTCTAACCCTTCAGAGAAGCTAGCTATAAAGAAACTTTCATTAATAACTGCTGATGGAGGTATTAGAAGCAAGAGTTTGTTTGCTAATGAGATCGGCGCCATACAAGGATTGTCTCATCCCCACGTCGTTAAACACATCCTATCAGCGTGTTGTCCTGAGTACCTAGTCATCTGTACCGAGTACTGTTCTAACGGGACATTGTCCTCCAAACTCAGCGTCATGACTCCAAGACTGTGTACCATCTACTTTCTGCAAATGGCATGCGCAGTCCGTTATCTGAATGACAAGCAAAAACTTGTTCACGTCGATATCAAACCAAGCAATATATTTATCAATGCCAAAAATGACGCCGTTCTGGGAGACTTTGGGTTGTCATTTTTCATCCTTCCAACCGACACAGTCGTACCTACGAGAGGAATGGGTGGCACGCCTTATTTTTCTGCTCCGGAGATATCCAGCTGCAGATACGTGGATCCTTACAAGCTGGACATGTACTCCCTGGGTGTTGTGCTCTGGTGTCTGATATTCAAGAGAGAACCACATTCTGATAAAGTGTACGAATGTTTGAATTACGCTCAATATATGCTTGCTATTCCTGAGCCACTTCGATTGTGCCTGACGTCCATGTTGCAGCCTGATCCCCGCAACAGACCTGCAGCTTCAACTATGCTGAAGAAGTTACATAGCCTTAATTTCTTTGGAGACCTCATCGACAGGCTATGAAAAGACTTAAGTATTTTTTGTTCCAAATATTTTTTTCTATTTAACCTTTTATGTGTTTAACGTTCTCCTTAACTTTATATTTATATCTTGTTTATGTATGTATGTTTTTCTTGTCATAACCCATTGTTTAACTAACTCTTCAGTTTTTTTTTTGTTTCCCTTCCCATTGGGCACACCAGTGCTTCACTGTTCTTTACGCTTTTATTTACACAACCCTCTGTGTGAATTCATTATAGTAGATGCTATCATAGCACCAGCACTCTTTTGATAACAATTTAGTTTGTTCGTCAGGACTAATGCATTCTTGAAATAGTCTTTTTTCCAGCACTACGAACGTGATGTTAACACACTAACGTAACATAATTTACTATTGATATTAATGGTGGCACAATAATCTAATAGCTTTTTTTTTTTTTTTTTTTTTTTTTTTTTTTTATTTTTTTTTTTTTTTTTCACGCCACAATAACGTACAATAATGAACCCTGACGTTTTACGTGCCCTTTTTACATTAATATAACAGTTTCTTCCAATGCTAAGACGATATCAAAACATTAATGTAATAGTATTTACACACTTGTTGACTATTTTGATGATCAGACATAACAGATCTAGCATTTTGAAGTTTTTCATCATTGTCATACAACCAGTACTGTACCTTGTCCCAGACAGGAAACCGTACAAGACATTAGTATTCTCCTGCTGAGTTGGTTTCTGTATCAATTAGTTTGAAATTGTGAGGATACTAGTCTCCATGTCCAACCTCATGTTAGTCGACTAGTAAAGGATCCCGTTTACACGCCCACTGAGGCATATTGGGAATATGGTGTTAGGCCCATATTTTCTCGACCATCGGCCCACTAGGGGTCATGTGGTCAGCATCACGCCGGCCGCCTTAACCATCCCAGAGCTGCTCTGGTACCCAATTGGGGCTGGGTGGACCCAGGAGCCGTTTGCAGTCTAAAAAATATCCCACCACAACTGGGGATCGAACCATGGACCACTGAGATAGGAAGCCATTGCACTAACCACTGTGCTACGCGACTCTCAAGTCGACTAGTACGACATACATAAGGCAGCGGTAGTTCTCTTCTGTCTGATGCTAATGTAAGAGCGTGTTTCTATTTTTGATAACACCACCAATGTAGCACTTTTTTCCTTTATTACTTGCAAGCGCGACTTTCTGATGCTAATGTAAGAGCTTGTTTCTATTTTTGCTAACACCACCAATGTAGCACTTTTTTCCTTTATTACTTGCAAGCCCGACTTTCTGATGCTAATGTAAGAGCGTGTTTCTATTTTTGTTAGCACCACCAATGTAGCACTTTTTTCCTATAATACTTACAAGCGCGACAGTAAATGCAGTTCCTTCTATTACAAAATAAAGTTTGTTTGCACACTAACATAAACCATCCTTACAGAGATTTATATCTTGTGATACTAACATATTTATTAACGTTTTACGTCTGTGACACATCTTTCACTTATTATTAAAACTGTATGGAGCACGTTTCTCACACTCCAAACTATATCTCGTCTCTTCTTCTGTTCCATTTTTTTTACCTATGCAGCATGAAAAAGCCACAACAGATTTTGTCTTGCAGTGTGCCTGATTCATGCGCTCTTGCATTAGTGGTCTCTGGAACAGTGTGTATTGATCTCACAAAAGTCTCCTTTTACGACGTGTCTGTGAAAGCAGTAAGCGTATTCGTTCTTTCTATTCTCATAGGCTCACGAAAGAACAGATCAGGGCAGTAAATCTTAACACTGATTTTTTTAATCAGGCCATGTGGTCCATATTAATATGCCCGTGACGGTCCCAAGCCCGTTGAAACTGAGAGGGAAAATATCATGTTTTGCAGAAGTACAGTAGACCAGCTTGTAAGATTAGAACATGATGTAAAGCTAGGGTTCAAGAGAAAACAGTAGCAGTCTTTCTAGATGTCGCAAGAGCATATGATGAATGCTGGCGAGATGGAGCTCTTTACAAAATGAAAAAGATTTGCATTACTGGTAGGACCTATAGGTATATAGAAAACTTTTTACAGGACAGGTATTTTGCTGTACAGGTGAATAATGATAGCTCTAGGTCAGAAATATATGAACAACAGAATGGGATTCCTCAAGGATAAGTGATTTCTCCTTCAATTTTCACTATAGCTGTAAATGATTTAGCAGATGAATTTAACGACATTAAAAATGCAGTATCACAATTTACAGATGACTGAGTCATTTGGCGATCTGGAAAACACTTGGACCATGTTTACAAAAAATTTCAAAATCAAATAGACAAAGTGTCAGAGTGGATGAAAAGTTGGGGCTTCCAAATTAATGTAAACAAAACAGTAGATATGATTTTCAGCAAAGGAAATTTAAAAAAAAAAATAACAAAATCAATATAACCATTAAAGGACAGAAAATATGTACATCCTTAACAACAAGATTTCTGGGCATAACTTTAGATAAACAACTAAATTATAATAAACATATAGACAATTTAGTAGAAAGCTGTAGGGGACCCCTAAATATACTAAGGGTAGTAAAAGGTAATGGATGGGGGGCCAGCAATAAAATAATGCTTATGTTCTACAAGTCTTTCATCAGGGGGAAACTGGATTATGCCAGCATAGTCTATGACTCAGCTGCAGCTTCTAACAAAGCAAAACTGGAGAGGATTCAAAATGAAGTAGCACAAGAAGTGACCCACCCAGCACATAAAGCATTTGTCAAAAACCAACCAAGTGTATGGGACGTCCCCTTAAACAAAGATAGGTAATTAAATTATTGGAGTAAAGATCTAACGCAGCTCAAAGAACTATCAAACACAATTAAAAATAGTTATAAATATAAAAGCAAAATACCACCTTGGGAACTAAAAACACCAATCATAGACTACTCACTTACTGAAAAGATCAAACAAAACATAGAAGATAAGGAAGCCAAAATGATAAGTAGAAAGTTCATAGATCAACTAACTAAACACAGTCTGGCCGTCTACACTGATGGATCCAAGGGTGATAGTGGGCAACTAGGTGCCGGAGTTGTAATACCACAATGGGGAATAAAAAAGAGCTACAGTGTAACTGAAGGGGCGTCGATTTTTACCGCAGAGATGGTAGTAATTCTTAAAAGTTTAGAAATAATCGAAGATAACCCACCAGAAGCTGTTACGATATTTACAAACTCACTATCATCACTACAATCACTAGAACACCCAGGTAAATGTAGCCGGCCAGACATAAAGGAAAAAAATTATAGCAATTAATACATCATTAGGGAACAGAGGATGTAGTGTGAGGCTAGTGTGGGTTCCAGCACACATAGGTATAGCTGGTATCGAGTTGGCAGATCAAAACGCCAAGAATGGAAGATCAAGTAAAAACAATATAAGAGCAGGACTGGGAAGGTCGGAGATCAAGAGCCAAGTGAAGATAACTATAAACGAGGAATGGAAGACAACATGGAAGAAAAGTAGAAAAGGCAAACACGCGTTTAAACTGCTGAAAGAACCAACGAGGACGTGCCTATTCAGAGAAGAATTAAAGATACCATCAAACAAAAAACTGTGGCGTCTCCGTCTCGGTGCAGCATACTTTATGACAGAAGAACCACACTGCCAAGAATGTCAGGAAGAGAATGACATAGACCACTACCTGATCCACTGTAAAAAGTATGAACAACAAAGGCTTGAATTAAAAACTTACTATAGAAATCACAAAATAGACTTGACAGGTGATAAGGTTTTAAGTATAGATGCCCCAAGAGATGCCCAATCAATACTTAAAAGATATATACATAAAACAAAGGAAAACATATAAGGTTAGTAACAAAAAAAAAAAAAAAACACACACACAAAATAAAAATAAAACAACTTACTAACTACTCATAGGACAAGGAAAGACAACAAGGTATTAAATTTAAAAAAAACAACTCAAAAAGAACAAATACTTATACAAAGTAAAACCAAGTGTATAGGACAATAGTTATCAAGAAACAATTCAAAAGAGAAAATAAAATGGACAAATACTAATATAAATTAAAATCAGCAACTGCTAAAGACAATAGCTATTTAAATTGAATACTAAATTAAAAAATAAAATGACACTAAATACCCCAATTATAACCAAATTTCAGATTCAACAGGGTAGACAAAGATGGAACGAGAAGAGGCCATAACGGTCAGCTGTTAAATGACCGCTCTCCACCCATCACCTCATCAAAACAACAACAAGAAAGAGTGGCCCATAAAACTAGCGAACTTGTTTGATAATTCTCAGTTATTGATAAAACTGTCCAGCGTGTGCATCGCAAATTTAGGAAGTATTCAGTTGGATATTCTGTGAAAAGATTTCAGTGGAATATTTCAATCTTTATTATCATCGACTTTGAGTGTTGCAGGAAAATGGCTGAATCTGGAGTGAAACCTAAAGCATTAGATCTAAACAAGGATTTCTTTGCGGCGTACAAGATTTTTCCTGGCCCTGTTCTAGGACGTGGGATGAGCGGTGAGGTGGTTTTATTTACGTCACATTCTAACCCTTCAGAGAAGCGAGCTGTCAAGAAACTGTCATTACTTACTGCTGATGGAGGTATTAGAAGTAAGTCAACCACCGTCCTTTTCAGGGCGAACGAGGAAGAAGAAGAAGCAAGCGTTTGTTTGCTAATGAGATCGGAGCTATACAAGGATTGTCTCACCCCCACGTCATTAAACACATCCTATCAGCGCGTTGTCCTGAGTACCTAGTCATCTGTACCGAGTACTGTTCTAACGGGACATTGTCCTCCAGACTCAGCGTCATGACTCTAAGGTTGTGTAACATCTACTTTCTCCAAATGGCATGCGCAGTCTGTTATCTGAATGACAAGCACAAACTTGTTCACGTCGATATCAAACCAAGCAATATATTTATCGATGCCAAAAATGACGCCGTTCTGAGACTCTGGGCTGTCATTTTTCATCCTTCCAACCGACACAGTCGTACCTACGAGAGGAATTGGTGACACGCCTTATTTTTCTGCTCCGGAGATATCCAGCTGCAGATACGTGGATTCTTACAAGCTGGACATGTACTCTGGTGTCTGATATTCAAGAGAGAACCAAATTCTGATAAAGTGTACGAATGTTTGAATTACGTTTTATATATGCTTTCTATTCCTCAGCCACTTCGATGGTGCCTGACGTACATGTTGCAGCCTGATCCCCGCAATAGACCTGCAGCTTCAACTATGCTGAAGAAGTTACATAGCCTTAATTTCTCAGAAGACCTCATCGACAGGCTATGAAAAGACGTAAGAATTTTCTTTTCCAAATCTTTTTTTCTTTTTAACCTTTTATGAGTTTAATTTTCTCTCTAACTTTATATTTATATCTTGTTTATATATGTATGTTTTTCAAGCAATCGTAAAAGGCGATTAATGCTAGGCGTGCTTGAGGATTTCAATCTTAACATGTAAAACCTAATCTTGCAGACAGTCACTGTAAGATCACGTGACTGCCTGCCCCAGGCTACATGGAAGGGTAGCTGCTGCACTGGTGGTTCCATGATATATAGGGAGTGACAAGAGAAATGTGACAGCAGCATCCCTGGAAATATCACAAACATCCCTGGAAATATCCCAAACATCCCCGGAAATATTACAGCAACATCCCCAGAAATATCACAGCAACATCCCTGGAAATATCACAAACATCCCCAGAAATATCACAGCAATATCCGCGGAAATATCACCGCAACATCCCCGGAAATATCACAGCAATATCCCCGGAAATATTACAGCAACATCCCCGGAAATATCAAAGCAACATCCCCAGAAATATGACAGCAACATCCCCGGAAATATGACAAATATCCCTGGAAATATCACAGACATCCCTGGAAATATCAGTAACATCCCTGGAGATATCACTACCATCCCTGGAAATATCACAAACATCGCCGGAAATATCACACTCATCCCTGCGAGTATCACAAAAAACCCTGCAAATATCACAAACATCCCTGGAGATATCACAAACATTCCCGGAAATATCACAAACATCCCTGAAAATATCACTGCAAAATCCCCGTAAAACATCACAAACATCCCCAGAAATATCACAGCAACATCCCCGGAAATATCACAGCAACATCCCCCAACAAATCACAGCAACATCCCCGGAAATATCACAAACAAACCCGGAAATATCACAGCAAAATCCCCAGAAATAACACAAACATCCTTAGAAATATCACAGCAACATACCCGGAATTATCACAAACATCCCCGGAAATATCACAAACATTCCCGAATATCACAAACATCCCCAGAAATATCACAGGAATTTCCCCGTAAATATCACAAACATCCCTGGAAGTATAACAGCAACACCCCCGGAAATATCACAAACTTCCCCAGAAAAATCACAGCAAAGTCCCTGGAAATATCACAAACATCCCTGGAAATATCACTGCAAAATCACGGGAAATATCACAAACATTCCCAGAAATATCACAGCAACATCCACGGAAACATCAAAAACATCCATTGAAATATCACAGTAACATCCCCAAAAATATCACATCAACATCCACGGAAATATCACTAATATCCCTGAAAATATCGAAGCAAAATCCCCGAAAATGTCACAAATATCGCCGGAAATTTCACTGCAACATCCCCGGAAATATGACAAATATCCCTGGAAATATCACAGACATCCCCGGAAATATCACTAACATTGCAGGAGATATCACAAACATCCCTGGAATTATCACAAACATTCCGCGAAATATCACAAACATCCCAGGAAATATCACAAACATTCCCGGAAATTTCATAAATATCCCTGAAAATGTCACTGCAAAATCCCCGGAAATATCACAAACATCCCCAAAAATATCACAGAAACATAACAAAGATCCCTTGAAATATCACAGCAACATCCCCCAAAATATCACAGCAACATCCCCGGAAATATCACAAACATCCCCGGAAATATCACAGCAAAATCTCCGGAAATAACACAAAACTCTCCGGCATTATCACAAACATCCCCGGAAATAACACAAACATCCCCGGAAATAACACAAACATCCCCGGAATTATCACAAACATCCCCGGAATTTTAACAAGCATCCCGGGAATTTTCACAAACATCACCGGAAATATCACAAACATCCCTGGAAATATCACAGCAAAATCCCCAGGAAATATCACAAATATCTCCAGAAATATCACAGCAACATCTCCGGAAATATAACAACAAAATCATTGGAAATATTACAAACATTCCTGGAAATATCACAAACATCCCTGGAAATATAACAGTAACATTCCCGAAAATATCTCAAACATCCAAGGAAATATTACAGCAAAACCCCCGGAAATATCACAAACATCCTCTGAAAAATCAAAGCAACATCTCCGGAAGTATCACAAACATCCCTGGAAAGATCACAAACATTCCCGGAAATATCACAAACATCCCTGGAAATATCACTGCAAAATCACCGGAAATATCACAAACATCCTCAGAAATATCACTTCAACATCCCCGGAAACATCACAAACATCCTTTGAAATATCACAGCAACATTCCCCCAAAATATCACAGCAACATCCCTGGAAATATCACAAACATCCCCGGAAATATCACAGCAAAGTCTCCGGAAATAACACAAACATCCCCGAAATTATCACAAACATCCCCGGAAATAACACAAACATCCCCGAAATTATCACAAACATCCCCGGAAATAACACAAACATCCCCGGAATTATCACAAAGATCTCAGGAATTATCACAAACATCCCCAGAATTATCACAAACATCCCCAGCATTATCACAAACATCCCAGGAATTATGACAAACATCTCCGGAAATATCACAAACATTCCCGGAAATATCACAAACATCCCCAGAAATATCACTGCACCATCCCCAACAACATCACAGCAACATTCCCGGAAATATCACAAACATCCCAAGAAATATCACAGCAACATCCCCGGAAATATTACAGCAACATCGCCGGAAATATCACAAACATCCCCAGAAATATCACAACAACTTCCCCGTAAATATCACAAACATCCCTGGAAATATCACAATAACATCACCGGAAATATCACAAACATCCCAGGAAATATTACAGCAAAACCCCCGAAATATCACAAACACCCTCTGAAAAATCACAGCAACATCCCCGGAAATATCACAAACATCCCTGGAAATATCACAGCAACATCCCCGGAAATATCACAAACATCCCCAGAAATATCACTGCAACATCCCAGGAAATTCTTCAGACTTCGTACAGGTCACAATAAATTGGGATGCCATCTATTCAACAAGTTAAAGATAGGAACTACTGATGAGTGTAAATGTGACAGTGATATAATGACGGCTGAGCATCTACTTCAAATGTATCCAACATAGAGGAATAGAGAAAGTGCATATGGCTATCATCAATGCCATTCATAGATAAGCTCTACGGAGATGTCAACAGCCTTAGACTGACCATTGCTTTCGTTGAACATATTCAAGTTGATATTTGAGCGTGAACGTTGAATTAATTATTTGAACTGAAGTGTGATTCATAGATAACAATAATCGTGAAATATATTATCGCAACAACTTCAAACACTATGATTCTTACAGTTGTTGCTACTGATAATGTACTACTTACAATTATTTAGAAAATCTAACGGCATGCAGACCATCATTGCTGGCAGACGTTGGAACTGGGTTGGCCATGTCCTCAGTCGGGACCCTGACATCATCACCAGAACTGCTGTGCTACAGGACCCCTGAAAGACGGCGAAAGAGAGGCAGCCCAAAGACAATCTGGCCGAGAACAGTGGAGGCAGAGATGTACAGCAAGAACCAGAGTTGGGGCACAGTACGAAGGATGGCCATAGACCGAATAAAATAGGAACAGTTTGTTGCTGCCCTAAAGGACGCCAATAGGCGTGATAGCCACTGACTCCTTTTTCAGTCAGGATCTTAGCATCCCAGAAGAAGAAGAGGGTATTCAAGATTGCCTGCAGTAAAATCTTACTCAAGTATTTATATATAGTAACGTATACGTTGATTTTGCTTGGAAAGTATTTGTATTCACTGGTATATTCACTGGTATATTCACTGGTATATTCACAATTGTCCCGTATAGTTCCCGGCGGTCTCTAGTGAGACAAAGAAACAATATACCTACTGCTACCTCAAGTCGACTCATATGAGGTTGCGCGTGAGGCTGGCAGCCTCATCACATAAAACAAATTGTCACAGAAACCACCGCCACTAGAACTGGTAAATGCTTGGTACAGGTTCCTGCTAGGATACCAACAACAGCAGCAGTGGCTCCATCCTCCATGTTGAGGAAAACAGAAAATGATAATATTACATATACTGAGAAAACCGGCCTAGTTTCTCTTATAGTTCACAGGGAGCTCTGAGGATTCACAGAAATAAAAGGACTACATGTACGTCGTTAAAGGTAAAAAATATGAGGTTATTCATGGTTCTAGCTACTTCTAGATGTCAAACTCACGGCTATAATTGCATTAATGATTGTGTGCAGGATTCGTACCATGGACTATCTGCTGATGTGGCCCATCATCAATATGAAGGAAAACAAATGATGATATACTGAAATTGATACAACTACCTGATCACTATAAGGTAGTCACAATTCTGGAACCCCCATGGTAAAAGGAATACAAGTAGACCAACACACAACTAGGGATAAAGGAGATATAGTTAAGACTTTGAACGGATGTCAATGTGCACGAAGACTTGCCGTGTATTTTTTAAGACCTACACTCCAAAGAACGCCAAAGGGTAATGAATATATTTGTCTAACTATTTTCACAAAGCACCTGGTAATGAAAGTTAGAATACTTGCAAATACTGACGTCTGAATAATGACGTCTTTGCTATTTTTTTTCTTCATTGCGTTGGTGTAAGAATTTCATATCAGCTGGACAATGAATTATCAATAGGAAGAAAGAATTAAGGATCTCCAGATGTAGATATATAGAAGAATGTGGAGCATCTCATGGAAAGAGAAGAAAACAAATAAGAGGTTCAAGAAAATCTAGGAGTGACAAGGAAATTAACTCAGGAGATCACAGTTGGACAATTAAAATATGTTGACCGTAAAAAGACTCTATCTTGCAAGAGGAAGACAGCAATATAAGTGGGAATATAACATCAAGAGATGGACAGGAAAGTGTCTATCAGAGTGCACAACCAAGACAAGAGATGGACAGGAAAGTGTCTATCAGAGTGCACAACCACGACAAGAGATGGACAGGAAAGTGTCTATCAGAGTGCACCACCAAGACAAGAGATGGACAGGAAAGTGTCTATCAGAGTGCACAACCAAGACAAGAGATGGACAGGAAAGTGTCTATCAGAGTGCACAACCAAGACAACAGACTTTGGAGATTTATTGCAGCCGACCTTCGTCGTGGAGATGACAGCTGATGATAATGAAAGAGTTTGATCACTATTTGTTTTTTCACGTATAGTTCTCATGAGTTCTGTTCAACGGTTTCAAGAATATGATATTGTAAGAACGGTTTAACTGAAAATGCTGTGATGATGAACTCATTTGGCGATCCGCTTGGACGACCTCCTGAAGTCTACTTCAAAATGCTTCTGATTTGTTCTCCACTGCTGCTTGTAGCTTAACCGCTGAGGGTAGGATAACTTATGATAGTGCATCTCCTTGCACTGCTGGCTAGAAAACGAGAGATAGACAATGTGTGAACATGTCAGTTGTTGGTGTTAACACACATATACACAGGTTAGCGTTCAAATTTGCTGTAAACGCACACATACACACAGACACTACATACTCAAATATACTCGAAAGTTGTTAATGTACACACATATGTTTGAAATCGGTTCATGTACACATAACCACATGTATTTTAAAGTTGTTAGCTGCATTGCCGCTGCCAGTTTTTAAAACTTCCTGCTACCGGAGTTTTAAGTGAAAGTTTTGCATACAATTCTTTTGTCATAAAATGTCCTAGAGTAATAACTTCTTCTTCAAGCACCATGTCTTGCAGCGTGGGTAATGTTTCTCCACAGCTTCCTATCACCGCTACTGTTTATCAATTCTGTTGTTGACTTCTGTCCATGCCATGATGTCAACTGTCCAGTATCTTGTCTCTTTGTTGTCCTCTGTCTTATTTTCATTCTATTTTGTCTTTTGTCAGTTTTCTTGTTCTCATTACAACCGCAGAGAAAGTGGATTGGATCTTCCTAATGCGCCATAACTGTTTCCTGTGTTTTTTTACACAATTCTTGTCAGCTGATAGTTTATTGTCGTCATTACTTCAATTATGGTTTTATTCTTAATTAAAGGTCAAGGTAGTCATATAGGAGATAATGCTATTGGAAAGTGACGTGTTAGAGACCACTATACTTGTACTAGGTAAAGCATTGTCAAGTGATCAGTTGCCTTCCCCTGACTCAAGAGCAAAGTCACGTACGCATTTACATCTTGGTTGACTGGAGCTTGACGCCACCGTGTTTCAACCCCGGCAGCACTGCCGGGCAAGGCCATCGCTCTAACCACTCTGGCAATTCATAATTACATTTCTCAAATGTATCCCAAGCAATGTCTTTATAGCGTAGAATGTACATAATTACACTGAAGTTCATTTTCATGAATCCTGCACCGTAACATCCACGTAATATTGCATCAGTGGTGTCTGTAGCGACTTGTGTTACATATTAAGGTTCTAGTCTTATTTGTTTGACCAGATTGTTGACACAAATATAAAGGTAAAGGTAGTCCCATAAGAGGTGCAGCCGTAGGGGAGTAGAATGTTAGAGACTTGACTATACTATACTACTTGACTATACTATTTGACTATACTATACTACTTGACTATACTATACTACTTGACTATACTAGGTGTAGTTTCGAGTTGGTGGGGTGGATATTCCCTTCCTCGCTGCATTTGACGTCCCTAGCTCAAGAGCAGAGCCAGGCACCCATTTACAGCTGAGTTTATTGGAGATGGACGCTGCCGTGTTTTGAGACAGTGCTTTTGCCGCGACAGGCCAGCGTTTCCTCGGTGCACGTGGTTAATAGTAGAGTTGTAGTAGAAGGTTTTTTTTTCTCTCAATAGTTTGCATGAAAACAAACATGGATAGAAGCAAAGCTAAGAGCACGGGAAAGGAACGAGGGGAAAATGACATATCAAAGCTAAGAGAAGTGGAAATTAAAGAAGTGAAAAAATATATACTGAAGAATACACGTAAGACATAGATACTAATAATAATAATAATTGCCCCGTCAGTCATACCTGACCATGGGAATGTGTGACGAAATCAGTCGAGCACTTTTTATAACTCTCGTCCACTCCGGCAGTATCACTTCTTTTATTCATTTTCTCACTCATCGTCCGATTAGTTGGCATATTTATTGCACTTACATTCCTTTGCTAAGACCGCACATCAGACGTGTTTACAATACCCAGTTAATTACACCGGTAAGCGGGTGATGCGTTTGTCGCGTAAGTCGTCTAGCAATCCTTTCATAGAGACGATCCTCGATTGACACAATATGGTCTCGTACGAGTGATTAATAGAATGCCACATTGTCTGTCTGAGAGATCCGTCTGACGGAGGGACGAAAACACCGGTGATAATGAGATAATCGTTTTCATGGGACCATCTGTGTTTAATTGTTACAGATAATCTGTAGGAGGAGAGGGGGGTGGGGACACAATATTGGATGGTAGCTTCTGGACATCAAATAAGTTCACAAATTTGTTTGTGAGTTGGCGGAAGTATTACAGCATTCTTAGAAAGAGGTCACGCGACGGAATTTTAAAATTTAATTATTTTAAATCACGCGGGGCAGATTATGAGTTTAACCTTTAGCACGCTGCATTCTTTTCCCGAAAACTTGCCCTGCAGCTGCATTCTTTTTCACAACCCCACGTTTTTATAGTGGGCGACTTGTAATGTCTATAGTTTTTGTGTTTCTTTGTCAATTGCTATCATTTTTGGAATTTATATAAATAAATGAATGATGAATGTGATGATATAAAATTTGATTGTGTACATATTAGATGTGATAGGAAGAAAGGAAAGGAAAGATGAAAAAAAACGAAAAAAAAATTTAAAATAATAAAAAAATTTTTTTTTAAATTTTCAATTTAAAAAAAAAATTAAAAAAAAATAACCAACAAACGAAGAGTCCATATCCCTTGCATCTCAATGAAAATCATTTGATCAATACAAATCAAATGACGATCTTTTCGTTACACCCATCATCTGTAGCAAAGCAACAAACGCCCTCGTCAGCAGTGACATTCGGCCGTAACCCTAAACCTTTCCGATAAACCTAATCCTAAGCCCTAAAATTATACATACTAGCAATGCCATTCTACTTTCGTTTCCATCTCGGCCATCAAACATATTCTGAGAACCGATATCAGCGCTTATAAAGACAAAAATCTCATTCCCACCGCATGGCGTCAGAATCCAATAAAATTAGAGCGAAAATGGCCGCGTGCTCGACGCCGATTGATTTCGATTTAAAAAATTTACAAAAAATAAAACGCGCGCACGGATTACTGTAGGTAGGTAGGCATACAAATGTATTGTATGACTATTTGATATGAACAGTAATTATTTTGAAATGCTCTCATGGTCAAAGTTATATTACCCATGATTAATTGATACTTTTGTTGTGTGGGTGATCTCTCTTGAATATCGATTTGGCGGATGGATGTAGACTCCGTTGATCTATTCTTTGTTCGGACAGAAAACAGATTATTCTTGCTTAGGTTTATGCAGGGATGTTTATGGTCCGAGTCTATGTTTACTCAGTGTCTGTTGGAGACGATTCGGTCTTATATCGGGTTATCTTTGTATGTCTATGTCGGACTATTTTCCTTGTACTGTTTTTTGGGGTCAGGTGCTTTTCGGGGCATGAAGATACGTTAGGGGGTTCTTCGGTGATGTAGAAGCCTATGGCGGGAAGTCATGTCTTAGACCTGCCCAAAGTTTGTGATCTCTTTTTGATTATGGGAACGAAGATAATTTCTTCTGGGATGGTTAAATCCATGAGTTCCCTAGTGTTCATTCCATAACGCGAGGAGAAAAGCGTTTCCAGTTTTGCTAGTGGTTTTTTCCTATGCCAAGGTAAAGAACTGTTTACCGAACTTTTTGCATTCCTAGGCCTAATATGGGCAGACAGCTACATGAATTGAACCATGTCAGTATGTCGGAACGACATGTTATCTAGCGGCACTGATTATATATATATATGCAGCAACTATGAGGAAAGAATATGCTGAATGTTATAGAAACAGTTATGTTCATGAACTGAATCTTTATTGAAGCTTCATTGTGCATCATTATCGTGAGCGAGGCTCACAAGACTAGAAGCCATTTTGGAATGCTATTTATTGTTGATCATTTACCAGAGAACAGGGACGCCCTTATTATCAGGTGATGTTAAAGAGATCATACTTATGAAAGGAAAACCTACTATTGGTAGTTTAACGTTTTCTCAGGAAATATTGGCTGAACTGTATTTAACGGAATCTTCGCTAGAGTGCAAGTTACGTTTATGCTAAAGAGGTTCGGTCTAGGAATCAGGTGGGAACATTGTATATTAACTGACATGATCAGTCAGTAAGGCCTGATGAATATTGATATAAGATATGGAACTCTGAATGCTTGTATGCTGACGTTCCATTGTGATTTTCTTCAACATGAATGCCAATTTATTATTGTGCACCGTGGGTCAACAATATGCTATTGATGTCGACCTGTGTGCCTGTAACTGTACCCGTTCTGTCCAAATGTGTGCGTCAAATTAAACTATTGAAACGTCCACAGTAGTCTGCATCAGTAACTTCTAGATACGCATGAATGAGTGTTTGAACCTTCAGTCAACTCCACAGAACAGTCTACACATTCGCGTATTGACATTTATTGTAACACTCATTATCAACAATGCATGCTTGTCGGGGCCTCATTGTGTTCCAGGACAAGCTGACCTGTATACCTGACACTGTGCCCGGTTATTAGAGTTGACCAGTTACACCAATACACCTTTACAACGTGCTCTGATATACACACAGTTACGGTGAAGCAAGTACTAGCGTTATCACCGTCATAAGAGGATTACTAACATTTCCCAGGCCATGTAATTCAGAGAACACCCGCCATAAGAGGATTACTATAATTTCCCAGACCAAGTGATTCGAAGCATCTAATAAAGTGCTGTGTCCATTCTAAATTGTGTGAGGAGATTGTGTTCCCAAAAGTTACTGTGGGGTAAGTGTAAAATTTTTTTTACGAGACTAGCGTTATCACCGTCATAATAGGATTACTAACATTTCCCAGGCCATGTAATGAATTTGACATTTTTTTCTTGCGAAGCATTAGTGGTTCCATAAATTGTGTGAGGCTTGGCCCAACTGTGGGGTAAGTGTAAAATTTTTTTTACAGATGTGAATTTGACATTTTTTTCTTGCTTAGTGGTTATAAATGAGGCTGGCAACCTCAACATATGAAAATAGTATACTCATAAACCACCACAGCAAGCGCCAGCGATTGTTTCTTGCTAGTCGTACAGAAAACTGACAGCAGAGGTGACCCCAGACTCCGACTGGAGCAGTGATGAGTGATGATTACATAACATGTGCCTCAAGTGTATCATATCATTTTGTGAGATATATGTACCTTGTTACTTGTCATTCAGGCAAATCATTGCAGTTCACGCTGTCCAGACACATTTTCCCCATTGTAATACCCAGAACAATACTGGTGATTTTTAATCATCTTCCCTGAGTTACGCTGTGTATACTCAAAAAAATTAATTATTCAGACAGACTAACATTGGCGGGTGGACAGCGAGACAATGCGACTGTTAATTTACAGCCCACAAATGTACTTAGCAGAGACAGTTGTTTTTATTTTGTCTAAACGATCGTGGTACTAAGCTATCAGACCGTTCGAGGAACGAAGCTATCAGACTGTGAAGTGTTATCATCACAAAAGAATTGACGAAAACCTGGCTGCAGGACTCACTCATACCAGCTAAGTGCTTATAAAAGGCACCAGCAAAAGGACATTAAAATTAAACTTTAATTTAAATCTTCAAACCATATCTCGATGAAGAGAAATTTTATTTTTCATCTAACATTCATCATCATTCCACTACTTTTTTAACTTGTTAAAACTAATTGATTATTAAATGTGTTACATGTTATTTTAAAACATAACAATCACAGTTGATTCAGTTATTATAAGTATGAAAGCAAACGTATGAGCCAGACTCTTTAATATATACAGTTCCAGCAAGGCCAATGGACTACATGGGAAGGAGCCCTGCAAAGGTCCTTGACGTGGAATGATATATGGCATATGACACCTCTTAGGCTCAGCTTCGTTATTAGATCAATCTTCGACCTCCTGCCATCGGCTACAAACCTTGTGAGATGGGGAAAGTCGGATGATGAGCAGTGCCCCTGTGCCACGAAAGGCAGACAATTGAACACGTGCTCTCAGCTTGCAAGGTGCCATTACGGCAAGGGCAATACACATGGCGCCACAACAAAGTGCTAAATGAGCTGGCTGCGACAATAGATCTGGCAAGGATGAAGGCGAATAGCAATGTCAGGCCGAACACCACAACACATACTTTCTGAGAGCAGGAAAGTCAGCACAACCAAAACTGAGTAAATCAGGTAGCAGTGTACCATCTCTCCTTGACTGTGCAAATGACTTTTCGATAGCGGTAGACCTACCTTGACAAGGGGCATATCTAAAGAGTATTAGGAAATCTCGAAGACGGCCGGATATAGTGCTGCATTCTTCATCATTGCACCAGGTTATACTGATCGAACTGACCGTGCCATTTGAATCCAGATTGGAGGAGCAACATGTGTTCAAAGCGGCCAGTATAGTGATCTGGCCGTGGATCTGAGATACGATGGGTTTATTGCAAGGGTCATGGCTGTTAAGGTTGGTGCAAGGGGGCTCGTGGCTGCATCAGTGTATGATTTATTGAAACTATTGGGGCTGAGGAAACAGTCGAGAGGCTTAATGAAACTGCGGAAAAGGCATCATGCTGGCTGTGGAACAACCGCAATGGGCTATGGAAATCGGGACAGTAAACTCTATCCCCACCTGCCTTACAGGAAACATCCGGAAAGTGGCAATACATTGAGTTTTTCGCTGTATTGGTGAAAGAGCAGTGGCTTACAGGCACCACACGGCAAATATTATATGAGGTGTCGGGCGCAAGCAGATTTCAGTTTCTATCGTGCAGTGGCTTCAAGCCTCGTTGGTTTTGCGCAGATGTGTCAGTGTATGTCACTAGTCGTGGTGTGCTGTGGTAGAATAATTTGTTTTTACCATAAGGGTTACTTTCAAAATTGTCTCCGGCTGGCGGGATTGTGGATTTTAAAGCTGCAACCAAGGTGGACAGAATATTTTGAGGACCATCCGATGAATGTCTGCTGGTTTCTCACCCTCACTACCCAAAAAACGGATAACTGCACGCTGCTCTTCTCTCGTGCATGCTTCCAAGGAGGCGGCCATCTTGGCTATGGTTTGCTGACGTCATACTTCCCATCATGACAATGGGCCTGTGCGCACTGGTACCTCGGTCGGGAAGGCATAATATATCTGTAGTACAACCGTCTACTACGTGATTTGGACTTTTTATTGCCATTTTAAGGTTTTTTTTAAACCCCCCCCCCTCTTTGTATATATATATATATATATATATATATATATATATATATATATATATATATAGAGAGAGAGAGAGAGAGAGAGAGAGAAAGAGAGAGATTTATATCTATAGAGCTAATTCTTATAAAATTAGGCCCGGCCAAGCATTTTCAGGTAAACACATTTGACGACCCATTTAGATACTATTGAGTTTTGGCTACTGTTAGACCAGTACTGCAAAGCAGGGGAGACAATCCGTGACAGAATGAACCCCTGAGGTGACAGCCCTCAGATGCTTATTTTCCTTGTTTTTCATTCGACGTTTTCCCCTCCTGTCTGCGTGCCGCGTGAGCTTCTTATCTCCCCGTCTGAGGTGGCGTCGTAGGGAGCACCACTACTTGATGCGATCCCGTAGTTTCATGCTCCCAGGTTGTTGGATTTATGTCTTGTGTCCTCATGTCTCTCTTAGAACAATATCCGTTGGACGTGAAAGAACCATCAGAAAGTGATAGTTTACCTGCTTTAGAAACTAATTCTGACTCGGATTATATACCGGTAAATGATGGTGTTCACTTAATTAACCATTCAGAACTTTCAGATCTAATACGTGATCTCGCTCTTACCAAAGGACAAGCGGAATTACTCGGTTCGCGACTCAAAGAATGGAATCTTTTAGCGCCCAATACTCCGATATCTAAATTTCGTCATAGACACAGAAGCCTTGTTCAATACTTTGAGATGGATGATGACATTTGCTATTGCAAAGATGTAAACGGTCTAACGGTGCACCTCGGTCATGAGCACATAGTCAACGAATGGCGACTTTTCATCGACTCTTCCAAGACTAGTCTAAAAGCCGTGTTATTGCATAACGGAAATTTATTTTCATCAATTCCAGTGGCCTACTCTGTTCATATGAAAGAAACTTATGACAATATGGCTATACTTTTGGCAAAAATAAAGTACAATGACTACCAATGGCGGATTTGTGGAGACCTAAAGGTCATTGCAATTCTCACGGACATGCAGACTGGGTATACTAACTTTTGTTGCTTCCTATGTGAATAGGACAGCCGCAACAGACAGGAACATTATGCAAGAAAGGTGTGGCCTATCAGGGATCGTATGTAGCTCGGGCATAAAAATGTAATACACGAGCCATTAGTTAACAAAGACAGCATCATTTTACCACCGTTACATATAAAGTTGGGGCTCATGAAGAATTTCGTAAAAGCGTTAGATAAAACGAGCAAAGCTTTCACTTATCTTCGAGAAAAGTTTCCGCAAGTTAGCGATGCAAAGATAAAGGAAGGTATCTTCGTAGGACCTCAGATTAGGAAAGTTATTGCAGACAAACAATTCGTGAACTTGTTACATGGTAGTGAACTTCGCGCATGGATGGCATTCAAATCGATCGTCGATAACTTTCTGGGAAATCACAAATCTGTTGACTATGTGCATATTGTTAAGCAGTGCATAGATGCATACAGAATTATGGGCTGTAACATGTCCCTCAAAATCCATTTGCTCGATTCGCATCTTGACTTTTTCCCTGACAACCTTGGCGAAGTCAGCGATGAACATGGAGAACGATTCCATCAAGATATGGCCGTAATGGAGTCACGTTATCAAGGACAGTGGAGTGTGACCATGCTTGCCGATTATTGTTGGATGCTTCATCGCGATGTACCACATGCCATTCACCGACGAAAGTCGACTGCAAAGAAATTCAAGCCTACATAACTGTTATACTTCTTGTACGAATGATGTTGTAATACTGTATGCGTTGTTAAAAAAACGTCAATTGCGTATTTCTAGAGATCCCGATCTGGTAGAGACAAACTGTTGGCATATTTAAAAACAGCACATTAAAATTGTCCAGAAAAACATAGAAATGTTAGAGAAAAAAAAAATTTTTTTTGTTAACCAAGATTATAATCTTATCTTTTCCCGATTAAGAAAGCAGCACTGGCATAAAGCAGCACTGGCATAAAGCAGCACTGGCATAAAGCAGCACTGGCATAAAGCAGTTCATTATATCCATGACTTCATTTTAGTTGTTTAAACAATTTGGTCCTCTTCGTGTTTTCGCTAAATGTAAACATTTTGTTGTGGAAAGAACACTTTACTGAAACGAAAGATCTTTTAATGTCTAATGTGCCAATCATTTCATTGAATGTAACGATCTTGTCGTGAAATAATAAGGTAATTCTGACCGCTATAAAATATATATTTATTATTAACTAACAGAGCTAGTCATAAAACATTATATAAATAAATATATATATCAATACCCTTTAGCTCCTCAAGGAGCAAAGGCCTTCAACAAACACATGCCAAGTCTTCCTGTCCTGTGCCATCCGCTCAAGTTCTTTCCATGTTTTCCTCATCAATTTCACCTCTGTATCCAGTTCTCTTCTCCGTGTAATTTTTGGTCTACCTCTGCCTCTCTTTCCCTGAAGATTCCAGAACAAGGACTGCCTTGTAATGCTATCAACAGGTTTCCTCAATGTGTGTCCTATCCATCGCCAGCGTCTTCTTCTCAACTCTTGTTCCACTGGCACTTGTCTGGTTCTTGTCATCAATTGCACATTTGTGACTTTGTAATACCATTTCAGTCCTTCTATTCTACGCAAGCACCCGTTTATAAAAGTCTGTAGCTTTTTGGTTGTTGTTTTTGTTGTTCTCCATGTTTCAGAGCCATACAATAGGACTGACTTGACATTTGAGTTGAAGATTCTTATTTTCGTGTTGGATTTGATTTCTCTTGTTCTCCATATGTTTCCTAATGCAATGAAAGCTCCTCTTGCTTTTGTATTCTTATTTTGATATTGTCTGTCCCTCCAAATTTGTCTATATTACTGCCAAGATATGTGTACGATTCTACATCTTTTTGTGGTGTTTATGCAAGTTCAACCTTGTTTTGATTTCTTGCACTTATTCTCACAATCTTCGTCTTTTCCCTGTGTATTTTCAGGCCCACTTGTTGTGACCTCTCATCGAGTATTTTCATTTCCTCTTGCATTTGATTATGGTTATGGGACAGAAGAGCCAAGTCATCTGCAAAATCTAGATCATCGACCTGTTTAGACAGATTCCACTGGCTTCCATTTCTGTTGTGTAATGTCCATGTTTTCATAACCCAGTCTATTGCTAGTAAGAAAAAAATGGAGACAAGAGGCATCCCTGTTTCTCTCCCGTTTTTATCCTAAACGGTTCTGTAAGTTAACCTTCTTTAAGAACTCTACATGTCATGTCTTCATAGGTCTTCCTTAGTAAGTTAATGAAGTTCATGGGAACTCCATAATGCCTCATCAATTTCCAAAGTGATTCTCTGTCTACACTGTCAAATGCCTTTTCAGTAGTAGTGGTAGTAGTCGTAGTAGTGGTAGGAGTCGTAATAGTAGTAATTGTAGTAGTGGTGGTTGTAATAAACGAGCGCCAAGGCCTTATAGCTCTATCTTTTCCTACATCTCTCGTATTTTATTTTCTCCCACATTTTTGCTCTTTCATCCCACATTTGCTATCCCACATTTGCTATTTCATCGTTTTGATTACTCGCGACCGGTATCTAGAGAACCACATTTGTTCTGTCATCGGCGGTAAAATAAAGTCTTTTGATTGAGTCCCCATACCCGACATCATCAAGTGAAGCGCACATTGCATCGGGATAAATCTGGTGAAAATACATCTGGTCATCCTAATCAGACATCTGGGCATTATACAATTTCTGTGGACGGTTGTTAACTTTGTTGCTAGCGACGGGTCACCACATTGGACGCCAAGATTGGCCAGGTGAAAACGTCTCATGCTGTAATTCCTGTGGACTGTTGTTATCTTTGTTGTTCGGCCACTGTCCAGACAAGCGACGGGTCACCACATTGGACGCCCAGCTTATCCAGGTGAAAACAATAAACAACCAGAGAGTAATGTGACAGCACTTTTGTATTGGCCAGCCAATTATCTCCATACCGGTTTGTCAAACAAGCCAGACAACGAAAGTTGGTCGCGAATTACCACGCCCACGTTTAGACTGACAGGGGACAAGAGCGATCCTGTGAATGAGTGACCAGAGAGGCTCTCAGGGATTGGTTGTATGGGCGGAGCTGTACGTCACCGGTCAAAGAAACCCATATTGGACTTCCAGAAATATAATCTACCGCGTAGCTTGCTAGAGAAAGGAGTCCAGTTTTTACATTGTGAGGTAGAGATTAAATCCCTAAAGCACCTAGCCTAAATACTCGTGTTTATTCAGAGTGGATAATAATTCATTTCTGTGGTGAATTGTGTTCTTAAAGGATTTTGCGAAGGGAAAATAAGGTTAGTAGATCTTACACAGATTATTACTACATTTTCTTATTCTTTGTGTAGTTTAACCTCACAGCTAAATGTGCGAAAGATAGAGTTTCAATTAATTCTTTTCATAACTGATTAATAAAATCAGAAGATTTTCCTAGAAGATGATAGGATGATACCAAGTAATAAATAGTTCATGCTTCACTTTCATCATCATCACAGTCTCTTCTGCACAAGATATTTAACATCATTAGAATCGAAATCAGAGAGAGATCAATAATGAGCAGTAGTTTGAATGAAAGTCAACCAGTGATGTTAAATGTGAAAAAGTTACAAAGACTTTTGTGTGTCTTCAGTTCATCAGAAGTCTGAGTCTACAAGCAACGGTCTGACGTCTAACCAGAAATAAGTTATCGAAAACGGACATTTGGCTATGTGACGTACGTCTAGTTCGACAAGTGAATTTTCCCTGATATGATGGATGATTTAAAGGGACTTTTAGCTTTTCATAACATTAGAACCCCTGAACATTTGTTGTAACTTTTCGTTTCGCCAGAGCAAACCGACCGGGACGCATTTAGTATGCGGCACGAGATCAAAGACACTGAGACGATCCCCGAGCAGAGAAGCAGTTTCTCGCAGGTATTTAACATCTCCGAGCGAACTCAACCGCTCGCAAGATGGACCAGAGCGACGAGAAGAAAGACACTGGTGGAGATCTCAGGAAGGACGGGCGGCATGCTATCAAAGACAGTAGTGGTCCCTGAAACGATTTCGCATCTCGGTGTTAAGCACAGAACCGATCACGATGAAAGCCGAAACGGGAAGCAGCGAGCGAAGATACGAGAGGCCAGGGGCGGCTTCTCTCTTTGGATTTGGCGGTCAGATCCCCCAAAGTTCATGAGATCAAAAAAGCTGTCAAAGTTCTCATGTCCCACTCATCTTGCATTCCAGTTGTAGATATACAGATCACGTAGAAATACACTTCATCACTCGCTGGCCAGAACTTGATAGAAGCACTAGCGATATTTGAAATCTTGCTAGATTATCCCATGGATTTTCATTTATATTTGCAGTGAATTCTATTTCTGTGCAGAACGGTAATATATATATATTGTGTAGAGTGATCAGTGGTCTAGTTCATTCATTATATTTCATTGGATTTTGTGTTAATTTAAACCTATTAAATTAAACCGTCTCAATAGTTCCAGTTGTAAATGTAATGATATACCTGCTATACTATTTCCAAAAAGATAATAGATGTTTAATGCTTAAATTAACTTTTAAAGTCGCGAAGGAATTTATAATTAATAAATTTAGTTAAGTCCTATATTTATAGATGTGAGATTTAACCACTAGAACTCGCACAGTGTTTATTAAATACATAATTAAATACTCGAGTGTTTTATAGGCTTAACGGGAAATTTATCGCGCGCTTAGAAGATTATTTGTTTTTTAAAGTATGATTATGTTGTTATGGGTTTTCTATCTTTTTCTCTAGATTGATCACCTTTTGCAATCCCAGCAATAACGAAATCTTTCAGAGTTTCCATACTCGGTTCTTAAACTTCCAGACAGTTTGATGAGACATTTTTTAAAAGTAAATCTTGTGGTGGTCCGGTGCGGCCTAGCTAACATAATTACATGAAAGAAAGCCTACCCAAGATCATTTGATTATTATCATCAAATTAACTTACAATCTGTAAGATAAACTGGAAGATGAACAGTGCCAGTAGCGATAATTTATATACTGCTCTATTGTGAGAGATTACCGATTTACCTGACTGTGACCGAGCATAGTTTTTCCTCACTGGATTAAAAACTTTACCGGTCAGTGGCTATCATCACACAGTGAAGGATTATACCATCACCTCATTTTTCACCCCTATGTCGAACTGCGTCAGTGCCATCCCACAGACTCGTTTCTTTATAATAAACACAAGAACTCTTAGAACTTCAAGTCCGGCGATAAGCGGGAATATTTGCTCTCAGTGAATCCTCGCATTATCTGGGGCGGGACATAGAAGGAGTAGACAGTTTTACCTGTAAAGAGTTTAATTACTGTGTATATCATGCTAGGGATTGTCTGATGCTGAAATCGGTAAGTGTGTGGTGTATATGAGTGTGGATCCGCACAGTGTGCATGAATGACAGGAGATTTATTTTTTTTGCAACAAACCATTTGTTAACTTGCCTACCGGGTAATACGTTTCTGTATACCCGGCATTGTTCCTTTAGTGGGATAATTTGTTAACTCTGTTTCATCCCCCCCCTTTTTTTCTTTGCTTAGTAAAGGGAAGACACCTTTGGGATAACAGTATTTTTTGTCTACCACCATAACTAATATTGTAACACCTCTTTCAGAGTAATTAAATTCACTGTTGGGTTACATTACCTATGATCCTGATAACTATCTATCTTGAGACTGGGTTTATCTTTGTCTAATACAAGCGGGAAGGGCTTAGTCGATACCAATCTTCTTCACCCCCTCCCTACCTTGATATTTGCATTTTTCTGTACTTATGATAATTTTATGTAACACTTGATATTGTTTTTTTTTGTGATTTGATCTTTTTAGGTTAATAAACATCATAAACTTATATCGGACTGTGTTGGAATACACAAAAGCCCAATAAATTCCCTATTTGTTTAATATAGCTGTATCCACGTCGTCTGAGTGTTTGAAGCAACAAATCGGTGTGAGCGCAGACGTGTGTCTGGAAAACTGGCAAATAATTGTTTGACCAGGAGAGTGGAAGAGAAGATTGAGAGAAATGATTTGTCGTAAATAAGTCTGTCTTTACTCTCCTCCAGCACTCTGTGGAGCATCATATTTAATCTATACATTTCTATCACTGAGATTTCATCATCATTCTACACTCTAAACCGGACTACCATTTCTAGACTCATTCTCTCAAAAATAAATTTACGACAATATTTGGCTGGCTCGCCGGGATAATTTTGAGATACATTTGATGCACACATATTTGTGGGCTGGTTCTGCATCTTGAGCTACATTTGAGGCATTTGCATAGCCGGGATAAAGATATTTTGAGTCTGATCTAAGTCTGGGTCTAACTAGATAGAGTGTGAGTGATCTGTCTTTGTGATTTAGGGAAATAAATAAATAAGTAATTACACCCTTAGACAACGCTTTTTAGTATTTGGGTCGTCCACACAGCATATTTACAGGTTGTTTTCTTTCCACAGCAGCAGAAAGTACGGATAAACAAAAATAGTAGTTATTTAAATTATTCTCTGGCAGAGAAACATTACATTTTTCTTTATCAGATTTGCTGGGATTGCGTGATTGTTTTACAGTCACTAAAGGGTTTTTGAAGTTAAAAGAGTTGAGCTTAGCTAAAGACGCCTTGTTCTGACTTTTTAAGTCTAGTTAACAACGTCTCTTCTCATATAATTGACTTCAGGGGGAGTTTTTTGTAGTGGAGAATTAAAATTTCAGGGAAAAAATTTTTTTTTCCTTTAAATTGTTTTAATATAAATTTTTCTCTACTGTTAGTAAGAGTAGATTTTTTTCTAGTGTAACTTACCATTTTAGTGGCATAGTCGCTTGCGTTAAGAGTCTTAAGTGACAATAATAGCAGCGATAAGTTAAAACATTTAAGGTAGGAGGTAACTCAAGTAAATTTTTTACTTTGGTTTTTCTCGTAGCGGTTCCGAGTTTCTTCCCCTTCTTGTTCCATCTTACTATTCTCTAGTCTTAGAAGCATCCAGTTCTTTGGTATGGCAGAGAGAATTAGGATAAGATCCATTTTGAGACAAGAGGCAAAGGACTCAGGATTAGAAGGAGAAGCCGCGAACCTGTTTGTCAACAAAGAACTTGAAAGATATGACGCGGACCAACAGAGAGAAGAAAATAGGAAGAAAGAAGCGGACGATCGTCAATTGGAGCAGAAGAAAATTGAGGCAGAGATGGACGCCCGCAGGGAAAGAGAGAAGGAGAGACAACGCGAAGAGAGAGAGACAAGGAAAGACAGCATGAATTGGCGCTTAAGGCTTTAGAGAGTCGGGGCGCCTCTACTTCGAATAACGGAGAGCAGTTTTCTCCCCAGTCGCAGTCAATGGATCTCTCCAGCACTCAGTCTGCCCAATTAACTGCGATGTCTTTTGCTTTAGAGTCTTTTCCTAGTTTCAATGAGAAAATTGACAGCTATCTAGAAAAATTCGAGAGGCTCGCAAATCTGTATGGGTTGGAGAGTTTCCGCTGGGCACTTAAACTCTCAACGTCACTGAAAAGTACTGCTTATGACGTATACACAAAGCTGGGAACCAACCAACATGATTACGACATGCTGAAAAAGGCCTTGCTAGAGCGGTTTGAGATGACCGCCCGAAAATTTCTGCAAATGTTCAGAAACAGCCGGAAAGAGAGCACGGAAACATTCCCGCAGTTCTCTTCACGTCTCACGGGCTATTTGGCAAAGTGCATTGAATTATCTGACCTACCTCTTACATATGAGGGACTACTTGAACTTGTTCTTGTGGAACAGATAAAGTCAACTTTGTCAAACGAAACCCGTAGATTTTTGGCTGAACAGGGCGCAGTCAGGCTTGAGGACATACTCAATAAGGCAGAACGCTATACCAATGCAATGGCCGAACTTCCCAGCACAAAACGTAAACCCAAAGATGAGCCATCTCGTAAACAAAATCTAGAGCAGTCATCCTATTCCTCTAATTCCTCTCAGAATTATAACCAACGAGAAAATAATACCCAGAGACCTCCCCAGGAAAAATCGAAATTCTACAAAACCCGATACCCCCCCTAACAACAATTCTGATCAACCCACCAAGCCTACGTGGCAGCGCGGCCACCAAGGTCTAGGAAAAGGGAAGACCCCCTACACCAGGAACGTCTGATCAGGGCAAACAAACCGGTCCAAACCGCGTCGGATGTTTGCATACAGCCTCGAAAGGTAGAGTCAATGTCAGTGATTCTCAACCTGAGGGGGACCGACCCTCAACTCGAGGAACTGTAATTTTGAATGGTACCTCAACTACTTGTCTCTTTGACACTGGATTAAGCTTTAGTTGTATTGTTGCTAGACACCTAGTCAAACCAGGTCAGGAGACAGAGGAAACCGTCAAACTCAGTGGAGTTTTTAAGAGTGACGCACCCAGGACGCTTCCTATCGCACTGGTAGAAATACGCTCTGATTTTGTCAGAGGTGTTATTAAAGCGGCCATTATGGATGATCCTATCTACCCAGTTATCCTGGGATGTAGATATGTGTTTATTGGGAGACCAAAGGAGCCGATTGTGGCAACGGTAACCACAAGAGGGCAAGCCAAGAAGGAGAGGGAGCCTGCGCCAAATTTGTTGCCGAACGAACTGAAGGAGGCGCAACAAAAGGACCCTACTCTGGAGCTCTGCTTTAAAAAACTGCCCATGGCTAAGGACCCCAGACACAACGGAGACATCTTTTCTAAGGACGGCGTATTGTATCGTAGAACGGGCAACCCGGACACGGGAATAACCAGCTCCTAGTACCGACGCAGTACAGAAGCCAGATCTTAGAAATGGGGCACTCTCTTCCCTTTAGCGGACATATGGGACAAAACGCCACTATTCAGCGAATAAAAAACCACTATTGGTGGCCAGGAATGAACTCTGACATTATCAGGTACGTGAAATCCTGCGCCCAGTGCCAACGGGTAGCACCAAAGCACTTGACACCCCCAGTACCTATGGGGCAAATGCCAATAGTGGGTACTCCATTTGAACGGGTTGCTGTCGACATCATTGGACCCCTGGAAAGGACCAAAAGAAAGCACAGGTTCATCCTGACTTTAGTCGACACTTGCACAATGTGGGCCGAAGCTATACCGCTAACATGCACAGATTCCAAGCATGTCGCAGAAGCCCTCGTGCAAATTTTTACACGGTTGGGATTCCCTCAACAAGTTTTGACGGACAATGGATCCCAATTCCGTAGCCTGTTAATGGAGGAGATCTTTAAGATCTTGAGGGCCAAACATATCCACACAAGTCCCTACCATCCGGCCGGAAATGGGCTCGTGGAAGTTTTAATGGTACCCTCACCACCATGTTACGTAAGCTGGGTCAGGAGAAACCGGAAGACTGGGACCTATATATATCGGCTGCCTTATTCGCCTACCGAGAGGTACCCCAAGCGTCTACGGGATTCGCGCCAGCTACACTTTTATTTGGCAGACCTATTAAGGGGCCACTAGAAGCCTTACTTCGGTCCCTGACAGACCAAAAGGCTGACGAGACAGTCGTCTCCGCAAGCAAGTATGTATCTGAGCTCAAGGAAAGGCTAAAGCTAGGATGGGATCTAGCTACTACCAACCTTAAGAAAGCCCGCGCTAAAATTACTAAAAGATACAACAAAGCTGCAAAAGAGAGAGAACTACAACCAGGGGAGAAAGTTTTGTTGCTACTTCCAACCGGAAGCAATAAACTTCGCATCGGATGGCAAGGGCCGTTTACCGTCCTTAAAAAGATCTCACGTACCAATTACAAGATCTCCATCAAAGGAAAGGAGAAGGTCTTCCACGTAAATCTGCTTAAGAAATATTTGGAAAGACCGGTGCCATCCTCCGAGCATCTCCTGGCCGTCGCCATAGCAACGGAAGACGAGGAAGATGATGATGGTTGCATGGAGTATCCATTGCAACCCACAGAATCCTTTAAAGATGTCAAGTTCGGCGACAATCTCTCACCAGAACAACAAACAGAAACCAGGGCTCTACTAAAACAGTACAGTGCAGTCTTAACGGATGTACCTGGTCGAACAAATCTCATCGAATTTGATATGAAATTAACAAACGAGACCCCTGTTCGAACCAGAGTTTACCCCATACCGTACGCTAAAGCTGATGCACTTCGCGGAGAAATAGACAAGCTGCGTCAAGCAGGAATTATCAGTGAGTCTACATCTCCTTACAGTTCCAGTGTAGTGCTGTTGCAGAAGCCCAATAAGGAAGTTCGGCTGTGTATAGATTACCGGCTGCTAAACGCTGTAACGGAATTCCAGCCCGAACCTCTCCAAACTGTTTCTGAGTTGTTCACCAAGCTCAGCAAAGCAAAGATTTTCTCCAAGATTGAACTCAGTAAAGGTTATTATCAGATACCAGTCAAGGAAGAAATTAAACCTTTGTTAGCTTTCAGCACTAGTGAAGGACATTACACATTTAATGTGATGCCGTTCGGATTGCATAACGCACCAGGAGTGTTCACCAGGATGATGAGGAAACTTCTAGAACCTTTGCAAAGTCCCCATATCCATAATTTTATGGATGACATATTAATTGCATCGGAAACCTATGAAGAACATATTGCTACGGTTGCTATGCTCCTCAGGAGACTACAGGAAACGGGTCTCACATCCAGACCTAGCAAATGTCTCATCGGGTTTGAACAGTTAGACTTCCTGGGTCATACTATTTCTCACGGATGCAGTTGGACTATTAAGAAGAACGTGGAGAAAATAGCTGCAGCCAAAAGACCCCGAACGAAGAAAGACGTACGTTCCTTCCTATCATTATGTGCATATTACCAGAAATACATCCAGAACTTCAACGGACTGACAGCACCTCTGACTGACCTCACAAAGAAAGGTTGTCCTGATAAGGTCATATGGGATCAAAAGTGCGAACACGCGTACAGCACCTTGAAAGGACAGTTGTCTGCATACCCCATTTTGAGGTTGCCTGACCTCAACAAACCTTTTGTATTACGGGTCGACGCGTCAGGTCAGGGCATCGGGTCAACACTGCTTCAAGCCGATGACAGTGACCCAAACATGCTATTTCCTGTTGCCTATGGCAGTCGGAAATTAAATAAAGCTGAACGGAACTACAGCGTAGTCGAAAGAGAATGTCTCGCTCTGATTGACGGTATCAGACGCCACCATGAGTTTCTCTATGGTACATCTTTCACGGTGCAAACAGACCACGCTCGTTAGCATTTCTGGGTGCCAATAAAGAATTTAACGCAAGGATCATGCGTTGGGCGCTTCTTTTAAGCGTTTATTCTTTCAAAGTGGAATATATTCCGGGAAGACAGAATGTCGGGGCTGATTTCCTGAGTAGAAACTGGTCTACAGAGGAAGAAGAGCAAACTGAAGATACCACTCATCCTAAAATCACCAATCAGGTCACCTCCATTGTCAAAAAATGAAACATGAAAAATGGTTTCATGTCTAAAAGTGGGGACGATTGTGACGTACGTCTAGTTCGACAAAAGTAATTTTCCTTGATATGATGGATGATTTAAAGGGACTTTTAGCTTTTCATAACATTAGAACCCCTGAACATTTGTTGTAACTTTTCGTTTCGCCAGAGCGAACCGACCGGGACGCATTTAGTATGCGGCACGAGATCAAAGACACTGAGACGATCCCCGAGCAGAGAAGCAGTTTCTCGCAGGTATTTAACATCTCCGAGCGAACTCAACCGCTCGCAAGATGGACCAGAGCGACGAGAAGAAAGACACTGGTGGAGATCGCAGGAAGGACGGGCGGCATGCTATCAAAGACAGTAGTGGTCCCTGAAACGATTTCGCATCTCGGTGTTAAGCACAGAACCGATCACGGGGAAAGCCGAAACGGGAAGCAGCGAGCGAAGATACGAGAGGCCAGGGGCGGCTTCTCTCTTTGGATTTGGCGGTCAGATCCCCCAAAGTTCATGAGATCAAAAAAGCTGTCAAAGTTCTCATGTCCCACTCATCTTGCATTCCAGTTGTAGATATACAGATCACGTAGAAATACACTTCATCACTCGCTGGCCAGAACTATATAGAAGCACTAGCGATATTTGAAATCTTGCTAGATTATCCCATGGATTTTCATTTATATTTGCAGTGAATTCTATTTCTGTGCAGAACGGTAATATATATATATATTGTGTAGAGTGATCAGTGGTCTAGTTAATTCATTATATTTCATTGGATTTTGTGTTAATTTAAACCTATTAAATTAAACCGTCTCAATAGTTCCAGTTGTAAATGTAATGATATACCTGCTATACTATTTCCAAAAAGATAATAGATGTTTAATGCTTAAATTAACTTTTAAAGTCGCGAAGGAATTTATAATTAATAAATTTAGTTAAGTCCTATATTTATAGATGTGAGATTTAACCACTAGAACTCGCGCAGTTTTTATTAAATACATAATTAAATACTCCAGTGTATTATAGGCTTAATGGGAAATTTATCGCGCGCTTAGAAGATTATTTGTTTTTTAAAGTATGATTATGTTGTTATGGGTTTTCTATCTTTTTCTCTAGATTGATCACCTTTTGCAATCCCAGCAATAACGAAATCTTTCAGAGTTTCCATACTCGGTTCTTAAACTTCCAGACAGTTTGATGAGACATTTTTTAAAAGTAAATCTTGTGGTGGTCTGGTGCGGCCTAGCTAACATAATTACATGAAAGAAAGCCTACCCAAGATCATTTGATTATTATCATCAAATTAACTTACAATCTGTAAGATAAACTGGAAGATGAACAGTGCCAGTAGCGATAATTTATATACTGCTCTATTGTGAGAGATTACCGATTTACCTGACTGTGACCGAGCATAGTTTTTCCTCACTGGATTAAAAACTTTACCGGTCAGTGGCTATCATCACACAGTGAAGGATTATACCATCACCTCATTTTTCACCCCTATGTCGAACTGCGTCAGTGCCATCCCATAGACTCGTTTCTTTATAATAAAACACAAGAACTCTTAGAACTTCAAGTCCGGCGATAAGCGGGAATATTTGCTCTCAGTGAATCCTCGCATTATCTGGGGCGGGACATAGAAGGACTAGACAGTTTTACCTGTAAAGAGTTTAATTACTGTGTATATCATGCTAGGGATTGTCTGATGCTGAAATCGGTAATTGTGTGGTGTATATGAGTGTGGATCCGCACAGTGTGCATGAATGACAGGAGATTTATTTTTTTTGCAACAAACCATTTGTTAACTTGCCTACCGGGTAATACGTTTCTGTATACCCGGCATTGTTCCTTTAGTGGGATAATTTGTTAACTCTGTTTCATCCCCCCCCCCTTTTTTTTTCTTTGCTTAGTAAAGGGAAGACACCATTGGGATAACAGTATTTTTTGTCTACCACCATTGCCGCGGTAGCATAGTGGTTAGTGCACTGGCTTCCTAGCGCAGTGGTCTAGGGTTCGATCCCCAGATGAGGCGGGAATTTTTTAGGCCACAAACGGCTCCTGGGTCGACCCAGCCCCAAATGGGTACCAGAGCAAGTCTGGGAAGGTTAAGGCGGCCGGCGTGATGCCGACCACATCACCCCTCGTGTGCCGACGGTCAAGATAATATGGGCCTAACACCATATTCCCAATATGCCTCAATGGGCGTGTAACGGGTTCCTTTACCTTTTTTTTTTTTTTTTACCATAACTAATATTGTAACACCTCTTTCAGAGTAACTAAATTCACTGTTGGGTTACATTACCTATGATCCTGATAACTATCTATCTTGAGACTGGGTTTATCTTTGTCTAATACAAGCGGGAAGGGCTTAGTCGATACCAATCTTCTTCACCCCCTCCCTACCTTGATATTTGCATTTTTCTGTACTTATGATAATTTTATGTAACACTTGATATTGTTTTTTTTGTGATTTGATCTTTTTAGGTTAATAAACATCATAAACTTATATCGGACTGTGTTGGAATACCCAAAAGCCCAATAAATTCCCTATTTGTTTAATATAGCTGTATCCACGTCGTCTGAGTGTTTGAAGCAACAAATCGGTGTGAGCGCAGACGTGTGTCTGGAAAACTGGCAAATAATTGTTTGACCAGGAGAGTGGAAGAGAAGATTGAGAGAAACGATTTGTCGTAAATAAGTCTGTCTTTACTCTCCTCCAGCACTCTGTGGAGCATCATATTTAATCTATACATTTCTATCACTGAGATTTCATCATCATTCTACACTCTAAACCGGACTACTATTTCTAGACTCATTCTCTCAAAAATAAATTTACGACAGGCTTGCAGAATTCGCCATAGGACATCTTTCATTCCTCAATTAAAAAGGAATATTGTCTCATCCACAAGTCAGAAGGTGGACGCAGCATTTTTCGTCACCCATATACTGCTGGCTCACAAGTTCAATACATAGTTATCACAAGTTCAAATCACTAGAAAGATCATTATTATCTGAAGTCAAGCTAAAGAGCTCAAAAGTGGAATCTCATATTTATACCAAGTGCAACACACTCTTACGCGCATTCTATGAAGCAGACTCTAAAGTATATTTTATGAATCACGACTACATACGCAAGATTATGAGTCTACATATCACTAACATTTCGTGAAGATATCCAGTCTGACCAGTATCCTCAGGAGATTAGACAACAAACTTTGTTTTTCCTATGACAGCTATTAACTGTTGATCAACACTACAGAGATATACTCAAACAGTGAAGGATTATATATATATATATCTCGTCCCCGTTCTTAGTACGACAACAGTTTTCATCAGAACGTCCTCGACTTAGAGATACCCCACTCGACATAACGTATGACAACTCGGGACATTTTATGCATACATGTGAGTTATCGTATCCATGAGAAGCATTTAGAGACACATGGACTGTGTAGATTACTCACCATTTTGGTAACACGTATCATATCACATCATCATCATTTCGCTTTAAACCAGTTCATTCTTAATGAACTATTACTTAATTACCTGCAATTTTAATATCTCATCTGTGTGTTTTGTGTGAATCGTCTTTTACCATCATCACGTTCTAACCATTACTAACCCTATATGTGTGTTTATTTAATTAATAAACCCAACAATCATTTGATCATTATCTAGTTTGTTAATGTATCACTCGTGCTGTCGGTGTTACATATTCACATTTATGAACATTTCTCTACTCAGATGAGGTTGGGGGCTTTTTCTGTTACGGGATCTAAGGGAAGAAGCTAAGGTCGCGGGGAAACAGAACTCTTTCCATAATTAATTAGAAAACATTGTCCAGTGGAAAGCATTCGCATTCCTGTCTTCTTGTCCCTATCTCGAATAGGTCTTTTTCTTTCTTAACGAGCCAATTTCTAGAGACCTTATACCTAATATCTCATAGGCTATTCCTTGCAAAAACTACTGTCGTAGTTGCCCCAGTACACACCACACGACAGTGGTAGTAGTGGAAGTAGTGTTGGTAGTAGTGGAAGTAGTGGTGGTAGTAGTGGAAGTAGTGGTGGTAGTAGTGGAAGTAGTGGTGGTAGTAGTGTTGGTAGTAGTCGTTGTAGTGGTAGTATTGGTGGTAGTAATGGTAGTAGTGGAAGTAGTGGTGGTAGTAGTGGTGGTAGTAGTGGTGGTAGTAGTGGTGGTAGTAGTGGTGGTAGTAGTGGTGTTAGTAGTGGCAATAGAAATGGTAGTAAAGGTAGTAGTAGTGGTAGTAGTAGTGGTAGTAGTGGTGGTAGTAGTGGTGGTAGTGGTGGTAGTAGTAGTGGTAGTAGTGGTGGTAGTGCTGGTAGTAGTGGTAGTACTAGTGGTAGTAGTGGTAGTAGTGGTGGTAGTGGTGGTAGTAGTTAGAGTAGTGGTAGTAGTGGTGGTAGTTGTGGTAGTAATGGTGGTAGTATTAGTGGTGGTAGTAGCGGTAGTATTAGTGGTAGTAGTAGTAGTGGTAGTAGTGGTGATAGTAGTGGTAGTAGTGGTAGTAGTGGTGGTAGTAGTGGTGGTAGCAGTGGTGGTAGTAGTGGGAGTAGTGTTGGTAGTAGTGGTAGCTAGTAGTGGTAGTAGTGGTGGTAGTAGTGGTAGTAGTTGTGGTAGTAGAAGTGGTGGTAGCTGTTACGTCACGTTTAACGATGTCGTCTGCTACAGTTGTGAGCACTTTTAAAGTTACGCATTAGATGCTTGAGAGGTTATAAATATAATTTTTTCACGCTTTACGGTATTTTATTGAACGCGAATTGTATAGTAATCTTATGACGTGGCACGGTTGGTATAGTGCCACTTGACTACGTTCTACTTTTACCCTTTTGATTACACTAGTCAACAAATTTTCAAAAGTTATTTGTACCAGAAATTGAATATACCATTTCTTATTGATTTTGACATGCTGATTTCAAATATCATAATGAAATTCACCAATTGGCTCTGGTTTTTTTTTAAATGATGAATTTACATTACAGTAATACAAATAATGTATGCTTGTTTAATTCTCTGGGGTGAACAGCTAGTCTTTCTACTTTAGCATTATAAAAATTGTGGTTACATACGCAATTAATTGATATTTCAACATAAAATGATAGAAAAAATATAAAAAATTATTTAAAGTTCACATATCATGTTTTAAAAAGGCACATTTGAACCCATTCCGTCATTATTCAGTCGCTGTTCGAGCTCTCTTTGCTTGCTTCTTGTATCAATCGATGAGGTGTCTCTTGTCACAGTCCAACAGTAATCAACAAGCATTGAAGGGCTCCAATTGCCTTGATACCTTGTCTCCATAGCAGCAATGTCCTGGTGAAATCGTTCACCATGCTCATCACTGACTGCTCCACAGTTTGACGTAAAGAAATCCAGATGAGAATCCAGAAAATGAATTTTCAAAGACATGTTGCAGCCAAGACTCTTATACTTCAGAAGGAGATTTTCTACAATTTCATTGTAATTATCAGATCTGTTGTTTCCAAGAAAATTGTCCACCACTGACTTAAATGCTAGCCATGCTGCTTTTTCCTTGCCATGCAACACGCAAAGAAACTCGTCATCATGAAGAAGTTTTCGAATTTGCGGACCAACAAATACTCCCTCTCTTATTTCAGCTTCACTCAGACTTGGAAATTTTCTGATGAGGTATTTGAAAGCCTCATCTGTTTTCTCCATTGCCTTGACAACGTTTTTCATGAGACCCAGCTTAATGTGCAAGGGTGGCAACAAAATCTTGCTGGTGTCGACAAGTGCTGGATTCTCAACGTTCTTACTGCCAGGCTGCAGTGACTGCCTGATTGGCCAATGTCTTCTGATGTAATGGTCACTTCGTGCACGGCTATCCCACTCACAGAGAAAAAGCAACAGTACTTGGTGTATCCACCCTGTAGTCCAAGCAAAAGAGCGACCACTTTTAAGTCACAGCAAAGTAACCAATGATGATGATCGTAGTTTATACACTTCAAAAGCAGCTTAATGTTTTCATAAGTTTCTTTCATATGAACTGCGTGACCAACTGGAATTGACGGTAACACATTACCATTATTCAACAAAACAGCTCTAAGACTCGTCTTGGATGAATCAATGAAAAAGCCTCCACTCTTCCGGTATGTAATTGATTTTGAGGGCTGCCATTAAACCAGAAATGTTGTGGCACGCAGAAAGGTCACCGTCTTTGAAAAAGAATGTAATAAGCGGCTTCTGGCGGTTCCTATACACAGAAATTGTAACATCTTCTGCCAGGAGATTCCACTGTTGCAATCTGGAACCCAAAAGCTCCGCCTTGTTCTTCGGTAAATTCAGATCTCTTACAAGATCGTTCAGTTCACCTTGGGTTATTAAGTGTGGTTTAGTGGATGTAGTTTGCTCAAAATCTTGGTCGCTTGAGGTTGATGGTTCAGGACCACCAATGTCCTCTTCTTCATCAGTGGAAGCAGCTGAAAATGATTCTAGCACTTTGGGAACTGGTAGGTCATCGCCATGTGGTACCGGACGTATTGCAGAGGGGATGTTTGGATATTCCAGAGTCAATTTTGTCTTCTTTGATATGCCTTTCCCAATTGGAGGGACCATGCAAAAGTAACAGTTGTTGAGATGATCAGTGGGCTCTCTCCAAATCATTGGGACTGCAAAAGGCATAGCTTGCCTTTTGCCAGTCAACCACAGTTTAAGATGTGCTGCACATGTATTGCAGCATATGTGTGGCGCCCAGCTCTTATCTTGATCTCCTATTCTGCAGCCAAAATACAAACTGTACGTCTTCTTAATCACTTTAGTTATATTTCGTTTTTGTGATACAAATGTCACCTCACCACATATATAACAGAAATTATTAGCACTGTTCACACATGTCCTAGGCATTTCTAACTACGATACTTTTGATAAGGACAAATGCACTAACTAATGGCAAAATTTTATCAGAGATAAGATATTTATACACAAAGGTGATGTAATCATAGGTAGGATTGCATCATCAACTTCTAGTTACATTTTTATTGGTCATTAGAAAAAATTATGCAATCGCCCACAACAGTTGCGTCATATATATAACTTGACCGTAATTAAATAAACTAGTAGCATATATCTTGAAAACTAGAGCCAATCAACATTTTTAAATGTCATTTTCGTTTTCAGCACACCAAAATTAGTTAAGATCAGCTATTTTCATTTCTGGTACATTTTGGTTGTTGACTAGTGTTATAAGCTCCTTGCTTTACTCCCAGTGATAGCGTTATAGTGCAGAAGTATCTCTTGAGATTGTGGCCAGAGGGTCGGCCGTTATTATACTTAAAGTAATAATGAACCACTAATGGTTATGGACAACAATTGTTTATTGAAAGTCAGGATTTACGGGACTTTTGATCATTCTTTATGATCCAAGTTCGTAAACTGGTAGGTCTCACTTTCGATTGACTGCACCGCAGCAACGCGTGTATATAGCCTACTATGTTTTGACGACGATAATAATTGATCTCTATAGTTGGACTGGACTGCACTTCTTGGAGATGAATCTATATATGATGAATATTTATTATGCCATGAACTATTATATGAATTTGTAACGTAAATAAACATGTTCTGTATGGACTCTGTAAAGGAAGGAGTTTGCTCCGTTTGATGACCTTCGAAGTTGGCTAACCTGTTGAGCCTTTTATTCATTCATTTTTATTAAGCACGATTGCTCGTTGATAACCATGAATATTCATAATAGATCGATGGGGTTCGGAAGGAAGAAAGCCGATGATACCCTATACTATTAACTTTAAAGAAATCGCACAAGATCAGTGTTCAATTAAAACTACCCCAAGAACCCGCCGCAACAGTAGTAGTGGTAGTAGTGGTGGTAGTAGCAGTGGTAGTAGTCGAAATAGTGGTAGTGGTGGTAGTAGTATTGGTGGTAGTAGATCGTAGTTGTAGTGGTGGTCGTAGTCGTAATAGTGGTGGTAGTAGTAGTAGTGGTAGTAGTAGACATAGAAGTGGTAGTGGTGGTTGTAGTCTTAATAGTTGTGGTAGTAGTAGCATTAGTAGTGGTAGTAGTCTTAGTAGTGGTAGTAGTAGTAGTAGTGATAGTAGTAGTAGTGGTAGTAGTAGTAGTAGTGGTGGTGGTGGTAGTAGTAATAGAGTTGTAGCAGCAACAAGAAGGAACCATATGCTATAGTAATTTACTTACTGCATCCAGATTTGGAGTTTTGATACGAGGGTTGTGGTATCCAATGTCGTTATATCCGTAATTATCGGCAAACACAAATATGACATGTGGACGCTTAGCACGACTGCCATGTTGTTCATTCCGATCTAGAACAAGTTTCTTCTCATTCTTGGTCAAATACAGCAATAGCGACACCGTTGTAGTCAAGAAGAAAATCACACTAACGACACATTTACGTGTTGTCCTTGCAAACATTATAAAACTGGCAAGCTAGAAGTGTAACTTACGAGTTTTATCTTACTTTTGAACACATTTGACAGTCAAATCTTATCCGGCTAATGACATACCCAGTTCCATCTGTGTTGTAATCATTATTTCTATAGTCGTAAACAAACAAGACACGCGAATTACTGATATTTATTAAAGGAAAATCGATTACTGAAGCGGTGTGTAGCGTTATCCTTTTATAGGGTTTCAGTTGCGTAGTCAGTGAATAGTGTTCACCCCAAAGGTTTTTGCTTTAACGTGCGCGCAACATGAGCTGTGGTCAAAAATTAGGTCATAAACACTATTGACCACTGCGTTGTAACGATTACAAAAACGCACACAATTCAGGTCACCACGTGCATTTGACACTGTAAAGAACATTTGAGGCTGGTTTTTATATACCCGAGCACCAAATTTTACTTACAAACTCATAAAAACGCGCCCACGGATAGCTATGCGTTTCTTTTTTTAAACAGTATAATTTCCATCTCTCCAATGGACAATTTCTTTCTACACAACATAAGTCTACGGGCTCTAATTAATGGATTTTAAAGTTAACTTTCACAGTGCAATGCGCGATTTGTCCATACTTTCCAGAAAATGTGGCGTGACTTTTTCATTGTTGCTTCGGTCGCTTTAGTAAGACATTCAGTACATGAGGACACAGGAAGCATGCAAACACATGGGGAAGAAATTTGGATTTAAAAAGCATAAAGAAAACAGTAAAAGAATTTGAACGGTCTTTGTAGAAAAGAATTGACGTGACCGTGTTACAAGCCTATGCTCCACGTGGTGTAAACATGTTATTATTACGATAATGATGTTCATTAGTTAATTTTATTGCGCACCGAAAAGTGACATTTTGGTTTTGATATATGTAAACACTCTCGGTTGTTTGTAATGATAATGCATGTTTATTGATTGCCCAGTATTTTTATTTTAACGTTGTTAAACACTCATTTTAATATTGTAACTACCGTCTGTAAACTCCCCTGCTGATACAGTTATAATTATATGGGGCCCTTATGACTATTAGCGAACTTATTTATAAATTTCATAAGAAGGGGTCCGGTAAGACTTTTATAATAACACACAAATATAATATATCCGGTCTATCAGAATACTCTGTTAAGTTATGTCAGAACAACTCGATCCTTAACCAGTAAGTTGAAAATAAAAGTTAATGTTCTTTAAATTTTGGGAACCTTCGTCCGTCTGGCTCGGCTAAGCGATCAGAGTGCTTTCCTTTTGCTGCAGTTACCAGTTTCCGGGATCACAATTTGATAGCGTGACTCTCCAGTGTACCCAGCTTCAAGCACGGCGAGACAGGAAAGTGGTCACTCTAGCTCATAAATAAACGGGATCTAGTATAATGAAGTCTCTAACACCTGACTTCTCTATTGCAGCATCTGCTATGAAACTACCTTTGACCAAGAATCATAAAGCACAGTGGTATCATCGGGTTCCGGAGCTTATCTACTGGGATATTATTTAAACTAGTACTTGAGAACAGAAATGGCGAGTTTAGAATTCTTGTTCGATATTCGGATGGGAGGCTCCCATTACGGGGTTCACTCTTGAAAGTCCGCCCTCCACACACACCTTTCCTTCAACCAATTACCAATTTTGTTACAATCCGCGGCATATTAGACGTATAAATATCCCTTGGGAACGAGTATAAGGGAGGATGAAAACATTTAAAAAAAAAATATTCCTCGCCTGAGCCTATTCATATTAGTTCTATTACTCGAATCTGATCTGTCGAATATTCCAATCTGTCTTGGAAACGGAAGGGGGCATGGCAAGGCATTAGGACCTTGAACAAGTCAGTTACTTTCCTCACAACTTTTTCTATAAACATACTCTTAGAATGTCCTTCTACATTTACGAGTCTGTACGCATAATTCAGGAAATATTATTGAAGTATACATTCATTATCTTCTATCGATTATCAATCTAAAATCTTCCTTCATTTCTTTCCAATCCATTTTATCATTCGGAAAATTTATTCTTATCTGTACCTATCTCATGTGGTTATCTTTAAAATTGATTATATTGATTCTTTTCCGGTTCTCCAAGTAATCAATTTGTTTAAACATGTCAAAATATAACTATAAAATGATAGAGTGTATATATTATGAGGTACTCCGAGTTTTTTTGTGTGTCTGGTGAACATGGACTTTTTGTAGAGGAAACGTCCGAATAATGTCGGAAAACTATTTTAAGATGCCGTCTCTTTCAGATGTGTTAGGTATCTAACTAGGTGCACTTGAAGTAGGATTAGGATCCTAGAATTCAAGGCGCAAAGCGATGTCTCTAGGGATACTCTCTTCTAGTCTTACAATTAACGTACAGTCCTATGGCTTGTCCTATATTTGAGGTCATAATATTGAGTGTTCCGGTTTAAGATTTCTTCTTTATGAAATTGGAAGTCAGTGAAGTAGTCCTGCAAGGCGAGGTTTTCACCTACATGCCCAGGTTGCTACTTAGAGGAGACGTCCAATCAGGGGCAGTCTATCTTAGCATCTCAAACGCTAAACCAATTGCGAATAAGTGTCTGATTTTGGTAGTGGTTCCCTCACTGCCCTCATGTAGAAAATTACTACATGATATCATACGATATTGTCCTGTTCATGTGATTTTCAAACTCCATAACCGTATAAGGTCTTGCTTCTTCCGTTTCGCCTGTCATGTTTACAAACTTCATATTTCACAGATCTAACATTATAATCTCCTCCAAAATGTTACTTTCTGGTAGTTGATTATTACGACAAATGAAATCTGCCGAAAGTGTTGCATCACTTTCCATGTCTTAATCTTTACCAAGGTTGTTATTATCCTACATCCCAATGAGATTGACCGTGTATTTGGGCACGGCATGTTTGCAAACTAGCACCTTACGTGTGACAACATGGTTTCGTGAATCTTCTCAGACAACAAAATATGTGTCAACAACAGGAATGTCGCTCAGTGTAGACCCTTACTCGTCTGGTGCTGGCGATAAGTGAAAAGTCAATTTGGCAACTTCGCTCCTTCACTAAGCGTCGCCGATAACGAAGGAAAAAATAACCAAGAGAGAGAGAGGTGAGTGTGGCAGATTATAATAATTGATTTCATATATCTATTTTCTTTTTCTTAAATTTTTCTTTTACCTAGCTTCACCTACGCCTGTTGGGTTAACATAAAACCTCCTATTACTCAGAAATCTGTCCCTCTTTTCTCATTTAGCACGCATTGTATTGCGGTTCGCTAAATTTCTTTGATGAGAGTCTACCAGAGACCTATTAGCTAACGTGAGCTGTAATTCTAACACCAGCGCCAGAGATCAAATCGTTGTAGAGATCAGACAGCGATCAGATATGAATGAATTTGAGTAGATTTGAGAAACAAGGTGAGCAAATTGTATTACCTCCTTTGTAAAACCCGCTCGCTAGAAAGTAATTATTCACGGTGAAAGTATTTGAGATCAAAGACATTGCTCGCTTGAATACGAGCAGAGAGACGGAGGAAACTCACACTTATTAGCGTATTGCCGATGTCTGATCTAAACGAGAACGAAGATCCTGGGTTTTCGGCTTTGAATTACGTATAAGCCGAAAACTGAACGTAGAATTTCCCGTAATTGAGAACATCTGGTAGAGTCTGGTTTTTCGGTCTATAGTGGTCATTTTTCTTTGATTTTAGATGTATATATACTAGAGCATTCTAACTCTAAGTTATCCAGTACCGCCAGAATTGCAGTTAACATCTAGCTTTCGATTCTAGAGATCTCTTATAATAGAAGTATCACTTAGTTTTCGATTGGAGGCCATTTTACTTCTGGCTTGTGGTAATTATTATACTAGAAGTTTGAGTGATTTTACTAGTTTAATCGTAAATTATATTTTACTAGTTTTCCGGTGCAGAGTGATTTACTAATAGGTCCGACAATATTATCTCTCTAAGTTTTACTGTGTTACAGTGAATAGCAGAACAAATAATATTTCTAGCTAAACTCTTCCAGCTAAACATAAATTTTATTAACTGCTAGTAACCAGTCAGATAATATTTTAACCGACTAGTAATGCACTGTTCATCATGAGTATTGACGAAATATATATATTTCTAATTCATGATAATAAGTTTTTTTAAATACCTAGAATTTATTTCACGGGAGTTTAAACGATAAGACAAGCTCTAAGCTTGTAGTTTCAATTTAACGTTAAAGAACTGAAGTGAATATATTATTTTACGCGAGGTAGGATAGGAGTGAGAATAGTATTATGTTGGTTAAGTATTTGTACTTGTTTCTCTTCCTTTATACAGCATTGGGTCAAGCCCAAAATCTAACAGCGGTTTTTCAATGTGTATCTGAGAATAACCATAAGAGAGAACATATATTGTACTTAAATACTTGGGTCTTCAAAGTAAACCTGTCTGGCATTGTGTTTGCATCCAGAAAGAGACAGAGTACCAACCTAAAGGACATTAAGACTAAATGCTGTAACTGGGCCTATCGAGCAAGATTATATTTCTTTCCAAAAAAAAAAATCTCATTTACATTCAGCCCCTGTGGCGAGAAAAATTACAAACATTAACATTTTCGACGTTTGACAAATTGTGGTGTGACAATAAATTGTTTATACTGAGTGAAGTTACCGACCTGACATTTCCTAAAGTACTGGAAAACCTCAAGATTCTGACACTGTGAGCCCTGTGGCACCTCTTACCTGAACTGATTTCCAGTGACATAAACAGTAATCCTATAATATAAACAGTGAATTTAACGCTCCCCGGAGAATTGGAATTAACCGGTCTCTGTAGAGCTAGGGTTAATCTTTGCCTAAAGAACACGGGATCTGCTGTGCATGTATATGTCCTAAAGATTGTTCCAGGAGGTTAAAATCAAGTTTGTAGGTAAGAACGAATGTCAGTGGCCACTGTTGTATGAATAGAATGAAAGCAGGAATGAGTGACTCTTTTATTGTATAAACCATACACCCACTTTGTATTTCTTTATGCGAGTTTTGCTAATGCTGTTTCCTCTTAGAATAGATTAATGTATCAACTATGTTCTTAACTGTAGAGGGAAATCCTAGACCATAGTGTATGTAGTAAAGCACTCTGTGTGACACCCCGCTCAAATTTCCCCGATTCAAAAATCTCGTTAACGTAAATTTACAACCTATAACCCACTACTACTATGTTTGAAATTTGTCAAGGGCAAGGTCAAACCTACCGCTAAAAATTGGGCAAAATAATTTGAATTTTCTACTACCCCGTTAAAAATCTATAAATAATTTCCATGTTTGACCTTGGTCTGAAGGCCACGGCAAATCAACCTCTAGAAAATGAACTAACGTACTCTTAAAATCTATTAATCACTACAGCATTTGAAATTTGTCTCAATGCCATCGTCAAATCAAACCGCCAACATTTTAATAAAGATTTGAATTTTCTAACACCAAGCGTAAAAGTCCCACCCCCAAGCACACACACGCTCCACCCTTCCCAAATATTTATGAACGAACGCAGTAAAGTTTGGCAACTAACCAAATTGCTACCTCATTTTATAGGGGAGAGGAGAGGTTGTTTAAAATGGAAAGCAAGCCTAATCGGTGTGTTTGGAAAAACTTAGATAATGTATTTCTTTATAAATAAAGAGAGTTTAAATAAAAAGCTATGTCTTGAATTGTAGCGTTAATATTGTTAAATATAATACCATAAGAATTTCCCTTGTAATAAATTATCTGGCCTTAGAAACATTTATTTTACTAATATTTTAGTTCAGTGAAAGGAGCAAATAATTACTTAAAAATTACCCATATGAAAATGGGGACAAATAATTAAAAGAAACCTATATAGGAAGACAGAGGACAGTTGTCTGTTTAATAATCACTTTCAATATTAAAAATCGACCCATTAATAACAAGGATATTGTATAAATAAAATTGAGACAGACGAACAAACACACTTTTGAACTGCTCAATTTGATAGCCTTCTGAAAAGTTAAATTTTCTTAACGCGTTTCTGATTGGTTAATTGTAGTTTAGGAGGGGGCGATAAAATTAACAATCTGCCGGCATAGTACGCCATTTGAGAAAAACTAAAACACAGACAGATTGAGAGCAGATGCAAAGCATTGATGTTGAATGCCTTTGCCGTCTGGACGATAGCGGTCTAACTTGAACCATTAAACGCCAGTCAATCTTGTGATTGTGTAATTATTCTTTACTTGCGGGTTGAATTGCCAAATTGAAAAGTGACATAACCCCTGGAAATTCAGAACCTGTGGGCACAGAGAGAGCTTCTTATATAACTGCAAGCTTCCTGCCACATCAGCATCCAGGGGAACTCTGAAATACTTGTTGTTCTTGAAGATTCTCGAGCCACCACCATAGACAGGCTTTTAAGATAAGTCCATTAAAATTGGCACTTGAGGACTCATTCTTATCATTCCACCCAAATACAAGAAATTAAAAGAGGGCATGATGAAACACACAAACCCTCAAATCATAGACATAGTTCTTATCCAGTGTTAATATATTCCAGTAGGGAGTACAAACCTATTGATATTTTAGACTTTTCATTTTATGGACAGGATGTCCACCCTATTTATTTAAAACTTGTAAATAAAGAAACATTTCTTTGAGTCAAAAATTCCTGTTCCAGGAAATTGAGGTTCAGGAAAATTAAAAATTGTAATATAATTATATAAATTTACACACAGTCTTACTTAATTCGATTATATTGAGTTACAGTTGTGTTTGTTTTATTGACGCATCACTATACCTACATTACACTAGACACGTAGCCATATAACATACCCAGAAAATATTTGCCAGAGTGAGATCTCAGAGAGGTAGCGGATAGGTACCCTGAGAATACAACATCATCAACAATTAGACTCAGGGACTTACACAGCTTGACCTCACTCTGTTTACACTTAGTTGAGTAACACCAATAACCTCTCATATTACCACAGTGTATAAATCTTTGACGCTTTGAGGGCCAATAACTTTCTTCTTACGGGATTCTTTTGTCTCAACAGAGGGAGGGAGGATTAAACCTATGAGTCTAACTCTTTAATTAATTCATTAAACTATGCTTATTGTATTTGATTTTGATATTCAAAGAAATTGTTGTGTTGTAGTTTCTTTATGATAAATAAAATTTACATAAACTTTATTCACGTGTGTCGGTCAGCTTGTCCCAAAAGATCCATATTCCATAGATATAGTTTGTTCACGTCCGTGCTTCTAATTGTCGTCACGTGTCCGTGTGTGTGTGTAGATGTGAGTGGTTGAATATATCAATATATATTTATAAGAAATTGTCTGATCAAAGAAATCTCAGTCGTGATCGATAGGCTGGTTTGATTACCTCTCAAATCCAGGGACAGATTTTTACATTTCACCATTTCACTTGCGAAATTCTATTTCTTTACCTTATCTCTCCCTGAGCTATCACCTGTTCTAGTCCTATTCAGGAGGGGCCAACATTGATCTTAATTACCCTATCGAAATTATATGACAGTGAGTGAGAGGTGTTACAAGTGATAATAAAACCTTGAATGATGAAAGCGAAAACAATGAATACTGGAAAAATTACCACGTAAAAGGAATGATAATGTAATAATGCCGTAGAGGAGTTAAGACCAGAAAAAAGAACGAATGTATTTCGTAACATTCTTCTTCTTCAGCAGCTGTTTCTGCTTCTTCTTCTTCTTCTTCTCGTCCTCCTCATTCTTCGTCTTCTGCTGCTGCTACTTCTTTATTTTCTTCTTTTTCTACTATGCCAGCTGTCGTCGGCGATGGTGTATCTCCAAAATCTCATGTTTCCAGCACTGATTATGAATTCTCTTGTTTACTACATTCCATGCTATTATATCAAACTACAGTATCTTTTCTTTACTGCAGCTTCAATCTCTTTTGTCTTCACACACACACACCAACATGCACGCACGCACACACACACACGCACGCACACACACTTCACACACACACACTTCACACACACACACTTCACACACACACACGCACATACACACACATATATATTGAACTTGAAGAAACACCAATACAAGATGTAGAATCATACACATATCTTGGCAGTAATATAGACAAAGTTGGAGGGACAGACAGCGATATCAAAATAAGAATACAAAAGGCAAGAGGAGCTTTCATTGCATTGGGAAATATATGGAGATCAAGAGAAATAGGATCCAACACGAAAATAAGAATCTTCAACTCAAATGTGAAGTCAGTCCTATTGTATGGCTCTGAGACATGGAGAACAACAAAGACAACTACCAAAAAGCTACAGACTTTCATAAATGGGTGCTTGCGTAGAATAGAGGGATTAAAATGGTATGACAAGGTTACCAACGTGGAACTGATGACAAGAACTAGACAAGTGCCAGTGGAACAAGAGATGAGAAGACGATGGCGATGGATAGGACACACACTGAGGAAACCTGTTGATAGCATTACAAGGCAGTCCTTGTTCTGGAACCCCCAGGGCAAGAGAGGCAGAGGAAGACCAAGAAGTACGTGGAGAAGAGAGTTGGAAACAGAGGTGAAAATGATGAGGAGAACATGGAAAGAACTTGAGATGATGGCACGTGACAGGAGGACTTGGCATGTGTTTGTTGAAGGCCTATGCTCCTTTGGGAGTGGAGGGTTATGAATGAATGAATATATATATATATATATATATATATATATATATATATATATATATATATATATATATATATATATATATATATTTTTTTTTTATTTTTATTTTTTGTGTACATTGTCATGGTGTATGTTTTCTGTCATCTTCTCATAATGTCCCAACTAAAGTGGACTGCATTCTTCGGATCTGTGGCTACTTTTTTGTTCGCTCTTGTCTTTTTCAGAACATTTTAATGCTGTCTTCATCTGTCAAAACAAGTGTTAACATTCTGAAGACGTGACAAGACAGCAGATGGTAAATCGGTTAATAAGTGGTCCCATAGCAGAGGGGGGTCGGAGTTGCTCAGAGGTATGACGTCCGCCTCGTATTCAAGAGGTATCGGGTTTCGAATCCCAGTTGAGGGATTATAATTTATTGAAATATTTTTTCAGAACCAGTGGTCCTAATTACGTTATACTCCCTCCTGGTCTCATGGGTAGTGCGATCGGATACCTAGCCTTCTCGGATAAAGGCGAAAAAATAGGATGTCCCATGTGCAAGTTGCGCACGGCACGGCAGTTGGAAATCGGAAAGAGTAGGCCTTTCAGGCTGCTGCCCTGGCTAAATTTAAAAATTAGGAAACTTACCCACCACAATAATATTTATTGAATATGTGAGTCCTATACATTATATGCACACATTGGGATTCTCGCCGGTGCTACAGAGTTTGTGTACTGCGCTGAGATCCCCCTTGTGTGATCTAAGGGAGAAGATCGGAGCACTGATGGAGTTGTCCGTGTGCAATGAAGACAGTCCTTAAAAACCAAATCAAAACCAAACTGCTGCATGGATGTGAAGGGTTAGAGACTTAACCATACTAGGTTCAACATCATGCCAGTGCTAGCTGTCCTTGCTTTCCCTAACTCAATAGAATAGTCATGTACCCGTTCACGGCTGGGTAAACTAGAGCGTGACGCTACGAAGCATTGAATCAGGCAATACATATTACACACACATAAAGGTATATTTTCAGGCACTCGTGAATCAGGCAGTACATTATAACTACAACTTTTTTTTTACATTGGTTGGTATATCATTCTAAAACGCTGTGCTCGATGTCTACAGACCGTGACGTATTCATTTCTGGCTACACATGTCAAAATAGCCTAGCTTATGGTACGTTAACTATCGCCTTTAGCTCTCATGTCAAACAGGGACGGCATCTTTTACCCTTCCTCGCCTTAAAAAAAACCTAACACACCGCTTCAGAAATCGATTTTCCCTTAATAAATATCAGTAATTCGCGTGTGTTGTTTGTTTACGACTTTTGAAACAAAAGTTTTTGACTTGTTTACATTACAACACAGATGGAACTGGGTATGTTATTAGCCGGATAAGATTTGACTGTCAAGTGTGTTCAAAAGTAAATAAAACTCGTAAGTTACACTTCTAGCTTGCCAGTTTTATAATGTTTGCAAGGACAACACGTAAATGTGTCGTTGGTGTGATGTTCTTCTTGATTACAATGGTGTCGCTATCGCTGTATTTGACCAAGGATAAGAAGAAACTCGTTCTGAATCGGGATGAACAACATGGCAGTCGTGCCAAGCGTCCACATGTCATATTTGTGTTTGCCGATGATTACGGATATAACGACATTGGATACCACAACCCTCGTATCAAAACTCCAACTCTGGATGCAGTAAGTAAATTACTATAGCATATGGTTCCTTCTTGTTGCTGCTACAACTCTACTTCTACTAACGCCACCACTACTACTACTTATAATACCAATACTACTATTAATACCATCACTACTACCACTACTACCACAACTACCACTACTAAGACTACTACCACTACTACTACTACCACTTCTACCACTACAACCACTACTAAGACTACTACCACTACCACCACTACCACTACGACTACTACCACTATTACGACCACGACTACTACTACCACCACTACCACTACTACGACTACTACCACGACTACTACCGCTACTACCACTACTACTACTACCACCACTACCACTGCTACGACTACTATCATTATTACGACTACGACCACTACTTCTACTACGACTACTACCACCAATTCTGCTACCACCACTACCACTATTTCGACTACTACCACTACTACCACCACCACTACTACTACCACCATACTACCACTACTACGACGACTACTACCACCATACTACCACTACTACTACAACTACTACCACCAATTCTACTACCATCACTACCACTATTACGACTACTACCACCACTACTATTACGACTACTACCACTATTACGACAACTACCACTACTACTACTACCACGGCCACTACTGCTATTACCACCACTATCACTACAATTACTACCACTACTACTATCACCACCACTACTGCTGCTGTTGCGTCTATTAATACATATAACTATTAATACTATAGTTACGATTACTACTCTTGTTATACTTATTTACTTACTTAGTCGTTCCCCTTCTACCGTGAGGTGTAGAGGTTTGGAAGAGAGAGCGCCAGACTATTCTATCGGGTGTCTTCCTCCTGGCCTGGTTCCATTCTAGTCCTCGGTCCTTCACAGATTGTCTAATGTTGTCCTCCCAGCGGACTCTGGGTCGTCCTGGAGGTCTGGATCCCTGGTTCTTAGTTTCCCATGCTTATCGTGGTAGCCGATTTTCTCCCATTCGGCAGACATAGCCAAACCATCTTAGTTGAGACTGTTCTACTTGGGTCTGCAGGGGGTGGGATAATATTAATAGGTATAACAGGAACTACTCCTGTTATACCTATTGATATTATTGGTTGAGATGAACAGTCTGGCGTGTGTGTCATAAGCATGGAAAAAGAATTCATAGACGTAGTAATAAGGGATACGGATTAGGGTTATATTTAGGACTAGCATTAACCCGTCTTAATTAACAGGTTTTTAATTGCAGCCATCTTATCATTTCGATCCATAATAATAAGTCTGCAATACTTTAAATTTCACTCTCAGGAACATTATAGAGCAGTGCTCAGAATGGCAGACAGCTTTACATAAATTTTGTTGATTTTGAAAAGGCTTTTGACAGCATACATAGGGACAGTTTATGGAAAATACTGAGGGCTTATGGAATTCCAAGCTGCGTAGTGTCAATCATAAAAAGCCTCTATGCCAACTTTACGTGTAGTGTTGGGCAGAGCAACCTAACCTTCGAGGTGAAGACAGGAGTACGACAGGGATGCCCCTTATCAACCACTCTATTTTTAACAGTCATAGACTGGGTGATGCGCCAGACAACAGAGGGCAGTCCAAGAGGAATAAGATGGACTACATTTTCAACATTGGAAGATCTGGAATATGCAGATGACATTGCACTGCTGGCACATTCACATCAACACATCCAGGAAAAAACGGATAGACTTAATAAATTTAGCCAGCAGGTGGGCTTGAACATCAATTTAAAGAAGTCTGAGGTCATGACGCTCAATGTGAGCAACCCTGAGCCCATATCAGTAAGGAATCAGCAACTGGTACAGACAGATACCTTCACATACCTAGGAAGCATAGTAACACCAGACGGTGGGGCAGGCAAAGACATCAACATCAGAATGAATAAGGCAAGAACAGCCTTCTTTAGCCTAAATAACATCTGGAAGTCCTCCCAATACAGCACAAGCACAAAATTAAGATTATACCAGAGTTGCGTGCTTTCTGTGCTTCTCTATGGTGCGGAATGCTGGAGAGTCACAGAGAAGGAAATGTCAAAATTGTCCTCTTTTCACACAACATGCCTAAGAAAAATTCACCGAATCTTTTGGCCAAATACCATCACCAACCAAGATCTGCTTACTCGTAGCAAGCAAGAGGACATGCATACCATCATAGCTGGCAGACGCTGGAGCTGGGTTGGTCATGTCCTCAGAAGAGACCCCGATGCCATCACAAGAACAGCTATGCTTTGGACCCCTGAAGGAAAGCGAAAGAGAGGCCGACCAAAAACAACTTGGCGGAGGACTGTGGAGGCTGAGATGCAAAGAATGAACCAGAGTTGGGGCACTGTACGAAGGATGGCCACCGACCGTGCAAAGTGGAATCAATTTGTTGTTGCCCTACAAGACGCCACTAGGCGTGATGGCCACTGACTGCTTTGACGGTCGGTGGCTAAGGATCGAAGAAGAATACTTTAAATTAAAATTTTGTCTTGAAGAAACAATCAAAAACGTACATTTTTAGGTTATTTTAAAGAAAAATGATGAGTTAAATCCGTTTCCCGAATGAAACTGGACAGAAGAGTATCTTGATCGTCTGTTGATTTAATCTGCATCTCCGCTCTTTCCTGTCTCCAGTTCATGTACTGTTTATCAATTGTATTGTTGGCTTCTTTCCATAATCAAACTGTTCATGCACACCGTCATTTGCGCACTTTTCTATTTTCGGGAGAGTACAAATAAGGGAAACAATACAATTGTTGTTTAGCTTTCAACCACAGTTGCACCCCTTAGCTGTGGTTGAAAGTTAATGTACTCTCTGGAAAATAGAAAAGTGCGCAAACGATGGTGTGCATGATGTGACCGACCGACCGACGTACTTACTGCGGGAATTATGGTATTGGATTATTAAAACGTAACCCTGAAGCCTAACCTTAATGCTAGCCATAAAGACGCGGGCGACTTATTTGGAACAGGTTCGAGCTCGTTCTACTATTCTTTATTTCAACCAATATTATTACTGCCCTTATTATTACTATTAATTTTTCTACTGCTGTTACAATTATAGATATTATTGCCGCTGCTAATATTACTTTTGTTGAAATGAAAAAAAAAGTGGAACGTTTTTTTCGATGTCATCCAAATAAGTCGCCAATATCGTAAGGGCTAAGACTGTTCCATTCTCCCTTGTTACTGTGTCTCTGAATTCTATTTTCAGGCCGTATCGAACAGATGGCCTTCTGTGTTTCATTTCAAATTATTACTGTTACTATTAATACTTTTACTCTTATTATTTCGGCTATTGCTACTGTTACATATTACTGCGGTTCATGCTATTATTTCTGTTACTGTTGTATTGCTGTTACTATTTTTGCAGTTGCTGCTTTAAATATTACTATTACTAGCAAGTAATCCTTTAAGAAAAATGTTGTCTTCTTTTCTCATGTATTCGATGTCTTCCCTTCTACTACGTCCCAGCTTCAAACCTTCCACCAAGAAGGTAAGTCCGTCAAAAAAAAACAAAAACTCGAAACAAAAGCATGCGTATAAAACTGAAGACACATGTCTCAATAAATTAAAATAAAAACTTCACTTCTGCAGGGAATCGAACTTAAAACGTGTGCTATGAAGGCAGCCATAGTAACCACTAAACTACCGACGCTCTTTGGTATACCTTAGTGGCTTTTCTAATGCTCAATAGAAGCTAGAAAAATTAATGTATTCTTTAAGTTAGAATATAGTAGTAATCATTTCTTAAAAAAAAAAAAAAAAAAAAAGAACGAAGCCAAACCACTTTGATCAAGGAATTATTCGCTGACCATTGCCTCCTTCAAACACATGCGTGTTCATACCTGAGCTTGTTCGAAGGAAAGGGTAGGTATCCAGGGATATAATTGTTTGCCATTGCTTGGATTTGGATTTCCTCCTCCAGTCAACTTCGGGTTGCGCTCGCTCGCGTCACTGCAGACATACCAAGATAACTATGTTATATGATCATTGTTGCTTATTTATTATAATTATTTTAAGTGAACATTGGATTTTTAACATACGTCTAAGGAAACTACACAGCTGCTGTCTCCAGTGACTTTTGAATTTTTTTTTGTCACCCAATATCCAGGATTTGTTACCTTACTGTAACATTGGTTCAATCTTTGTTACCTTACTGTAATATTGGTTCAATCTTTGTTACCTTACTGTAACATTGGTTCAATCTTTGTTACCTTACTGTAACATTGGTTCAATCTTTGTTACCTTACTGTAACATTGGTTCAATCTTTGTTACCATACTGTAACATTGGTTCAATCTAACGCTTCAGTATCCATCTTCTTGTAATTAGTGACAAGGGAGATGAAGGTGCAAGAAGAAAATGAAAGAGAATCAATAATTACAATTTTAGAAAAAAATCATGCCGTTAAAAGGCAAAAGAAATGAAAACAGTATGCTACAAGGAAATAAAGAATGGCGTAAGAGTTCTCAAGAAGTACAAATTAAATCAAGGAAGAAACAAAAACAATGAATGAGTCGGGAGAAAAAAGGCAAGAAAGAAAGTGTAACTTGAATATTTGTGTTAAGAGTAACTTTGCCAGAGACACCTTTGAACGCCACGGATCAGAAAACAGGGCCATGGAATGATATCGTTAACAGCGATACGTGTAATGTTCGTCAGAGACGTGTTTGTATTGTTAGTTATAATACCAGTACTATGTATACAAATCGTTTTTAAATAGTGGGCGTACTGTTATTTCTCATTCAGCCTTAAGACGGGATAGTGTCCTTACAAACATCCCCAACTTTGTGATCTGTCAGAATAAATGTGTGACATATGTCGAGAGTTATTTGAATTAGATGGATAGATATAGAAAAGAACCTAGCCGCATATCTCTCCCTGAGGTAAATAACGAATGAGGAAAAGTTGTGTTAGTAATTACAAGATATCTCCCTGAAATAAGTTTCAACTTGTTGGATATAAGAGCGTATTCCCTGTGAATACAACTACTCAGGCTCAAAGTACAGGTAACTACTCTAGCCCCCACTTAACAATCATGTCAAGTATAAACAAATAAGAGACATGACTTGGACAACACTGAATTATAAAAAAAGACATAAGTCTTGGATAGTTTTATAAAACAATAGAGTGTGACAGTGAATAACAGTTAATATAAGCACATTAAACAAAATACTGGATGGAATTCATTTGGCTTTTTTTGTTTTACATAAAATATTCTCTTTCAGTTATTCTCTCGACACTCTTTCATGTATTGCGAAGGAGTACAATTGTATAATGATGTTAGAGTTCAGCTTCCTACATTTAGCTGTGGTTATTCGTGTTATCACTTTTAGTTTCCCATGGCATATCTGTTCAGCCAAGTTTCATTGTTTGTTGTTCGTATGAGTGATTTGGCTGTTTGGAAAGTTGTTGCTGTGGGTGGTTGTTGTGTCTTCTTGTTCCCTTCATTGCTAATATGTCTAGACTAGTCCCTCCAGTGATTTTTAACCAATGTGCCGCGAAAGGTCAGCAGTATGCCATGAGAGTTTGGGGGAAGGTCGAATAAATGCGAGAAAAAAAAAATAATTGAGGAATGAAAAAAATGGTCGAGGTAAATTTTAGAAGTACTGCATATTTTTCATTAACGGTGGATACGAATGAAAACAATAACATTTTAATTGGAGAAGAAAGGGATGGTCATTAGCAGCTACAAAACAAAAACTATGTTGATGTCACGGGAAGGAATAGGGCATCCGATTAAGCTGGGTGGGCGGGTCCTGGAGCAGGTCGGCTACATTTAATACCTTGGAGCTGTCGTAGACTGGAAGGGAGTGTCCTTGGAGCTGTCGTAGACTGGAAGGGAGGGTCCTTGGAGCTGTCGTAGACTGGAAGGGAGGCACCACAAAAGAGTTAGCTGCCGGGGAGTAGCTGGGAAACTTTTTCAGGCCATAAATAGAGGATTCCTCAGTAAAGGAGAGGTCGGTAGGAGGACGAGAGTGGCTATGTGCCGCTCCACCTATATTCCAGTCTTGACCAATGGATGCGAGTCATGGACGTTGACTGTAGCCCATATGGGCCAGCTCCAGGCCTCGAAGGTGAGGTATCTGGGGAGGGTGGTTAGGGTGATGGGAGGAGACGTGGTCCGCGGCCGGACGATACGGTAGGGCCTTAAAGCCCAGCCCCTGCAGACTGTAGTCCCAACAGTTGATAGGATAGTATGGCACTCTTTATGACAAGCCTCTACTCCTCATGGGAGAAGAGGAGCGACTAAGTAAGTAATTAGTACGTTTTTTAATGATAAGACATGTTCTTAAAACAACGAATGGTGTGCCCTGACAATTTTAGCACATTCTTCAGTGTGCAATAATTTGAAAAAGGTCGAAAATCGCTGGTCTACTCTGTCATTGTCACGTGTACTTGAGTATCCAGTGATCAACGAATTCCAAATACTGTCATCATTTTAAAATGTTAAAGGGATTTAACACTGAATCACAATTTCAAATGTGAGTGATGTCCCTTTAAGAAATTTCACTCTCTATCCATTTTTGATACAACACCTCAAGTCCAGCGAACAAGACACCAACGTCCTTCTCAGGGCGCTACAATTCGAGGAAAGATTTATGTGGTGTCTGCCCATGCACACCACATGTTAGATTTATTGAGTTTGAGTTAGTGCTGATAAATGCGGCACTATTTGGGATATTTATTGAAAATGAGGCGCACCGAAAAATGACGTCAGAGTTTGTGTTGATATGTGTATGGCCAAGGTGAAGTAAAACCTTGCGTTTTGTGACAGCTGTGGTTTTTGGCTGTGTTTTCTTTTTAAGTTCCAGTATGGACCTACTACGAAGTGTGTACCTTCTGACAGGAGAGGGTTTGTACAAGAGCATGAATACTCTTGAATTAAAAGTAATATGTACGGAGAAAATTAATAAATAAGGATTAATCATGAATAACGAGTATGCATGCTACAAAGAATTTCAGTTATTAAAAGATGTCGAATTCGTTTTAAAAAGAAGACTGTTTTAGTTCCTCATTGGTCAGGTAGAGAACCTGTATGCGTGTTGTGATAGAGGGAACAAAACTATGAAAAGTGAGAGATTTTACCCGGGATGTAACGGGATAACGAGCAGTACTATGAGCGACCGCTGGAGCAATCAAATATATATTAACTGTGGACAGGGGTAGCAATTTACCTATAATAATAATAAACGAACACAAAATATATTCGAACGGCGCCCCACCACAGATATGGGGGCTGTCGTCCGTTGGATTTGAAGGACATTTGAAGGTTGCTCAGGCTATTGGCAGACAGAGTTCTATGTTGGGACAATATCGAGAATTTTGATCAATCTATCGCTGTTCAACAATGAACATTTTATGCAGAGACAGCTGTTGGAATGCAATTTTGTGCAGACATGAAATTTACAATATTCGTATACTAGGTCATGCCCAGACCTGGTACCTTACTTGAGGATCAGAAAAAAACATTATATCCATGATGAAATCGTTCACGCTGATTTACCATGAGAGGAATGCTATACCAATCTGACGAATATCTTCACGGGAGAAATATGAATCTGCGATTTTACGAGGAGGGCGTTTCGCTGGACAAGTGGACTCGGAAGTAATAGATCAAACCGTTAGGACATTGACAAGGTCACCTCATCAGTTTAGTCGGTCACTCGTTGGAAAATAACATTTCGTCTCTATCATTATATATTGACACTATCTCTACAATGTGTCTCACACGAGTAAAGGTCGGACATTCCCATTGAACTGAATACTCAGTGAACGATTTACGAGAACGTCTTCATATTTCGTCATCATGGTTGCTGATTACTACATTATAAGATTACTACATTATCCACATTTCAATTTAATATTGCGTGGAACGACCCATTGGAGTTACAGCGAAGAATGGACGCTCATGGTCGATTCAGATAAGTAATGTTATGTAACGTCATGGTTGTTGGTCCTATCATTGTTGGGCAAATCTCGCTTCTTTTGTGTTATATGTTTCTTTTCTTTGTCTCTTGCGGGCGACTGTTTAGGAGGCATTTTACGTTTCAGTGTCGTATTTCTATAGGTTGATTGCATTAATTTCTTTCAGGGATTCAGCATTTAGTGCTGTCGTGATTTCCGCTCTGTTTGAAATTAAGGCTTTCATGCGTGTTAGCTGTGCTGTGATTCGTCGTATTTTTTTTTTTAAATTTCAATTTTGTTCGGGAATTTAGTCTGGCGTAGGTCTTTCCTGGCTATCTTTTGTAAAATTTACATTAATGATAAAAGTGATTTGTCGTTTTGTCTCGTTAATTACTGGTGGAAATTTTAATTTTCTTTTGTCTTAGAATTTTCGACTACTTACAATTTTGTCGTTTCTTTATTTTGTTTCCATCCATGTCTTTCGTTAGTCATGTCATGTGATAATTTTTCTTTGCAGCATGTATATGATAAACTATTTATTGATTAACTATAATTCTATAATATTGTTGGTGATATATATCCTGCGATTCTTGTCGATAACAAGAAGCAGGATCATAAACGCTAATTATTATATTAATAAGCGTATAAAGGATTTGTGCAGGTGATATAGTTATATATATATTCACATTGTGACTATACCAATCAGACACACTATTCCATAGTGTGATGGTCTAAGTAAGGCAGAGGAGAACATAGATATTGATTTATTGTTTAGAAAAGTTATAATTTGTGGTATACTATGGCGACTCTTGACTATTTTATTAAACAAGGCAAGGCGCTGGGTATGGAAGGTGATATTTTAAAAAATTTTGCTTTGACTGCATATGAAAAGGCAGAGGCAAAAGAAGAAAGAGAAAGAAATGAGAAAAGAGAAAGAGAAAAGAAATAGAAAGAAATGAGAAAAGAGAAAGAGAAGAAAGGGAATTTACTATGGCACAAGAAAAAGCAAATAAGGAAGAGAGAATTCGTATAGCAGAAATCGCTGCGGAACGAGAGAAAATGGAACATGAAAAGGCAATTCGTTTAGCGGAAATTGCTGCCGAGGAGGCAAAATTTGAAAGGGAGAAAGCTTTTGAGGTTGAAAAACTTCGTTTTCAACAACATCATGGTTCCCATGATTCAGATAGTAATGGTTCATCGAAGAAGGCAATCACAACCCCTAACTTTAATTTAAGACTACCACCTTTTTCTCCTCCTCACGACGATATAAGTTTTTATTTATTAAGATTTCAGGAAAGAGTCTCTTGCTTAAATATTGATAAAGATTCGTGGTCTGGTGTTTTTTCGGGTCTCCTCACAGGTGATGCAGTTGGGGTCTATCTGGGTATAGACCAAGATAAAAGACATGATTTTCAGGTCGTAAAGGCAGCATTTATACGCAGATATGGTCTGGATCAGGAAGGCTATAGACAAAAGTTTCGATCCATGTTACCGGTAGAGGGTAAAAATTTTGAGGATTTTGTTTCCTCCATAAAACTATGTCTCCAAAGATGGGTTGAACAGGCTTCTATCCCTAAAACGTTTGAAGGATTATGTGATCTCTTATTAAGAGATAAAATTGTTTCGTCGGTAAACCAGGATATTGTATCATTCTTACAAGAACGTAATCCGACTAGTATCGATGAAATGGAAAAATTAGGTCAACAATTTTCCGTTGCTCATCCAAACTTGTCATTGAGCAGAGCAAAAGTCTTGGACTCATCTACTGCGTGTGCTGCGACGCACGGGAGATCGCGCACTCGTAGCTTGGATAGACGATATAATCATAGAGAAAATAATCACACATCCTATAGGGGTAAATATAATTTTTACCATAATCGCTCACCTTCACGAGGTAGAGACAGGCATAATTTCAACAATTATAACAATAACCAATGGTATCGAAATAACCAGTATTCACACAACAAATATACGGACAATCATAATTTGTCACCGCGGGGTGGCCATTATAACAGGGACAACAATGGACATTCTCATTCAGACAATTTTTCAGATCGCAGAAGATCTCACTTCGTTAGAAGTCATAATAGAGCACGCTCACAAGCCAATGCTTGTCAGACGGTAGATAGAAATGTCAGTAATGACATCCATCCAACCAATAATCACGCCAATGCGTGTAACGTTGATTTAGAAAATTCTAATAATTGTACAGAATGTAAGATGTTATTTCAACCTGGAGCTACACCACGGCTTAAATGTGGACATGGCTTACCAGTGTTGTCATCTTATGACGGTGTTGGTACTCTCACTTTACATAATGGGTTTTTGTTTAACACTCCAATTAAAATTTTAAGGGACACGGGTTCCACAACGGTCGGGATAAGAAGGTCGTTAATCCCTCCATCTTGTTTCACTGGAACGTCAGTGAAATGCATAACTTTCGGAGGCACGGTAGAGATATATCCCATGGCCGACGTAACAATAACCACGCCATTCTTTACTGGGAAAGTTCGTGTATGTGTTCTCAACCAGCCTTGCTGTGACTTGATTTTGGGAAACATAAAGGGTATAAAAGAATGTTCTACTGATGAAATTTCTGCATGGGAAAGAGAATATCTTTCTTTATCCAATGCTGTGACTACTAGAGCACAGCTGGTTGCAGAAGCAAATGAACTTAATGATAGCAATAATATCCCACACGTGACAACAAGTCATTACATAGATAAAAATGCATTCATTAACCAACAAAAAGATGACTCTTCTTTGGGACGTTTATTCACTTTAGCTACGGCTAAAACTATTACACATACAAATAATGCCAGACATTGGTATCAATTTCATGACAATATTTTGATACGTTGTTTTGACAATTATTCTTCGGTACTCAGACAAATAGTAGTACCTACGTCATTTCGATCACTAGTTTTATCTAATGCACATGATGTTCCTTTTGCGGGTCATATGGGGATTGCCCGCACAGCTTATAGATTGATGGCACATTTTTTTTTGGCCAGGGGTTCATAAGGACGTCGCAACGTTTTGTAAATCATGCACTGTTTGTCAGGGAGTTGCTCATAAGGGTGCGCATCAGTTTGCACCCCTACAGACCACAGATATCTCTGTGCGTCCTTTTTATAAGATGGCTGTCGACATAATCGGGCCTCTTCCGGTGTTATCATCCAGAGGATTCCGCTTCATCTTAACTTGTATCGATCTATGCACCAGATGGCCTGAAGCCATACCTGTTAAGTCCATAACAACAATGTCGGTGACTGATGCATTATTATCGATATTTTCACGTATCGGATTTCCTGAAGAGCTTCTGTCGGATCATGGCACGCAATTCACTTCAGATATGTTCTCGGAAATTTGTGATGTGCTTCACATCCGTCATACATTGAGTGCCAGATTAAATCCGCAATCAAACGGAGTTGTAGAACGCTGGAATTCTACTTTAAAGCAGATGTTGGGCAAAGTAACAACAATGTTTCCCCATGATTGGGACCGGTTGATACCAGCGGTTCTCTTTGCGTATAGAGAAGTTCCTAATCGTCAAACTGGATTCTCACCATTTCAATTAGTTTTCGGGGCTAATCCAAGAGGACCAATGTCTATCTTACATGATTTGGTGATAACAAACGATGATAATACGGTTACGAAATCTAGTCACCAATATGTCACAGATCTACGTCAATGCATTGTGGACGCATGTGAGATTGCGACTGAAGCATCAGAATTAGCAAAATATAAGACTCGGTCGCGTATTAATCGTGATAGGAGATTAACATCATTATCGATTAACGATGAAGTTTTTGTTCTCTTGCCACTTAAAGGTGATCATTTGTTGGTTACGTGGCAAGGTCCTTTTAAAGTTGTGGGTAAGAAAACCGACGTGGATTACATCATCGACATTAGGGGTAAAAGAAAAACATTCCACACTAACATGTTACAACCTTACATTTCTAGACCTCTTCCACTCAAACATATTTGTGAATCTATCACAAATCAATCTCCGCATCTGGCATCTATTGCTTTAGTTGATGAAGAAGCAACTAGTTTCGCGGATGTACCGCTTGATTTTCCTGTGGTACCTATCCAAGCCTCTGAAACTTGGAAGGATGTAATCATTTGTAACGATTTACCTTCAGATCAGAAGAATCAGATTCTCAATCTATTGAAATCTTTTGAAGATGTGTTGTCTGATCTACCTGGACGAACTAACATTATTTCTCACGAAATAAAATTATCGGATCCCACTCCGATTAAGTTACGACCGTATGCAATTCCTTTGCATATCAGAGAGCAGGTTGATAGTGAGGTCGACAATATGTTGAAAATGGGGATAATCTCTCCATCAGATTCTCCATTTTGTTTTCCGATGGTAGCAGTACGGAAGAAAGACAAATCCATTCGTATATGCATTGATTTCCGTCGACTAAATAAAGTCACGATATCAGATTCTGAACCAATGCCTTTGCTGGAAGACCTGCTACCTCGTTTAGCTTCCGCTACGTTCTTTAGCAAATTCGATTTATCAAAAGGGTATTGGCAGATCCCTTTGACCGAAGAATGTAAACCATTGACGGCATTTGCAACATCGAAGGGTTTGTTCCAATACAATGTCATGTGTTTTGGGCTCAAAAATGCGCCTGCAACTTTTGTACGGATGATGCGTCGAGTATTTGGGAGCCGTTATGACCTAATATCTTATATAGATGACATTTGCATGTTTCATGACACATGGGAAGAACATGTAGATGGGATACAATCTTTACTCCAGACACTAAGAATACACAATCTCACAGCCCGTCCATCCAAAATAGAAATTGGATTCAAGGAAATTTCATTTCTAGGACACAAAATTGGCAGACATGTAATACAACCTGATGAATCTAATTTAAAACGCATACTTGATCTTACAATCCCAACTACAAAGAAGCAAGTACGGAGTCTATTAGGATTGGTGAATTTTTACCACAAGTTTATTCCAAGGTTCTCGTCTTTGACTGCTGTCTTATCTGATCTAACTAAAAGAGGTATGCCTAACAAAGTAGTTTGGACAGAACAATGTAACCAGGCATTACAAAACATTAAGACTCATTTTTCACAGTATCCGATATTAAGACTGCCAGATTTAAAAAGATCATTTATTGTTGTAACAGATGCTTCGCTCCACGCAATAGGCGGGTGTTTGGGACAAAGTTTTGATGGCAAGTTTCATCCGATCTACTACTTGAGTAGGAAACTATCGGAAGCCGAATCTAAATACTCTATTTTCGACAGAGAACTGTTGGGTATAGTATGGACTTTGAATAAACTTCAAAAGTATGTGGTAGGTACGCATTTTACTATAATGACAGATCAGAGATCATTAACGTATCTGCAAACCTGTAAATCACCAAGTGCAAGACTTACGAGATTTGCATTACAGTTGCAAGCGTATGACTTTGATATCGTCCATATAGAAGGACATAATAATGTAATCGCGGACACTCTATCAAGAGTAATACATTGAACTATGTAACTGTCCTGGGTACAAGAAGTGACAACAAACATTGTTTATGTTCATAATCAATTGATGGATAGATTATATAGCGATATTTTCGTAGCATTAATATGTTGCTCACAAGTTGTTGCCACATATTTTAACTGCATTTCACTCATCGTGATATCATTTCACTCATTACTTGAATTTGATTTTCCTTTTTATCATTATAGTTAAGTATAGTTAATGATGACCTGGAAACCTGCAGTTTCCAGTAGCGCGCAGGGGGGGGGGGGGGAATATGTGGTGTCTGCCCATGCACACCACATGTTAGATTTATTGAGTTTGAGTTAGTGCTGATAAATGCGGCACTATTTGGGATATTTATTGAAAATGAGGCGCACCGGAAAATGACGTCAGAGTTTGTGTTGATATGTGTATGGCCAAGGTGAAGTAAAACCTTGCGTTTTGTGACAGCTGTGGTTTTTGGCTGTGTTTTCTTTTTAAGTTCCAGTATGGACCTACTACGAAGTGTGTACCTTCTGACAGGAGAGGGTTTGTACAAGAGCATGAAATCTCTTGAATTAAAAGTAATATGTACGGAGAAAATTAATAAATAAGGATTAATCATGAATAACGAGTATGCATGCTACAAAGAATTTCAGTTATTAAAAGATGTCGAATTCGTTTGAAAAGAAGACTGTTTTAGTTCCTCATTGGTCAGGTAGAGAACCTGTATGCGTGTTGTGATAGAGGGAACAAAACTATGAAAAGTGAGAGATTTTACCCGGGATGTAACGGGATAACGAGCAGTACTATGAGCGACCGCTGGAGCAATCAAATATATATTAACTGTGGACAGGGGTAGCAATTTACCTATAATAAATAATAAACGAAGGAAAGAGGGAACAAAGGCTAACAAAAAAAGTCGACACAGAGGCGATAGAGAGGATCGTTAAGATCACGCAGATGTCTGGAGGCGAGGCTTCACTCAGGACCCTACCAGATGACAAAGTGATCTGCATCCTCGAGTTAATAACTGGCAGGAGAGGCATCTCTAAAGTAAGGAGGCACGAAAAGGGAGTCGTGCTTTCCCTTAACAACACTTCAACAACCACTTCACTGATGACAGAACTTGAGGCCGGTCCAAAAGAAGTGCAGTTGCCCCACCAGATAAAAGTGGTGGTGGAGGCCAGCAAGACAACAAGGAAGTTTGTCGTAAGAGGGGTGGACACCAGATGGCCCGCAAGCGAGATTCACAACAAACTACAGACCGAAAACGCAAACGTCAAATTCACGCAGGTCGAAAGGCTAAAAACATGGGACAACAAAGACACAAACCTGCTTGTAATAACCATTGAAGGGTCGACAAGACCCGAAAGACTGACGCTCGAAAATACTTCAAAAAGGACAGAGGCATATATCCCTCCGGTCATGCAGTGCTCTAACTGCCAGCAGTTTTCACACACAAAGAAAACGTGCAGGAGAGATGCAGTTTGCCGGTATTGTGCGGGTAGCCACCCATATCGCGACTGTCACAAGGCGAAGGAGGATCAAAATTACAAGGCCATAAATCCAAACCGTACCTGTGCAAACTGCCTCAGAAACCACGGGGCAAGGTACCGAGGCTGCCCTGTGTTTCAGGAAACAAAGAGCATCTTGAAGGAGGCCGTGTCCAAAAACATACCTTTCAAAGAGGCAAAACACAGAGTGGCTGCGGATGTTGCAGACAAACAGCGCACGATTGACAGAAGACAGTTACATCAGCTGACAGCGGAAGTAAAAGAAATGAAACGGAAACTCCAGGGCGAGAACAAAAGCAGGCAGACTCCCGAAAAACAAATTGACAGTGAAGACGTAATTGATCTACAGAACGCTAAAGAAATGCTGGAAGACATGAAAAGAGTTCAGCAGCAAATAGAAGCAGACGTCAAGAAGCTGACAAACCTGACGGAAGAAAACACAGAAATCCTCAAAAGAATCGAAGCGGAACGAAGGGCCGTGGAGGAAATGACATCAAACACAAGAGCGACCAAAACAAACGAGCAATCAGGCGAAGAGGTCATCGAGGAAACATTAGAAAATCTTCTCCCAGCAATAATAGAAAAGGCTCTATTACAAATACAGGAGGGGAGGAGGACACGGGGGTCGGAAGCGAGGAGGGCAAAAGCAAACAAAACCACACAAGCCAGATAGGGAGGCAAGATATGAACACCATGAACACGCCACGACACCATAAACATACAAGCAGCGAAGAGGTATCCAGACAGTCAGTTAGTGGTCCTTTTTAGGACCAGTCCTTTTCAGGACTAACAGCCTGCTAGCACCGAAGAAACTAAACGCAATATATACCACAATTATAACCAAATTTCAGGTTTAACAGGGTATAACAGCAATATAGTAGACCAACGAACGAACGAACGAACAAGTTTGGGTTATTGAACTTGCAACCCAGACCTAAGGTTCTTTTATATTTGGACATGCGCCCTAATATAACCGACCTTTGGCTAGGATCATGTGTCTAGACACAAGGGATCAGTACAGTGACATTCATGTGTCATTAGGTCCTTTGTGTGAGAACACAGAAGATCACTACAGTGACACATGTGTCATTGGGTCTTTTTGTGTTGGGACATGTGTCTTGACCAGGGCCGGGGTTTAGGGCGTGAGCCAATGCAACCTCATGCGAGGAAAAAATAATGCGACCTCATGCGAGGAAAAAAATATATATATATATTTGGACATGCGCCCTAATATCCGGCCTTTGGCTAGGATCAATGTGTCTTAACACAAGGGATCAGTACAGTGACATTCACGTGTCATTAGGTCCTCTGTGTGAGAACACAGAAGATCACTATAGTGACACATGTGTCATTGGGTCTTTTTGTGTTGGGACATGTGTCTTGACCAGGGCTGGGTGTAACCGCGCTAAAGCGAACTGGTTACGGCATCAATGAAAGAATGTGTGTGTGTCCGTCAGCTGATCGGGTCAGTTCAGTTAATGGTTGAGCGCAGGTAAATATTTTGAAGTGCGCTAACTCTTGTACGTTTTCTTGGTTCAAGTCGTTACAGGTCTGTCCGCCTGAGATGGACATTCTTGACCTTGTTTTATTCTTCCTTTCCAGAGTTCGTTCGTACCTTTTTTTTATGGTTAGTGAAATGCAATGTCTTGTATAGTGGTTTAGTCAAATAATCCAACTGTAATGTTTCAAGGAAAACGCAGCAATGTAGAAAAATAGAATATATTTTATTAACGTGATTGGAACAGCAATGTTATTGTCACAATGATGAAGCATTTCTTTCTTTCTTACCCAAAGTAGTGAGTATCCAAAACGAATGAGAATGGAAATCCACAGGAATAATCTATCTAATAGGGTAAAATACAAACTTGTCTACTTAAAAAATACTAGTCTAACTTGAACAACTTGTCAAGTTAAAAACAACTTGTCGTGATAATCTCAAAGACGAAGTTCTGTAAATATCCTCTCGCCTAACGAATCCTAAAATCTGTACAAGTCCTGGATCCTCTCAATCGCCCACGTCTCTTCTTTATATACTGCCCACTTTTTTCCCCGCCAATTTTCACACGATGCTTTATTTTTCACACGATACCAAACATAACATTTGCACACGCTCTTCTCAGCTTTTCGACTTTTTTCACACGACTCTCACTCTAGCAACGGAAAAAACCCAGATTTGCAACTTCTCTCAACATTTTCCATTCGATAAAATTGCATTTACTATTTTGTTGTTCTGGGACAGTTTTTCTCGAAGCCGTGAACTTGCCATGACACTGTATTTTGTGCACAAATGTCTTAACTGCTTTTAACGTTGTTATTTCTCATTTTATGTGGTTTTTAACACGTATTAATTGCAGTGTATGCCAAGCGGTCACACAAGTCCCGGGGCCACAAAAATGTATATCATGTGGAGACATTTTCGTTCTATCAACTACAAAAAATCAAATCCCTAACATACATACTGGAGCAAAATATGAAATGGGGGCATATATTTATGAGTCAATTGGCAATGGACAATGGTTGAGAAAAATTTATGTTACTGGTATAAGTCATTGACTAAGGGCATATACTTATGAGCCAAAATGAGAGAAAAAAAATTTCAAGGTCTCAGTATACATGTGAGCCAAAAAAAATATAAATAAAAATATTTTCAAGATGTCAGTATACATTTGAGCCAAACAATTTTTCTATCAAGATCTCATTATACCTGTAAGCTAACTTAAAAATGTATTACTAGATCTCAGTATACATGTGAGCCGAAAAAAAATGAAAAAAGAATTATTATTTCGTAAAACGAGGGACCCAGTAGATTTATATTGCGTAAAACGGAGTACACATACAAGTTGTTTATACACTATGTCATTAAACAGTATCGGATATGGGTAGCAATGTGCAATATGCAATGTAAATTATTCATGTATTAATACACTACTTATGTAATCTTTACTTAACGCGCTAGTAATAATATATAAAAACATGGAGTTATGATAGTAAATATACATAATTAATGTTAAACTTATTGAACTTTTTATTTAAAGTCGACACATATAAGGTTTGGTCATGCCAAACAAAACTCGAGTGTTAATCAACACTCAGGACAATAAGTGAATCCTATCTTAATATTTACATCTAAATGGTAACTGGCCATAGCTATTACCTGTGACCGTGACCTCCTCTAGTGTGAACGGAAGCGGTTAAAGGTCACACTGGATATTTGAACTTTCATTGACGACACAGTGTGGCGTCAACTGAAGGAGAGGGAGGGGTGGTGGGGGTTTATAGTACAATGAAACAGCTGGGGGGAGTAGAGAAAGTAGTTCCTGTGTTGGATGGATGAATGAACGCGAGGCGTGGAAGAAAGGTAAAGAAAAAATAGAAGAAGAACTCGCATGGGGAAATCTACGGGGGGGGGGGGGAAGATAAAGGCGGTGAAAACGAAGATTGGACCTGACACAGCGAAACACAGCGAGGTGGCGCTGAGGTCACGTCTGGACAGTGTGTGCGTATGGAAAAGGGAGTAGAGAGGTGTGGGTCAACATTCCAATTACGCATTAGAGCTTAAATAATTTGCACTGGACGAGTACAACATCTGTGTGTCTCAACACAGTAATTTGTTAAAAAGACATGATACATGGTACATAGTTGTTTATGCGATATAAATGAAATTCAAACAATGCATAATAAGTAATCATAAAATCGATCCATAGCATATGTCTAGTTTCAGCAACTCCTGAACAGACCAGTAGAAAAATGTGTTAAAAAAATGCTCTGAGTATCGTTCACCATTTGTGATGCTCCGGCTAATGACATGTATAATAATGTTTTGGTTTTCCGCAAAAGTCTTAATATTATGACATAAACTGTCATAGTTGTGGTCGGGTGCAGTGCCAACAAAAACTGTAGCGCATTGCCTACAAACGGCAAAATCGCCCGTTTTGGTTGATGTGCTTGTCTCATATCATGAGAGTGTAGCTTAAGATCAAACAATGTCTTCTTTAACCCTTGAGATTCTTCCTTAGTGGCAAATAGTACATGCATGTGTTTGGTTAAGTTTATAATGTACAACAATACATATATTTCTAAGTCCAAACAAAATGTAATTTAAATCTTCTAATACAAAATATAATGGTTTGAATACTGTAACTGTGCATGTTGAATAGAGTTGCGCCTCTGCAGATTTTTCTCTTCACTGGCGGTTATGACTGCCGCTGATAGCATCAATTGGAAGACATAGAAGGTGGCTGGCATCATCAGAAAAAAACATCTTAGAGCAGCCAGCAGAGCACGCCGGCGGACTCTAAAATAGCATGCCTCTTCTGAACGATTCTATCGTACTCGGACACGGAAAAATTAAACAATTTAGGGTAACCCAGCCAGAGCAAACTGGATTAACTCTAAAATATAGCAGTGTCTCTCCTGGACAAATCTGCTATCGTACTCGGACAATAAAATGAAAACATTTAGGGTAACCCAGCCAGGGCAAACTGGATTAACTCTAAAATATAGCATAGTCTCGCCTGGACAAATCTGTTATCGTACACGGACAAGAAAATTAAACCATTTAAGGTAACCCAGCCAGAGCAAACTGGATTAACTCTAAAATATAGCATAGTCTCTCCTGGACAAATCTGCTATCGTACACGGACACAAAAAAATGGAACAATTTGAGAGTAGCCCAGCTAGAGCAACTTTACCATCTCTAAGGCCATCTCTAATAGAGCTTCTCTCCTAGACATCTTCTCAGTGTCTACAGCAGTGACGGTTGATGTAGTGTTACAGGTAGGGTGTTGTGAAGTTGATGCACTGTGCTGTGCGATGATTTGTCGCTTAGTGGAATGTTTCCTGTACAGAGCGTCTATCGTAGACAATCTTCTATCGTGTTCCTTCTCAGTGTCAACAGCAGTGACGGTTGATGTAGTGTAACAGGTAGGGTGTTGCGAAGTTGATGCAATGTGCTGTGCGATGTTCTTTGTTTTTGTTCGCCGTTTCGTGTACAGTTTTGCACGAACATGCTCCTGCGGAAGGCGTATAACCTTTGTCAATGGTACCGAGTTGTCTGATGAAGTTGAGTAAGGTCGTTTCGAGGCGAACCGAATGGATGTATCCTTATTATCGTCGGGATGCTCGTTATCATCATCGTTATCACTTTGGTGTTCTTCAGTATCAAGGTCTGACTCCTCTCGTTGTGTAGAAGTAGGAACGGGAGCATTTCGTTCCGTTAATGAGGCAGGTGATAACTCTGTATCGGAAGGTTGTGGTGTATCTATATGGGTGTCGGCATCTTATTATCTCTGGACAACGATTGGTAATTATCTGTTTGAACTCGAAGATTTCGTGCTTGAATTCTCTCACGTAGCTCCTGCGGAAGGATGTCATGTTCACTCGTAGAAGTGTCGCGACATCTACGTAGTCTGTCGATAGCATTGTGCGGGGGGTGAAGAGAGGGGTTTGAGTGTTCATCGTCGCAATGTGACACATTAGATGTAGAGGATGATGTGGGGGGGACACAGGAGGGTGGTTTTGCGAATCGGTCTGGTGTTAGTGAGGATAGGCTGGGAAACAGGACGATGATTATCTTTCTTGATTTGTGAAATGTGGGCTTTCGTCCTGATCTGTCTTTCTTCGTGCCACAGGATAAAATTTGTTGGTGTAGTCTGTTCTAAGATTTTGAAACCATCGATCCATTTGTCGTCAAATTTAGAATGTCGAACGTGTTTTTTGTAGTATACTAGATCTCCGATGTGAAACTGTTCCAGTTTTGTGTTTTTATCGTGTTACGCTGTTTCTTCCGGAAAGCTTTTTCTGCATTTTTGTTCGCAATTTGATGTGCTGCATGCTTTTGTTGTAGGATGACAGCTATCGGGTCCTCTCCCATATATCTGCGTTGTGGTTGGAGAAGGTTGTCCATCGGAAATACCGGCTGTACATTCATTATCCAACCATTCTCGGTTGTTAACTGACACTTCCCACTGTTGATGTTAGTGATGTGCAGTGTCATTCCTTCCTTGATTTGACTAACAAAATTTCTTACAGCTATCCGTTGATGTCTTCTATGTAAACTACTCCAATCTGCTCGTGTTTGGACAGTGTCTCTTTCCCATTTAGGTTTGTATGGTTGAAAATCATATTGCTGTTGCTGTTGCTGGATATTTATTAAGTGTTGTTGTTGGCGCTGTTGCTGGATATTAATCAAGTGTTGTTGCTGGTCAAGCCGCCGTTGCAACGCTTGTGGATCCATGATAGTGATTAATATTGATTAGGCCTGTCTGCTATCACTAAAAAAAGGTGGCTGTTCGCTCGCCAGAATGAGTATGCTTTCACAAATGAAAAAAAGGGCTGGTCACGGCGCCAATTTAGTATTTAGTGTAACCGCGCTAAAGCGAACTGGTTACGGCATCAATGAAAGAATGTGTGTGTGTCCGTCAGCTGATCGGGTCAGTTCAGTTAATGGTTGAGCGCAGGTAAATATTTTGAAGTGCGCTAACTCTTGTACGTTTTCTTGGTTCAAGTCATTACAGGTCTGTCCGCCTGAGATGGAAATTCTTGACCTTGTCTTAACTGCTTTTAACGTTGTTATTTCTCATTTTATGTGGTTTTTAACGCGTATTTATTATAGTGTATGCCAAGCGGTCACACGGGGTCGGGCGTGTGCCAATGCGACCTCATGCGAGGAAAAAATATGTGACCTCATGCGAGGAAAAAAAAGGCCTTTGGCTAGGATCAATGTGTCTTAACACAGGGGATCAGTACAGGGACATTCATGTGTCATTAGGTCCTTTGTGTGACAACACAGAAGATCACTACAGTGACACATGTGTCATTGGGTCTTTTTGTGTTGGGACATGTGTCTTGACCAGGGCCGGGGTCGGGCGTGTGCCAATGCGACCTCATGAGAGGAAAAAATATGCGACCTCATGCGAGGAAAAAAAAAAAATTCCGGACTTTGGCTAAGATCAATGTGTCTTAGCCAGGGCCGGGGTCAGGCGTGCTCCACAGCGACTCATGCGAGTTTTTAAAAAATGCGAGGGAAAAATAAAATTTATAATTGGACATGCGCCCTCATATAACCGTCTAGGTTGAACGGGACGCGCCTCGCCAAAACGAGACAAAAGTTTAACATAAATAAAAAAAAGTGTGGCTAATAACATTGCCTCTGTTACGGGTCTTTCCCACACAACACTACAACACCAAAAGCTACCACTGAAGCACCAGAAAATACAAAACCCCAAGTGAAACCACCACCAACATATTCATCAATAATGAGACAAAGCCCAACTTTCCAAACTGAAGAAAACATTTTAAGCACTCCCACAGCTCCAGACATCCACACTAACACATGAGGAAATAAACAATACGGCATCAGAAGAAGATAGCTCACTTCAGACACCCCCCCCCCCTTTCCCTCCCCAGATGGATCATTGACTGGAAAGAAAATGACAGCATCTGGGAAAACAAGCAATGCAGACATTAGGACCATTTCTAAGGGTACGTTATCAAATTATTTAATTAGACTTTCATACATTTTATTCATTGTTATACGTTAAAAATGGCAGATGAAATTTTGATAATTAGTGTAAATGTTAGCGGACTCCGCTCAAAACTACATCACATCATAACACTTATACATAAACACAAGCCAGACTTTATACTTTTGCAGGAAACAAACATACACACAGACAAACATGCATTACAAATCACAACCCAGTTAGGGCTACGACATTCCTGTTTTAGTTTAGCCATACACAACACAGGTTCGGGAACAGCAATACTACAAACATCAGACAGGTGGGATATACTCGAACTTAGGACAAACAGAGACAGCGAAGGCAAAATAACCATCGCTCAGGTAGGAAACAACATACACACATACACGATAGTGAATATACACGCTCCAGCAAACTACAACCACCAACCACAATTTTACGAAAACTTAGACAACTAGCTCACTCAGCCATACAGAGGACATAATATTATTTTAGGAGGCGACTTTAACTACGTTTTCACAGATATGGACGTAGTTGGTGGAGTAGTTAGAACACAGATACGGAGAGCAAACAGAGAAGACGCACACCAACTAGACATAATACAAACCATAATGGATACGCACAGCTTATTAGATGCCTACAGACACACACACCCCCATAGTATCGAAACAACGCATGCACACACCGCACAAAACAGAGCTGCACGATTAGACAGAATCTATGTGCCGTCAATACACCACATAATTCAAGCAAAACACTTGCCAGAAGCTCTCAAATTCACAGATCACAAAGCAGTACTCGCAGCCATTAACACTACACAAGCAAGCACGCATTCCTGTAGTAAAGTAAATCTGTGTGACACCCCGCTCAAATTTCCCCGCTTGAAAATTAACTAACGTAGTCCTAAAATCTATTAATAACTACGGTATTTGAAATTTGTCTATGGCAAAGTCAAATTTACCGCTTGAAAATTAACTAAACGTACTCCTTGAAAAACTAACTATCCTAAAAATCTACTGCATTTGAAATTTGTCTCAAGGCCATCGTAAAATCAACCGCAAACAATTTGACTAAAGAATTTGAATTTTTCTACTACACCAAGTTAAAAAGGTTACTACCCCCAAACACACCCCACCCCCCAATATTTATTAACGAACGCCATAAAAATTAACAACCAATCATATTGTTACCTCGTTTTTGGTAGAGACCAAAATCTTAGTTGTAATGGCAAAAATGCCGATTCTGTGTGTTTAATCAAAATTTAATAATTTATTTCTCCATAACTAAAGGGAATTAGAAAGAAAGAGAGATCTTGAATTATAGCGCTGATATTGATTAATATATTAACCTAAAGATTCTCACTTAATAAAATTATCTTGACTTAGAAAAATTTAATTTACTGATATTTTAGATCACGTTAGAACTACAATTAATTATAAAAAAATTACCCAGATAAAATTGTTAAGGAATAACCAAAGGAAAACTAGATAGAACGATAGAGGTCAGTTGGCCGGTTAATTATCACTTTTAATATTGGAAATCGGTCTATAAATAACTGAGATATAAAATACACAAAGATAATCAAACGAACGAACACACTTACGATTGCTCAAAGTTATAGTTCCAAAAAATAGTTAACAGTTTGGACGCATCTTTTGATTGGTTAAGGGTAGTGGACAAAATTTAACACCCCTTTCAATAGTCCGCCATTTGAGGAAAAACTTCAACACTGACAGGTTGAGAGCAGATGCAAAGCGTTGGTGACGAATGCCTTTGCCGTCTGGACGACACAGCGGTCTGAAATTGAGCCATTTACTGCTAGTCAATCCTGTGATTGTGTGATTATTCTTTACTTGCGGTAAGATAAATAAGTATTAGTATTTCATTAACATGTAACTGGCCACAGATTGTGCGCCATATTTTGTTGTTCGACATTGCAAGTGGGAAGAGGTTACGACGACCTAAGGATGAATGCAGTCTTTTTCAGAGTGAAATGTGTAAACAAATGTGTTGCTAGTGGCCTTACCAATTTTGTGCCATCGTGCCGTGGTAATAAAATTGATATTGCCAATTGGGAAGTGAAAATAAATGTGTTTGTAAGTGTGTCACAGAATATTACGACTGTAAGTCCAGAGGCCACTAGAAAACTACTGCAGTGCCACAGTGTTCTTTCTAATGACACATGAAAACATACCTAGGATGTTTGAACAAAAGATTTTACAGGTCACAAGAAGAAAATTGTATACCCCAGCTGATTGTAGGGAGGACAATCAATGCTTAAGGTGACAGGGGCGTTGCAGCCATATGGAAGAAGAATGTAAACACAGGACGGGTGAAGTCAAAGAAGATAGGGTCTGGTGCAAATGGTTTGCACACCAGACTGAGCACAGGTAATCTTAGTATTGATTAGGTGTGGAATTGTTATAGCCAGCATATAAAAGGGAGGGAATATCCTTCTTTTTCAGGGTTATATTGCCTATTACTTAGTGGTGGCAGGAAACCTGGGGCAGGCAGACCCCGTGTATATTGAAGCATCAGAAGAGCCGCCTGCTGCATCTGTGTTCAGAAGACAACTATTGTGTGGACCTTGAAGAGTCTACAGGCATCCACTTCAGACCGTCTGTCAGGTTAAGTCCCTTTGCATGGGCATATGACATTTCATTGTAACAATTTCCACAACCAAAATAGAAATCCCTGTGGCCGTGATGATATCAACAGACCCTCACATAATTGACTATTTATTCTAGAAAGTATTACATCAGACTGTGGGATACATATACAGTGACACTTTAATATAACAGTTATGGACAAAGGGTCATCCTTATTTATCTATATGCTGTAAATATTACTATCTTGATTTGAAAACATTCCTGTCCCAAAAGAATTGAGGTACAGGAAAATAAAAATTGTAATATATTCATATAACTTTACCAACAGTCTTACTTACTTCACTTTTATTGAGTTAAAGTTATGTTTGACATTGTTCATACATCACAATAGATACATTACCCTAGACACTTGCCACACAACAACACAGAGATAATTTTACACATAGTGAGATCTTAGAGAGGTAGCGGATAGGGACCCTGACATCATCATCATCAACAATTAGACTCAGGGAACTTACACAGCTGGACCTCACTTTGTTTACCCTTATTGTAATAACATCAATAACCTCTCATATTACCACATAGTTGGGACGCTCGTCCGGAATTTGAATCTTTCATATTTAGACACTTGTCTGAGATAGGAAAACTCTTATCTTTCCTAGACCACTACTGCTGTAGGTACCTACTACACATATTGGGGTCCGGTCCGGGATTATTTTACCACCTTAGACCCTGGGTATCCCCATTGTTATAACATTAAAATTAATCATTTGTGGAAATTGGATGAGTTGTCATTGCCTATAGTTAAGTACTTTAGTCAGATTTGTTTATTTATATTATAATATTAATAAATTTTGTATGAGAGAAAAGATGACAGACTTGGCCAAATTCAGATCTGCTACTGTGCAGACGGCAAGAGATCTTGGCATAAGTGGGGAACCTCTGATTCAGTATGTTACTACTGAATGTGATAAATTTATTGATAGGGAAGATAGGAGGTTGGCTGAAGAGAACATGTTAAAATTAGAGGCAGAAAAAGAGGCTAGGAAGTTGGAGGCTGATAGAGAGGCTGAAGTTAAAAGATTACAAGTAGAGGCTGAAAGAGAAGAAAAGAGATTGCAACGGGAGGTAGAGGAAAGGAGATTTCAGATGGAGGCTGAAAAAGAAGATAAAAGATTGCAAAGAGAACATGAATTAAGATTAAAAGAACTGGAACTTCAAGGACATGTTCCAGAAAATGGAAGCAGCCCATCCACCTCTGATACTACTACTATTCAGGGGGCCTCCAACTCAGCCATGAACTTTCACTTAGATAAAATAGATTAGCTACTAATTATGGGTTAGAGAAGGAAAAGTGGAGTTTAAAATTATCCCAAGGTCTTAGGGGAACATCTTATGAAGTGTTCTCAAAGTTGAGCAGAGAGGATCAGGAAGATTATGATATTTTAAAACAGGCTCTATTAATTAGGTATGAGAAGAATGGGGAATTTTATAGGAAGAGATTTAGGAATGCTAAGCTACTGTCTGGGGAGACCTACCACCAATTCTCTGCCAGATTGGAAACCTATTTGGAGAAATGGACTGCTCTGGGGAAAACCCAAGATTTGAAGGAAATGATTATGATAGAGCAACTGAGAGAGTCCATGGCTCCAGACCTGAGAAAATTTCTCATAGAACAAGGTGCAGAGAGGTTGGGGGAGGTTCTCAATGTTGCTGAGAGATATCAGGCAGCCCAGTCAGAAGTAACTGGAGCAAAAAGGAAACAAGAAGAAAGTAATAAAGCCCCACAAAACCGGAACAAATTTGAAAATAGAGATCAAGGTAATAGATTTAAACCCAACTATGATAGGCCAAGATTTTACCATAGAGACAGAAACCCGCAAGTAAATGATAGCAAACCCTACAGACCAGAAGGAAAATGGTGTTAAAATTGTAGGTTAAATAACCATAATACAAAAGATTTTTAGGAAGAAAACCCCTTAATATTTCGCTGCATGCATTAAAACAGGAAACAAGGAAAAGAAGGAACTACCTACTGGACAGCAGGAACCTCATCATCCCCCTGTATGTGAAGATGTAGTATGCAATGGGGCCACTATTAAGTGCCTTTATGATATTGGATTGGATTTTGACCCAGATCAATATACCACAGAAACAGTGGATATACAAGGGGCAACCAAGGAAGTAGCAACCATGACACTTCCCATTGCAAGAATAAACGTAAAAACTCGCTATGTGGAAGGAGTGATTAGAGCAGCAGTGATAAACGAACCAATCTACCTTCTGATATTGGGGTGTAGATATGTGTTTTTGGGAAATCCAAAAAGGCCAGTGATTATGGCAGCAGTACAGACCAGGTCACAGCCAAGGAAGGAGGAAGATAACCCAATAAATACTCATCCAGAGGAGATGAGGAAGGCACAGGCTGAGGATAGGTCACTAACGCGATGTTTCAGGAAACTCCCAAAAACCCATACCCCTCCAAACAAAGGAGACTTTTATATGAAGAACAAGTTAATGTATAGGAAGGCTGGAACTGGATCAAATGGCCATGGACAGCTAGTACTTCCAACTTCATATAGGGAAAATGTGATGGATTTATGACATGCTATCCCCTTCAGTGGTCACATGGGGATCAGCGCCACAGGACAGCGTATAGCTTGGCATTACTTCTGGCCAGGGATAACGGAGGATATAAAAAGATATGTCAAATCCTGCCCAGAATGTCAAAGGGTAGCTCCAAAGCACTGGACTGCTCCTGCAACTCTAGGGGAAATGCCAATCATGGGAACCCCTGTTGAGAGAGTTGCAGTTTATATTGTTGGACCTCTCACACGTACCAAGAGGAGAAACAGTTACATTCTTACTCTGGTGGACACTTGGTCTATGTGGGGAGAGGCAGTAGCCATGTCATCAATCGACTCAAAACATGTGGCAGAGGCGTTACTTACAATATTCACAAGGTTAGGTTTTCCCCACCAGATCTTGACTGATAATGGATCACAGTTCAAGGGGAGGCTAACTAGGAGATTGTTTTCAAGCCAGGCATCTTTCAATATGCCTGATGGTGTTTTTATTTGGCTCTACATTTTGGACTTCCCCATTTAATATGGATGGTTTATACATCCCTGTGTTGGCGGTTTTGTTTGACATACAATGAAATTGTTTATATTGCAATTGTGTTAAATTCACGTATTAATATTGTGTTTTTTCTGTATGGAATGACGGTATTGTGTCCTGCCACCATTTGTCGATAAATCGAAAACTACTTCAACAGTTGTTACACATTCTAAATTTTGACGGTGACCTTCTGGCTATGGAACAATACACAATGTTAAATTACAGGGCTTGTCAGCCCTCAGGCATGTAATGTGATCATGGCGAGCGAGGAGAACAGCGTCGTCGTATCAGCGATAGTAAAACCACCCAGAGATGGAAGATTACGTCCCTCTACAGTCACTAAGAGCTACTGCCTTAACAAAGAAAAAGCCATACAAAGAAAACTTCACGCCTGGACCAACCCTCCACATCTGATCATCAAACAAACGAACAAGGGTCAATGTTGCTCTGTTGAATTCCGTAACAGTCAACATTACGAAATTTTCAAACACACTTGCCTAGAATACTACAAAAGCTGTTCCATTGAAACCCGGAGCGATCAACTAAACGCTATTGTTGAGGATAAAATAAGCACGGACCTCCTCACAATACATCTGTATCACACAAAAAATAAGATTTTAACACAAGGAACGACAGAGTGCGTACAGACATGGTTGGACGTCGAATTTTCTCACCTCCAAAGATCAGCTCTAGATAAAACCATGATTGTAACTGATCCTACTTCTTCTCCAACAATGATAGGAGACGAGTCTACCAACGCAAAATCTCAGCTAACCATTGAAGCCAGTCCTCCTACCCCTGATCTACCACCACCAACCTGTGATCCAACACCACCCACTTTCGATCCAACACCACCCATATTTGATCCATCAGGACCCACCTTTACCCCTGATCTAACACCACCAACCTGTGATCCAACACCACCCACTTTTGACTCAACACCACTCATATTTGATCCACCACAGGACCCACCTTTACCCCTGATCTAATACCACCAACCTGTGATCCAACACCACCCATATTTGATCCAACAGGACCCACCTTTACCCCTGATCTAACACCACCAACGTGTGATCCAACAACACCCACTTTCGATCCAACACCACCCATATTTGATCCAACAGGACCCACCTCTAATGGACCGACAGCTCAAAAGCCCACAATAAATTATCTAGAAGTTCACATCAACCAACCCACTGAAGTCAGCGTAAACCACACTTTGAAAAATGCATTCATCACTTCTTCAGATAACCCACCCAATATGAACGAGACCAACCCATCCTGCCTCCCAGATACAGCTACTTTCCAAGTCAGTGTAAACCACACTTTGAGTGATGTATTCCCCAATTCTTCAGATAACCCATCCAATATGAACGACACCAGCCCATCATGCCTCCCAGATACAGCTACTTTCCAAACAAAAGTGCCTGTCAATAGCGCAGATGTCTACTCATGCTCCACAAAATATCTATTAGCAAATGAGTGTGTTATGGAACAACTAAGCCAACGAACAGAGAAACACTTCTGTCAGGAGCTGGAAACTATAATTGAAAGTTCTCTGAAAAACGTCATTGAAAAATTCAAGCAGGATATAGAAAGCTCACTGAAAACAGAGCTTGAAACACTGAGACATGAAGTTATGACTCTCCGCAGAGAAAACACAAGGTTGGTTCATCACCTAAACCACCAACCTATTTCAAGTAATAAGAAAAAAGAAAATGGGGAGGTGATTGACAGCCCACGAGAAGCAATTCATCATGAATCTCCAGTTACACCACTTAACTTACCCACCCCTTCTCCAACACTCATTCCTCAAAACAAAGCATGCCCAGGACAGCATCATAATGTTAAAAGCCAAAAGGACATTAGCAGCAGTGTAGGAAGAAGATTAGGACCAAATAAAACATTCCCAATTGAAGTAAAAATTAGCAATCGATTTGGAAATCCATCAATCCTATCTACACACAAGCAGATTCCGAAACAGCAACCTCAGAAGAAGATGACAGGGCACGTAAACTCCAATGTCACTTGACACAAGATTCTGCTGACCACCTACTGCAAGACAACGAGCAATGGCACCAACAACGCCGTCGTACTCGACCACAGCCACATCCTAATCGTCACATTCCTCACAACACAACCAACATTATTATAGGAGACTCATTGCTAAATGGCATTCACAGCGATCGAATGTCAACAACACCAGGGGAACTAGTCACTGTTATACCATTACCTGGAGCCGGAATAGTAGAAGTTATCAATGAAATAAGCCGTCTCAACACAAACACCAACATAAAGAAAACAACAATACACGTAGGGATAAACGACAGCACAAATGGACACACTCTTAACCTATCAGACATCTCCAGAATGATTGACACCATAAAACAAAAATTTCCCAACACATCCACATATATTTCGTCAATTATTCCACCCAGCTATGGTAAAGCACGCCAAACTGTGGATATCAACAACAAGGTGCTTTACACTTTTTGTTCAAAGCATAACACGTCTTTCATAAACAACACACCCTTTTTCACATCTAAGTCAGGTGCGCCAAAAAAACTGCTATACAGAGATCAGGTACACACTTCTAAACTAGGGACCAGCTACCTAGCCAAAAATTTAAAGTTTCCTCAGAGGACACACCAGAAACACACACATTCATTCACCAGGGACACAAATTATACACTTAACTTAGTAAACCCAGGCACAACAGCTCATAACCATCAATCACCGTCCTCAGCTGACAAGCAAGTATCTAGAAAAGCTACATTTAAGCCCACCTCCCACGCTAACCTTTATGACCAAATGTATCCGCCACTACCCACACAACAGTCCAGCCAGCTGCTAACTGCACAACAGACACCACTGGACAGATGGACAGATTGGACTACAAGTAACACCCATTCACTTAATCGCAACGCAGGAACTACAGCAAGAAAATGGGAGTTTTCTCACCCCCGTCTCCACCCGCACAGAACGGAATTCTCACAATTCATCCGTTTTACGGCAACTGACTCAATATAGTCCAGAAATATTAATGCAGGCTCTTCAGATGTCTATAAACGGCTCTACAGAACAAGATTAAAACCAAGCAACTTAAAACTGTTTTTTTTTTTAAAAACAAGTTTGCAGTGTAACATTCGACCTGACGCGTTCTCTTCGGAAGCACTTTAGTGACCTTTGTCCTGAGATAAAAGAAATAGCTGAGTATCAGCGTTGAACTTTTAACTGTCACTTTTGGATGTTAATAATTTTTATTTTTTTTTTATTTTTATTACATTGTCTGTTTAAACATTTCTTTCTGTTCGTCAGAGCAGGGCGTATCTAAATTTGTTTCCGATTTAGTAATAACTCTATCGTATTAATACTATTGTTTTCTTATTATTATTATCTCTGTGCTTATTCCTCTCATTCCTACGCTCACCATTCTCTTTTACATCTTTTATACATCTGCACCTTCGTTTTTCATATTGAGGAAAATTAGGAAATCCTCACAAAACTAACTAACTAAGTCACAGCGTGGACCTTTAACTGTCCCGGGAGGATTAATTCTCTACATTGACTGTGGTTGAAGTAAAAATATTCCTTTTTGTTCGGAACAGACTGTATTTTAAGATAAAAACCACACTTTTTGCAGAGATTAAGATACTGTAAACAGTGTCCACGGACTCTAGCAGTGCATATTTTATTACTTGTCTACAATTTTGTATAAACCATTGTGTACCAATTTTATTGCTTCTTACTCATTCCTACTCCCCTCATTATTTCTTTCCTATTGACTATTATCATGTCCGAGTGCAAAAACTCTAATCAAAATATAGGCAATACCACTAATTCATGGCTTAAACTATCAGGGCTTAAAATTGGTCATTTAAACATTTACCACCTGCTAGGTAAGCTTTCTGAAGTCTCCACCTCCCTCCAACAAAACTTCCACATATTTGGTTTTTTTCTGAAACCCGTCTCAATGACAAAATTACAGATGACGAAATTAGGATTAATGGATTCACCACCATTCGCAGGGATCCTAACAGACAACATGAAACAGGGCTAGTCATATACATCTCAACATCTCTTCAGTACAGACGCCGTGATGATCTAGAACATACTGGCATTGAATGTTTATGGCTGGAAATAAAACTCCCCAACCTGACCCCCGTTCTAATTGGTTACCTGTACCGAAACCCTAGCTCTTCTGCTGTATGGTTTGACACATTCTCACGAATGATGGACAACGTTTGGGCTTCTTCGAAGGAAATTATTCTACTGGGGGATTTCAATATTGACCTTCACAAACCGAACAACACGTGGAATGATATCACCATCTCATACAACCTCATACAGTTAATCAATCAACCCACGAGAGTAACAGACTCATCATCTACACTAATTGATCATATCTATACGACCTGCCCAGAAAACATTATAGAATGCATAGTCCCACAGACATCATTAAGTGACCACTATCCTATTTGCTGTACCTGGACGAGAAAGGGGTTTAAAGCACCTAAAACGGAACACATCACAGTCCATTACAGGAATTTCAAAAACTTTAACATTCAATTATTCCTACAAGACCTACAAATATCCCCTCTCTCATACGTGTACCAACTTCCGCATCCAGAAGAAGCCATAACATACTGGACACAAACTTTCAACAACGTATTCGACAAACATGTTCCTATAAAGCAGGTTCGGGTCAAAAACATCAGAAAGACCCCATGGATAACCAACGAAATACTATCAACAATGAGAGAGCGGGACGAAGCACATAAGCTCAAAGATTTCAGCAGGTATCGGATGCTTAGAAACAAAGTACAATATCTCATTCGTCAGGAAAAGAAACTACATTTCAGAAAGATGATTCAAGACAAAGCAAACAGCAAAGAAGTCTGGGCAGCCATTAGAACACTAACACACAAATCAAAGTCACTAAACTCTTTACCAAAAAGCTGCTCCCTCACGGCAACTCATTTTAGCAACCACTTCAAAACAGAAATTAGCCTTCTCAAGTCGACACTAAAGCCAATGGACTGCGATATTAGTAAATTGACAGCCTTCTGCAACACTGAACACACCACAACAGATCTAAGACATATTCCTTTTCTAACAGTACATGAAGTTCTCAAATATATCTTGGCATTAAAAAACAACAATTCATCTGGGCTTGATGGTATCAGCAATAAGATTCTACGTTACGCTGCGCCCATCATTTGCGACTCCTTAACCTATGTGTACAACCAATGTATTGCACACAACTACTTCCCCACAGCATTTAAATCTGCCAAAGTGTACCCCCTCTATAAATCTGGCTCACATAGCGATCCCAACAGCTACAGACCAATATCCCTTCTATCATCTCTTTCAAAACCACTAGAGAAACACATTTACAACACCACATTTCAACACTTAACAACAAACAAACTGCTCATTGATAGCCAGTCAGGTTTCAGACCCAAACATTCCTGTCACACAGCGCTCACCAAAATGGCAGACAACTGGCTGTCGAACATAAATGATGGAAAATTATGTGGTGCTGTTTTTGTCGACTTCAAGAAAGCATTTGACATGATTGACCACACTATCTTGGTTCAAAAGTTGGAAACCCTCAGAATAGGCTCTAATCCACTAAACATCATCAAATCATTCCTGGCAGATCGACAACAGTTAGTGCTTCACAACAACTCGGCATCAGATTTCTCGAAGGTAGTTACAGGAGTACCACAGGGCTCTATTCTTGGGCCCCTACTCTTCGCAATGTTCATCAACGACCTGCCACTACATCTAAAATATTCAACTTGTGACCTCTTTGCAGATGATTGTACTATCTACACTAGTGACAATGACTGCGTGGCACTTGAAATGACTCTTCAAAGCGATGTAGACAATCTAACAAAATGGAGTAATATGAATCGTATGCCAGTAAACACAACAAAAACGAAATCTATGTTGATTACCACCAGACAGAAACTCCTAAGCTGCACCAAAAGATCGCTACAGCTACACGCGGAATCAATACAAATTGAACATGTAACAGAACACAAAGTTCTGGGGATCACGATTGACCAGCACTTAACGTGGAACTCCCATGTACGGAATTTAACCAAACACATAGCACAAAAGACGTACCAGCTAGCCAAAATAAAACACTTCTTAGACGCAGACACTAGACTATTGTTCTACACCTCACATATACAGACACATCTAGATTACTGCTCTACACTATGGGATTGTTGCCCTGCTTCCACCTCGAAGAGACTGCACTCCCTGCAAAAGAGAGCAGTGCGTCTGATCACCGATAATCGCACGACACCACACACAAGGACAGGAAAAGAACCCAAAATACTGTCGCTAAAAAAACGTCTTCTCTACAACAAAGCCAAGCTGACTCACACAATTCTATCTAACAATGCCCCGTCGTACCTAAGATCATTGTTTCAAACCAGTAGAAGGGAGGGACAACGATTACATCAGTTACGTCTGCCCAAACCTAGGATCGACCTGTTCAAAAAGAGTCTAGCCTACTCTGGTGCCTACTTATGGAACAGCCTTCCACACCACCTAAAAAGCCTACCTACACAATATTCTTTTAACAAAGCACTTTTCAAACACTTCCTCAACACTGATTATCTACCCCCATAGAAACAGTATTTGCCTGTCAACATCTCATCCATAGGTCAACATTTCTTTTCCTCTTCCGCTCATTTTTGTGTGTGAATAATTTGTTTTATATCCATGTAATATCATTATTATATTCACTTTAAAATATTATTATATAATGTAATGTATGTGTGAATGTACCCACATAATACTGTACTTTAGAAATGTGAGTCGTGAGAATGTACCCGCATACCAAAAATCCAATTACTAAGCTTGTTTTATTTTATTATTCCTTTTTTCCCCCATTTACTAGCTTGTTTGTTTCAACAAAAAAAAAAAAACCCTACTCATTTTTTTTATTATGCTTGCATACTGTAAATGAATGCTGTTATGGTAACTTTATAATGTTGCATGCCTTTAAATTAATGCTTAAAGCATCATGTGGGAATGAAAGGATATAGTATGCAAGATTAATGAGAGTGGAAGGGCAGAATGTTAGACGGGCCTGCGCGCCCAATTCTTTACCCTTCGAAAATAAAGTTCGTTCCGCGGCCTTGTTTGCTTATTGGGATGTCCCACATAATTCAACAGGAATGGCACCGGCAACATTGTTATTTGGCCGGCCAATCAAAGGTCCATTGGAAGCCTTATTGAGGACATGGACAGATGAGAAGGCAGAAGAGACTGTAACCTCATAATACCAGTATGTGAACGAGCTGACCACTCGCTTAAAAACTGGCTGGAAACTAGCAAATGATAACATAAGACAAGCCAGGAAGAAACATGCTGCATATTATAATAGGAAAGCGAAGGATAGGGAGCTTGCTGTGGGGAAGAAGGTGCTTTTTCTGTTACCCGACAGCAGCAACAAACTTCAGATTGGATGGCAAGATCCATACACAGTTCTATAAAAGGTATCTAGAACTAACTACAAGATAGACAAGCAAGGAAAGGAAAAAGTCTATCATGTGAACCTTCTTAAGAAATATCATGATAGAATAAATCAGGAAGGGGCACATTTAATGACCTTGGTCATAGCCACTGTGTTAACGGACAGACCGAGGCACACTAATTTGTTGGAATATGATATGAAATTACTAGACCCAACACCCATCTGTATGAGAGCCTATACTATCCCATTCGCAAAAGAGAAAGCTTTAAAAGAGGAGATAGATTATTTGTTACAAGATGGGATTATTTCTCACAGTGAATCTCCTTATAGCTCCAGTGTGGTATTGTTGAGGAAACCCTCTGGGGAACATAGACTGTGCATAGATTACAGGAAACTGAATGCTGTCACAGAAGGTCAGGTGGATCCATTACCTGATACTAACCAACTGTTTGCCAGATTGAATAAGGCAAAATATTTTCCAAGGTAGATTTCAGTAAGGGATATTATCAGATTCCAGTGAAGCCTGAGATTCGACCTTATGTGGCCTTTAGCACCTCGGAAGGGCACTATGAGTTCAACATGGTGCCGTTTGGATTGAAGTATGCTCCGAGTGTGTTTTCCAGAATGATGCGAAAACTATTGGATCCCCTGAAAAACCCATGTATTACGAATTTCATGGATGATATCCTCATCGCTACGGAAACCTTTGAGGAACACGTTGACTCTCTGAATATGTTATTTGACAGACTCAGAGAGGTAAACTTAACTGCTAGACCAACAAAATGTTGTATTGGATGCAAGGAACTGGAATTCTTGGGACATACTGCACATCAGGGTAGCATGACCCCTGATCCTAAGAACCTGAAGAAATTGCAGAGGGCACCCAGACCACAGACTAAGAAGGATGTGAGATCCTTTGTTTCACTTTGTGGTTTTTACCAAAAGTATATTAAAAATTTTAACTCTGTGTGTGCTTTTCTGACGGATTTAACTCGTAAAGGGAAACCAGATAAAATAGAATGGTCAGCAGAATGTGAGTTGGCATATAATGAGTTAAAGCACAAACTCACCAGTTAAGCCCATATTGAAATTACCTGATTTGAGTCAGGAATTTGTGGTGAGAACGGACGCTAGTAATGTAGGATTGGGAGCCACGTTGTTGCAAAGAGCATCTTCACCGGACAGGGAATTGAACCCAGTTGCTTATGCCAGCCGCAAATTAAACAGAGCGGAACAAAACTACTCAACCGTAGAAAAAGAATGTTTGGCTTTAGTCTAGGCGATAAAGAAATTCCAGATCTATCTGTAAGGTAGGCATTTCGTGGTCCAAAGCGATCATCAGCCCCTGGTTTTTCTTGCTCAGGCAAAACATGGTAATGCACGATTGTTAAGGTTGTCACTTCTCATTCAACCTTACTCGTTTACCATTGAGTATATTCCTGGATCGCAGAACGTTAGGGCAGATTTCTTGAGTAGGCACCCAACTGCAGGAAACCAGGATCACACAAAGGCATAGAGGCGTCAATTTGATGAGGATTGTAACACAGATCATAACGCTGCACTAGTGGTGCAGGCTTTTAACAGGGGAGATATGTAGTAAGGTAAATCTGTGTGACACCCCGCTCAAATTTCCCCACTTGATAATTAACTAACGTGGTCCTAAAATCTATTAATAACTACGGTATTTGAAATTTGTCTAGGGCAAAGTCAAATTTACCGCTTGAAAATTAACTAACGTAGTCCTAAAATCTATTAATAACTACGGTATTTGAAATTTGTCTAGGGCAAAGTCAAATTTAGCGCTTGAAAATTAACTAATGCACTCCTAAAATCTATTAATAACTACTGCATTTGAAATTTGTCTCAATGCCATCGTAAAATCAACCGCCAACAATTTGACTAAAGAATTTGAATTTTTCTACTACACCAAGTTAAAAAGGTTACTACCCCCAAACACCCCCCCCCCAATATTTATTAACGAACGCCGTAAAAATTAACAACCAATCGTATTGTTACCTCGTTTTTGGTAGAGACCAAAATCTTAGTTGTAATGTCAAAAATGCAGATTCTGTGTTTTTAATCAAAATTTAATAATTTATTTCTCTATAACTGAAGGGAATTATAAAGAAAGGGATATCTTGAATTATAGCGCTGATATTGATTAATATATTAAACTAAAGATTCCCACTTAATAAAATTATCTTGACTTAGAAAAATTTAATTTACTGATATTTTAGATCAGGTTAGAACTACAATTAATTATAAAAAAATTACCCAGATAAAATTGTTAAAGAATAACCAAAGGAAAACTAGATAGAACGATAGAGGTCAGTTGGCCGGTTAATTATCACTTTTAATATTGGAAATCGGTCTATAAATAACTGAGATATAAAATACACAAAGATAATCAAACGAACGAACACACTTACGATTGCTCAAAGTTATAGTTCCAAAAAATAGTTAAAAATTTGGACGCATCTTTTGATTGGTTAAGGGTAGTGGACAAAATTTAACACCCCTTTCAATAGTCCGCCATTTGAGAAAAACTTCAACACTGACAGGTTGAGAGCAGATGCAAAGCGTTGGTGACGAATGCCTTTGCCGTCTGGACGACACAGCGGTCTGAAATTGAGCCATTTACTACTAGTCAATCCTGTGATTGTGTGATTATTCTTTACTTGCTGTAAGATAAATAAGTATTAGTATTTCATTAACATGTAACTGGCCACAGATTGTGCGAAATATTTTGTTGTTCGACATTGCCAGTGGGAAGAGGTTACGACGACCTAAGGATGAATGCAGTCTTTTTCAGAGTGAAATGTGTAAACAAATGTGTTGCTAGTGGCCTTACCAATTTTGTGCCATCGTGCCGTGGTAATAAAATTGATATTGCCATTGGGGAGTGAAAATAAATGTGTTTTTAAGTGTGCCACAATATATTACGACTGTAAGTCCAGAGGCCACTAGAAAACTACTGCAGTGCCACAGTGTTCTAATGACACATGAAAACATACCTAGGATGTTTGAACAAAAGATTTTACAGGTCACGAGAAGAAAATTGTATACCCCAGCTGATTGTAGGAAGCACAATCAATGCTTAAGGTGACAGGGGCGTTGCAGCCATATGGAAGAAGAATGTAAACACAGGACGGGTGAAGTCAAAGAAGATAGGGTCTGGTGCAAATGGTTTGCACACCAGACTGAGCACAGGTAATCTTAGTATTGATTAGGTGTGGAATTGTTATAGCCATCATATAAAAGGGAGGGAATATCCTTCTTTTTCAGGGTTATATTGCCTATTACTTAGTGGTGGCAGGAAACCTGGGGCAGGCAGACCCCGTGTATATTGAAGCATCAGAAGAGCCGCCTGCTGCATCTGTGTTCAGAAGACAACTATTGTGTGGACCTTGAAGAGTCTACAGGCATCCACTTCAGACAGTCTGTCAGGTTAAGTCCCTTTGCATGGGCATATGACATTTCATTGTAACAATTTCCACAACCAAAATAGAAATCCCTGTAGCCGTGGTGATATCAACAGACCCTCACATAATTGACTATTTATTCTAGAAAGTATTACATCAGACTGTGGGATACATATACATCACTTTGTTTACCCTTATTGTAATAACATCAATAACCTCTCTAATTACCACAATTCCAAACGTTCCCCACACTGGAAATTCAACAACACTTTGCTCCAAAACAAAACATACGTAGAACACATGACCAAACTAATTCTTACATACACAAAGTGACATATACAATAGAACATATTCAAGAACACTGGGAAACACTTAAAAGCACCATACGCGAACGAACACAGCTAATGTCATCCATCATACACAGACACCGCATACAACAAGAGACTTTGATAGAGAAAGCTATACAACTAACAAAGCAAACAGACAAAAACTCTCCCTCCATTCTTACACGCTACAAAATGAACTAGAACGATATAAACACCACAGGTTCCAGGGAGCCCTATTACGGATAAAACTCAACAAATTCACACAAGAGACTCCCAGCAAACAATACATGGCCGATAGAACAAAATATACACCTTTTTAACGCTGCAGGCAGATAGGCCAAATAGTGGATTTAGAAGGGGCTACACAGACAGAAACACAACATATAGTGCAGGCTTTCGAAAGCTACTATAGGAACCTGTACACTGAAGAAAATGAGCAACCATATATACAAGACAGATTTATGCAATTTACAAAAATAATTCTCTGACGCAGACAAACAAACACTAGACACTGAACTGACACTAACAGACATAATCACCTACACACACCAGAAGGACTGTCAGTCTTCGGTTCTTTCCCTTGACCAGGAGAAAGCCTTTGACAGAATATCACACTCATACCTCCACAAAACATTACTACATTGCAACATAGGTGAACACTTCAGATAATGGATTAATATGAAGCCCGAGAGCAAAGTGTTAGTAAATCATGCATTAACTAACACCTTCAGGCTAACAAGATCTGTACGACAGGGATGCCCCCTCTCTCCTTTACTGTATATTCTTGCACTAGAACCACTACTAGAGAACATCCGAAAAGACAGCTCTATCAAGGGCACTTTCATACAAGGGAAAGGTGAACAAACGTTGCTCGCCTATGCAGACGACACCATCTTTTTCCCACCAAACAAAAAGTCTATAAAGTTTATACTAAACACATTCACAGACTTTAGCAAAGGTAGCGGAGCAAAAGTAAATGTTCAAAAATCAACAATAATGGGCATAGGCAAATGGGCGAACAAAGCAGACTTTCCCTTTGGACTAACACCAGGAAACAACATCAAAATACGATATAGTATAACCTTTCCCTCACACCCAAATCGCACATACAGAGACACATGGAAAAATCTAACATCCAAAATACGAGACATGCTGCACAGATACAAATACAAAACCACAACGATTTTTGGACGAAGTTTAATTGTAAATACATACATTTTCCCTAAGCTACTTTACATTGCCACAGTTTTCGACCCCCCCCCCCCCAAACGGACTATCACATTCGTTTTTGGGCGCACATTTTACAGCATTAAACACATGACACAAATACAAGAAAAGAAACGCGGAGGAACTGCCCTTCAAGACCTAGAAACAAAGATCCAGGCCCTCAGAATTAAACACACAGGCAGCATCATCGAACACCCAGAACGACACACACTAGCTCATTATTACATGGGACTCAGACTTTCCAAACTGAGACCACCGAATAATGCAATCCCCCATCACTTCGGCCCTATGCCCTCATTTTATAAGGCATGCATTCAAGCCATCCAAGGACATGAAAAATTAATTCACCAGAAAACAAATGCAATAAATAAACATTTAGTTAAACTCCAAGCACCACCATTACATCTAAGGATTAAAAGAGGACAGAAATATGCTATAAAAAATTCACCGAAACCTTCACTAACTTGCACAACCCACAAATCACTGCTAAAGCAAGAGAGGTAACTTTTAGACTAATATACAGCAAGACACCCACAACAAAACGAGAAGCACACAGATCCAACCAAATAACAAAATGTCAGGTATGTAGGAAAAGCATCTAAGAAACAGAAGATCAATTTTTTTTTAAATGCAGTACAATCACACCTACAATGAAACTACTGCAGAAACTCATTGATTTACAAACATCACAAAAATCAGATATATTCAAAGCAATCTTCTTAAACATAGTTCCGGGAGCAGGAAATAACACACATACTTTGATCTTGTTTATTTTATCAGAATTTCGGAATCAGATTTGGTGTTTTCGGAATCTTGCCATGTTTAATCATCGTATTTTCAACGCTGGTTTATTTCTGCACATTTTTCGTCAGAAAGTTTAATCAATAGCCCCTGAGATGGTACCTCTTCCTTAACGAGGCAGCCTTGATTCGTAAAACGACTCTTTCTTTCCCCAACAGCCCTCCCTCCGTCTCACTACTATCTCATTCTCTGTCTATCCTAACATTTGTAAGTCCGCTTTCGGCCTTCTGTGCCCCCTCCCTTCCCCCAGTCTTCGTATCCTCTCAAGTACTACAGCTTGACCTTTAAACTACATATATTCGCGGGAGGTCATGTTGACCACAGTTCTAGATGTCGTTAAAGTGTCAATGTCTGACCTTGCCAACTGATCCCTAAGTATGTTCGTGGGAAGCCTTTGACGTTGGTATTGCACGGCTCTTACCTTTAAATTCAGGGGGGGGGGGAGAAAAAAAAGGGGGAAAATAATAAAAGGTGTAGTGAAATGTGCTGGTAATTGTGTGTATGTAAGCGTGCCCGAGTGTGTATAAATGTATATTTATATTTCATGAAATGTTCAATATTTCTTTTCTCCATCTATGAAATGTGAATAAAGCTTGTTGTAAGCGGTCACACAAGGACCACTTTAATAACCAAAACTATCATCTAAGAAGTGTCTCTTTTCGGATCCCATTCATTTCCCTTTTTGCGATATGCACTCGATGAACCAAGACTCTTTCTTTTGTCCCAGGGGACTGTAGTGGGTTTGTTGGTATTGTATGATTGTGATATTACCTAGTGTGATGCATGAGGTCAGCTGTGAAGGCTCCTGAGATAAATGTAGCTGTGAATGTACAGAAGGCCCTTCTTGCTACCACTACGACCTCACACCTATCTGTTTTTTTTTTTAATGAATGTGGCTACGTTAAAATTCTAGGGTACTGATATGTAATGTGTTGTGGTAGTTTACATACACACACACAGATATTTAACAAGTCTAATAATATTAATAAAATGTTATAACACACTGAACTAACTCAAGCTGTGTAAAATTTTGATAGTAAATTTTCTTTAAATTTATTTGTTCTGAACCAAGGTTTTATTTTGGTCAGAACATATGAAAGGTTTTGCAATTATGAATGAAAGGCATGAATATATGGCATAATAAATGAAAGGTGTGTACATATGTATTTTACAAGACTAGTTAATATTACTACTGTTTATAGTTGTAATTTATCTGGGAGAACGATTAATGGATGTGCTGTTGGGGTGGCCTCATCACTTCCTGTCTATGCTGACTACACATTGTCCATTTATTGATGGGACTATAGTTGGTGTGTTAGAAAATAAGTTGAGTTGGTGAATTTCCAGCAGGCCAGACGCTCACGTATCTTGAATGAGTAGTTCTGGTGCTGGAATCTGGTGGCCCCACCTCTCCGTGCTTGGGGGCAATATCAGGCTGCTCTACCAAAATATAAACTGCACGGGTCCACTCTTGTATTATTCAACACCTCATTTGACACCACATTGGTGCCAAATAAAAAAACTCACAGTACAGAATTATGAATATAGAACACAGTTATCTGCTAGCAAAACTCAGCTGAGCTGCTGGCTTTAGTATGGCGTCCCTCTAAATATTTCAATTAGCTTCTGGGAAATACACCACTGAATTATTTACTGTGTCTACTACTGGACAGTTTATGTAGAATGGCAAAAATGCGCGTCTGAGCGCCGATAATATATTCATCTATGGCCAATCACCGCCTTTTTTCCTTTTCAAATTCAAACCTCCTACCAAAAAGTCATTTCAGTCATACCTCAGTCAAGTATGCATTATTGTCTGTTGGTCCGTCTGTCTCTACTTGCGTTTCACAAAAAAAACACACTTGTTTTTTGAACCAACTCTGCCCTCCCCTACACAATTTTGCCTTTAAAGTTATTTTTAGCCACAATTCTCCACCCCATCCCCTCTCTTTCATTCCAACTAGATTTTAGCACTTGAGTCTCAAGGCCGCAATTTTTGAAAATTAGGGACATTTTTTGTTTCAATGCAGTCGCTCGCTGATATGAACAACACAGTCTTTTGTCAATATCTTTCTTATTATCTATCCGTCTGTATAAATGAAAGCATATTATTTCACTGCTCAAGATGGGCCATCAGGCCAGCTAGGTTTTATATTCCTAACATTATTATTAAGAAAAAGTTACTTTTCAAGGTTAGTTGGTTTTTTGAAATATGTTCGAGCATCTTCTATAAGGCGTTTGCCGCTGAATTCAAATAAAGGACAAAATATCGCAAAAGCGTCCAAGAAATTACTGTTGCGTATAATAGCTAAGGTCCCTTTTGTCGATTTCTTTACCTTGTGTCAACTTGGGGACGTGAATTTTTATCCTTGCCCCACCAATTGCGTCTTTTTAGCCTTGCTAGTTTTAAGCACGTGTTCAGTCATATTTTTCCCTTTTGATCTCCGTTCTCATCCCGTTCCAAGGGTAAACGTTTTGCCTTCACGTCTAGCAAGTTAATTTCCATGGCGGGTGGTGACCCGCGGCGTGGGCGATCATGTATTCTATAGCACGTTTCACTAGCTTTGCCCAACTTCAAAATGCTATATCTCAGCGAATATATAACGCATATAAGTGAAATTTTGTGTGTGAATTTGAAATGGTATAGACCCTATGAATTAAATTTTTCATTAAAATGCTGCCATTGGTTTCAATTTTCGTTTTTTTGCGATATAATATAAAATCCTACTTGCCAACACACATCACACGCACACATATTGAAATGTCTACAGTAAATTATACGACCTCATTTGCACATTTTTGGTTTATCAAGCAATTGGCATGATTTTTGAGTGAAATTGCGTGAAATCGCACTTCTTGAACATAAAACAGTTTATATCCGGTGCAACGCACACATTGTCAATCAGAGGTGTGTCTACAAAAATTATTGTGTGGTTAAGAAGGAAAAATGAGTCTGCGAGTACATTTTATGACATTACAGCAAATCACAAATTGGATTTTTAAGTATTTCTGCAATGAAGCTACTCGAGGAAAACTATATCATTCTATTTCAAACCCACAAAAGAGGACTATTCACGCCTTGGGGATAAGCAAATGATCATTGCACCGCTGGATAGCGACATCTGAAATGTCTAATTCGAGTGTTTTACACACGAAAATTAGGCCAAGAGTGGTGGATAATTTTGACAGAATTGATCCGCAGAGAAATTTGCAACATGTTTCACAATAATGAGGCAGTGACTTTAAGGAAATTGAAAATTTGGTTAAGAAAGAATAATGACATTGATATTTCCAAATCTACGCTATGGAGGACTATTAGGAGTTTGGGATTCACTTTTAGAAAATATGTTGGTGGTAGAAACCTTATTTGTGAGAAGCCTCATATAGTTGCAATGAGAAGCTAATATTTACGCGAGGTCAGAGAAATGAGAAGAGATTGTTATGATTTTGTGTATTTAGATGAAACTTGGATCAATGCGCACCACAGTAATGAACGAGAATGGCAATCATCTGATGGAACAACTAAGAGACTAGTACCAAGCAGCAAAGGACAGCGCCTAATAATTGCACATCCAGGAAGCAGCCATCATGGGCTTCTAAATAATACTGAACTCATATTTGTTTCAAAATCCACAGATAATAGGGATTACCATGCAGAGATGAATGGCAAGATATTTCAAGATTGGATTGTGAATCATGTACTTCCTTCCTTGGATAGACCGTGGTGTTTGATAATGGACAATGCCTCATATCACAACGTTGTGGCACCAGAAGATACAGTTTCTAATTCACCAAGTATTAAATATGTAATAAAGATTTGGCTGACCATAAACAACATTCCATTCAACGAAATGTCCATGAACCTGAATTACTTGGAATTGTAAAAAAAGACACAGCATACAAAGATATTTCACATAGACAAGGCAATCCATGAACATGGTCACAGATGTTTAAGATTACCTCCTTACCATTCTCACTTAAACCCAATAGAATTAGTATGGGCTAAAATTAAGGAACAGGTAGCAACAGAAAATAGAACGTTCAAATTAAAAGATGTTGAAATACTTATAAAAGCCGCCATCTCCAATATAGCCAGGGATTATTGGAAGAAAAGTGAGAACCATGTGTTACAAGAGGAAGAGGAATATTGGACGAATTATGGTTTGTCCTTTATTTAGCCGAGATTGATTTTCAATTTCTCAGAGACATCTGATTATGATTCGGATGAAGTTTAATTTCTTTAAAGATGACCTTACCGTTATTTACAAGCACATTAGAGGAGCAACGTTCCATTGTGATATTTATAAACCGCAAAGAGATGATACCCATTGAAATAATTAGATCAAGGAAGGTCCAGTTTGGTAGCGCATTAAATGTCAATGACAAACAATGTCACGAGTATCTCGCATGCAGATAATTTAAGAAATCATCTTCAACACGTATTCAATTGCAAACGTGATGGCCACATTATTGTAATAGTAGACACGCCTATGCCTAATCAATTCACAGAATCTGTGCATGAAGTGGTAAAATTTCTTTTCTCGATACACAATAATTAGTATGCCGACAAAGATCAAAGGATTTCATTCGTTTATGGGAACTGGAGAAGATGCACAGATATAAAGTACATATTTGTTGGGTCTAACCCAATATAACATCGTATGCAAAAATGGCATTAATACGTTAGACGGTTAATCAGATAATTACATTTGTTTGAGGGCAAAGCTAGTGAAACGTGCTATAGTAGCTTACGCATTAGTTTTTATCCCTACATTTTATCTTTGGAGATATTTTAACGTTGTATCACGGTTAATTTTATGACACATCTCCCCACTTGAAAACATGCCTACGGCAAGGTTCAAAACCAGTGATACACATAGATAAAATTACTCCTCACGCCTGCCACTACTCTAATTTTGATCACAGGGGTGCCGACTGAGGAAATCTGCACCGACATTCAATTTGCCTGGGATATATTGGATACTAAACTGATAAGGTTGAAGCAATAAAGACCACCTCAGCAATCTTGCGTTTTCATGCTTAGCCTGAGATAAGAATACGAGAGGCTGATGATCCGTCTCGACCACAAAAGTCCTACCATACAGATAGATTTGAAACTTCTTTATTGCCCAGATTAACGCTAAACATTCTTTTTCGCTTGTGGAATATCCTTGTTCCGCCTTATTCAATTTGCGGCTTGCATAAGCGACTGGTTTCAGTTCCCCATCAGGTGAAGATGATCTTTGCAACAAAGCCGCCCCGAGTCCTACATTACTTGCATCGGTTCTTAAGACAAAGTCCTGTGTCAAATCAGGTAGTTTGAGAATAGGCTTGCTAGTGAGTTTTTCCTTTAAATCTTGGAACGCTAATTCACTTTGCGCAGTCCAAATAATTTTATCTGGAAGTCCCTTGCGAGTCAGATCAGTCAGAGGAGCACAAATAGAGTTAAAATCTTTGATATTATTTTGATAAAATCCGCATAACGACACGAGTGATCGCACGTCCTTTTTTGTTTGTGGTCTAGGTGCTCTCTGCAGTTTTTCCAAGTTCTTGGGATCAGGGGTCATGTTACCCTGATATACAGTGTGTCCCAAGAATTCCAATTTTTTGCATCCAATACAACATTTTGTTGGCCTAGCAGTTAAGTTCGCCTCCCTAAGCCTATTAAATAACATTTTAGAGCGTCAATGTGTTCTTCAAATGTCTCTGTGGCGACGAGAATATCATCCATGAAATTCGTGATACATGGGTTATTCAGGGGATCCAACAATTTGCGCATCATCCTTGAAAATACACTCGGAGCATTTTTCAGTCCGAATGGTAGCATGTTGAATTCATAATGTCCATCCGAAGTGCTAAAAGCCTAATAAGGTCTCACTTCAGGCTTCACTGGGATCTGGTAATAGCCTTTACTAAGATCCACCTTTGAAAAGTATTTTGCCTTGTTCAGTCTGGCAAATAACTGTTTTGTGTCTGGTAAGGGATCCACTTGTCCTTCTGTGACAGCATTCAGTTTCCTGTAATCTATGCACAGTCTGTGTTCCCCAGACGGTTTTCTCAACAATACGACACTAGAGCTAAAAGATGATTCACTGTGTGAAATAATCCCCTCCTTCAACAAATAATCTATTTCTTCCTTCAATGCCTTCTCCTTCGTGAACGGAATAGAATAGGCTCTCATACAGATTGGGTTTGAGTCTACCAGTTTCATGTCATACTGTAGCAAATTTGTATGGCCTGGTTTATCTGTTAATACATCTGTATGTTCCTCCAGAACCTGTTGAACTCTCTACCTCTGATTTTTAGTCAGGTGCTTACTGACTTTTACCTGTGCGGCTGTTTCACAAGGATGTAATGGGTATTCATGTGAGGTGAGTGGTTCCTTTTGCATTTGAGTTGCGATAACCAGGGTCAGTAAGGGGGTGCTTTCCTGGAGTGGTCTGTCCAGATACTTCTTTAACAGGTTTACATGATAAACTTTCTCCTTCCCCTTTTTGTCAATTTTATAGTTTGTTCTAGACACCTTCTCTAGAACCGTATATGGACCTTGCCATCCAATTTGTAATTTATTCTGGCTGCCGGGTAGTAGAAGCAGCACCTTCTCTCCCACAGCTAGTTCTCTGTCCTTTGCCTTCCTATTAAAATATGCTGCATGTTTCTTCCTGGCTTGTTTCAAATTATCATTTGTCAGTTTCCATCCAGCTTTCAAACGAGTGGTCAGTTCGTTCACGTATTGATAAGATGAGGTAACAGTCTCTTCCGCCTTCTCATCTGTCCAGGTCCTTAATAGGGCTTCTAATGGACCTTTTATTGGCCTCCCAAATAGCAGAGTTGCGGGAGCCATCCCGGTTGAACTATGTGGTACCTCCCGATACGCAAACAATGCGGCGGGCAGGAATTGATCCCACAGATCCGGTTTTTCGTGTGCCAGCTTTCTCAGGATAGAAATGAGAGTCCCGTTGAACCTCTCTACCTGGCCGTTCCCTTGCGGATGGTACGGACTACAATGAAAGTGTCTGGCTTGAAATAGCTTAAAAACTTCTTCCGTTAGTTTCCCCTTGAACTGAGAGCCATTATCCGTCAAGATTTGATGCGGGAATCCTAATCGGGTGAATATTGTAAGTAGTGCCTCTGCTACATGTTTTGAATCAATTGATGGCAGGGCTACCGCCTCTCCCCACATAGAACAAGTGTCCACCAGAGTAAGGATGTAACTGTTCCTCCTCTTGGTCCGAGTGAGAGGTCCTACAATATCCACTGCAACCCTCTCAAAAGGTGTTCCCACCATGGGCATTTCCCCTAGAGTTGCAGGAGCAGTCCAGTGCTTTGGAGCTACCCTTTGACATTCTGGGCAGGATTTGACATATCTTTTTATATCCTCCGTTATCCCTGGCCAGAAGTAATGACAAGCTATACGCTGTCCTGTGGCGCTGATCCCCATGTGACCACTGAAGGGAATCGCATGCCCGAGTTCCATCACTTTATCCCTATATGAAGTGGGAAGAACCAGCTGGTTGTGACCATTTGTTCCAGTTCCGGCCTTCCTGTATAATAGTTTGTTCTTCATAAAATATTCCCCCTTACTTGGAGGTGTGTGGCATTTGGGCAATTTTTTAAAACATGGCTTGAGTGTCCTATCCTCAGCCTGCGCCTTCCTCATCTCCTCTGGATGAGCATTTATAGGTTCACCTTCTTCCTCCTTCTTCTGTGACCTGGTCTGTACTGTCGCCATGATCACACGTCTCTCGGGATTCCCCAAGAAGACGTATCTACACCCCAATATCAGAGGGTAGATTGGTTCATCTATCACTGCTGCTCTGATTTCTCCTTCCACATAGCGAGTTTTCACCGTTATCCTTGCGATGGGAAGTGTCATGAGTGGTATGTCCTTAGTTGCCCCTTGTATTTCCACTGTTTCTGTGGTATACTGACTTGGGTCCACTAGGCTAGACTTCACAAATGAATCATAATCCAAACCTGTATCATAAAGGCACCTTATGGTGACCCCATTACAAATAACATCCTCACAAACTGGGGGGTGATAAGGTTCCTGCTGTCCATTAGGATTAACCTTTAATCTTTGAGTCCCCGACTTCATTGCAGCAATGTTTGAAGGTTTCCTTCTACAAAATTCGGTGTTATGGTTATCTTTCTTGCACCATTTACACCATCTTTTTCCTTGGTTAAACGGTTTTCTTTCATTGGATTTTTGGTCATTGAACTGTGAGTTTTTGTCTCGGTAGTCATTTCTTGGCCGTTCAAAGTTTGTCCTACCTTTATTTCCCTGTTCTCTATTATCAAATTTATTAAATTGCTGTGGAGCTCTAAAATTGTCTATGTGCTTCTTTTTAGCACCACTTACCTCTGCCTGGGCTGCCTGATACCTCTCAGCGACATTTAAAACCTCCCCCAACTTCTCTGCACCTTGTTCCATGAGAAATTTTCTCATGTCTGGAGCCATGGACTCTCTCAATTGCTCTATCATGATCATCTCCTTAAGATCTTGGGTCTTCCCCAGAGCCGTCCATTTCTCCAAATAGGTTTCCAGTCTGGCAGAGAATTGGTGGTATGTCTCCCCAGACAACAATTTGGCATTTCTAAATTTCTTACGATAAAATTCACCATTTTTTTCGTACCTTAATAACAAAGCCTGCTTTAACATGTCATAATTGTCTTGGTCTTCTCTGTTCATTTTTGCGAAGACTTCATAAGAAGTACCTCTCAGTCCCTGTGATAACTTTAAACTCCACCTCTCTCTCTCTAACCCATATGTAGTAGCTAATAACTCAAAACGTCCGAGGTACCCCTCTATGTCATCGTCTTTATCAACAAAATGGTCTAAATGAAACCCCATAGCTGATGTTGAGGCTCCCAGACTGGGCGTAGCATCTGAGGCAAAAGGGCTGGCACCATTTTCAGGAGCCTGGCCTTGTAGCTCCAGCTCCCTTAGTCGTAATTCGTGCTCCCTTTGCAACCTTCTATCTTCTGCCTCCCTTTCGGCAGTCAATCTTTTTTCTTCTGCTTCCCTTTCGGCCTTTTTATCTTCTGCCTCCCTTTGCTGTCGTTTCTCTTCTGCCTCTAATTGGAGCCTTTTACTCTCCCTATCTGCCTCCAATGCCTTTGCCTCTTTGTCAGCCTCAATCTGCAACCTCTTAGTCTCAGCCTCAATTTGTAACCTCTTCTCTTCAGCCAACCTTTCAGACTCTAATTTTCTTTCAGCCTCTTTTTCTAATCTTCTTTCTTCCCGTTCAATATACTTATCACATTCAGCCGTTACATATTGAATTAAAACCTGACCATCCATTCCCATATCCTTTGCCGTTAGCACAGCAGCTGATCTGAATTTGGCTAGCTCCGCCATACTTTTTAAACAATTTAGCAATGAGCAAGATAAAATTTCCAACCACTAAAGTAATTCTAATTGCTATAGTCTAAAGTAATTTTAATTAGCGAATGAACTAATTAATTACCACTGGCTGTGAAGATTCACCAACTTTTATTTTCACTTTTAATTTTAAGGGACACTTTTAATTTTTATAATGTGTTCCCCTAATTTAATTCTCCCCCCAGGAGATCCTAATATTATTGATAGGCTAATTATCCCGGGACCAGAGACCCCAATATATGTAGTGGGTTTGTTGGTATTGTATGATTGTGATATTACCTAGTGTGATGCATGAGGTCAGCTGTGAAGGCTCCTGAGATAAATGTAGCTGTAAATGTACAGAAGGCCCTTCTTGCTACCACTACGACCTCACACCTATCTGTTTTTTTTAATGAATGTGGCTACGTTAAAATTCTAGGGTACTGATATGTAATGTGTTGTGGTAGTTTACATACACACACACAGATATTTAACAAGTCTAATAATATTAATAAAATGTTATAACACACTGAACTAACTCAAGCTGTGTAAAATTTTGATAGTAAATTTTCTTTAAATTTATTTGTTCTGAACCAAGGTTTTATTTTGGTCAGAACATATGAAAGGTTTTGCAATTATGAATGAAAGGCATGAATATATGGCATAATAAATGAAAGGTGTGTACATATGTATTTTACAAGACTAGTTAATATTACTACTGTTTATAGTTGTAATTTATCTGGGAGAACGATTAATGGATGGTCTGTTGGGGTGGCCTCATCACTCCCTGTCTATGCTGACTACACATTGTCGATTTATTGATGGGACTATAGTTGGTGTGTTAGAAAATAAGTTGAGTTGGTGAATTTCCAGCAGGCCAGACGCTCACGTATCTTGAATGAGTAGTTCTGGTGCTGGAATCTGGTGGCCCCACCTCTCCGTGCTTGGGGGCAATATCAGGCTGCTCTACCAAAATATAAACTGCACGGGTCCACTCTTGTATTATTCAACACCTCATTTGACACCACATTGGTGCCAAATAAAAAACTCACAGTTCAGAATTATGAATATAGAACACAGTTATCTGCTAGCAAAACTCAGCTGAGCTGCTGGCTTTAGTATGGCGTCCCTCTAAATATTTCAATTAGCTTCTGGGAAATATACCACTGAATTATTTACTGTGTCTACTACTGGACAGTTTATGTAGAATGGCAAAAATGCGCGTCTGAGCGCCGATAATATATTCATCTATGGCCAATCACCGCCTTTTTTCCTTTTCAAATTCAAACCTCCTACCAAAAAGTCATTTCAGTCATACCTCAGTCAAGTATGCATTATTGTCTGTTGGTCCGTCTGTCTCTACTTGCGTTTCACACAAAAAACACACTTGTTTTTTGAACCAACTTTGCCCTCCCCTACACAATTTTGCCTTTAAAGTTATTTTTAGCCACAATTCTCCACCCCATCCCCTCTCTTTCATTCCAACTAGATTTTAGCACTTGAGTCTCAAGGCCGCAATTTTTGAAAATTAGGGACATTTTTTTGTTTCAATGCAGTCGCTCGCTGATATGAACAACACAGTCTTTTGTCAATATCTTTCTTATTATCTATCCGTCTGTATAAATGAAAGCATATTATTTCACTGCTCAAGATGGGCCATCAGGCCAGCTAGGTTTTATATTCCTAACATTATTATTAAGAAAAAGTTACTTTTCAAGGTTAGTTGGTTTTTTGAAATATGTTCGAGCATCTTCTATAAGGCGTTTGCCGCTGAATTCAAATAAAGGACAAAATATCGCAAAAGCGTCCAAGAAATGACTGTTGCGTATAATAGCTAAGGTCCCTTTTGTCGATTTTTTAGGTTAGGTCCCTTCTGAATAGGTTGGAATGAGTGATAGATACAGTGAGAGCTGGTGAAAAAAACACAATAGAATTTCCCACACGTGAGATGATAGAATGTGATATAGAGGCTGTCTTTGAGAATCGAGATAATCTTCTCTCTCTCACCTATCTTCTACGACCGCTTTTAAAGGGCGTCAGACAGTCAAAACACAGATATATATATTAATATATCTCTATCTACTCACGGGCACGCACATACACGTGACGACAGTTAAACACACAGACGTGAGAATCTATAACAATGAATATATATATATAATTGGGATCGAGCTGACCAACGCACTGATTTTGTCCAAGAGAGATTTTTACTATTATCATCAAAAAAAAATCTCTCACAACACCAAAAATTTCATCAAGGAAAAAAACATATATATATATATATAGTCATACAATTCAAGAAAATGCTACAAGGATAATAGCCCGTTAGCTCTTACTCTAGGTTTAGCCCACAGCCCCGTTAAGAGAACAGATGATGGCCCAAAGAGTTATAGATACGTAGGGTTTAGTCTAAGAGATTTCTTTCTTTCTCGTCAATATATGAACAGAGTTGAATAAATCTGATTTAACCTAAGAAAAAACAGAAACTCTAGCATTTTGTAACAAATTCTGCAGGTAAAAAAAAATTTAAGACAGCAAATGTGTGACGATAATACACCGGTAAAATAACACTCAGACCTGTGTACTCTCATTCATCCAGCCATGGCCTTTCTTACACATGTATACTCACAACTTTGCTCGCTGCTTCTGGGAACATACTCAATTCTAGGACCTTCACACAGACCCGAAAATGCAGTCCTTGACCAAGAAATCCCCAGTTCCAAAAGACGTACTAAACTCTCAGGGAACGATTCCTTGGGGGTTCTAATTTTTCGGATGTCTGATTAAGTCACATAAAATTTTGTCCAGGCACGAAAGTTAGCAGAGCACAATGTCATTAGATTTGGATTCTAGAATTAAGGAATGTCAGATCGGTGTCTACTTCCAGGAAGGTACTCTATTTTGTCACCACAATACTAGTCACAATCTCTTGCGGAATGTTAATCTTGTAATATTCTCGCCGCCAGGCAGCATGTACATTTAAATTTGTGGAGCAATTTGAACTGGCTCAAAAGCCCAATATATATTTCTAGTCTTTAGAAACCGTTAGTGGGATCGCTATTACTGTCTCTCTCTCTGATGGCATATGCACTGTCAGATTAGGGTTACTTGAAACAAAAACAAAACCCACGTGGTTAAAGATAGGAACTGTCTACGCTTCACACAAATATGTCTCTTTACTAAACGCTGGCAAGTTGGGTACCACCGTTTCACTATATAGAAGAAAGAACACATATCAAATAATTTACATATATGTACTCATTATAACTTACATTTTAAATAGCAAGCCTACAGCTTGACTTATCTTTAAAACTTCCCGTAAAGTAAGTTATATAAAAATCAATCATCAGGAATTTAGGAATATCTTCGTATTCCGTCACTATTCACTGATGTAGCATCTAGCATTTATAAGTTAGTTATTAAAACAGTTTCGACTCAGTATTTAACAGTTAAATTAAACTTATTTCAGCTACTTGTTTAGTAAGCTAAAAATATAATTTATTTTGTATTTCCACTGCAACACGTCGATTAAAGAAATAACAAACTATCAAAATATTCATTCTGCACACAGAACTAGTTTAAAATGGAATCGGCGATTTAAACACTAAATCACTTCACAAACTAGATATCTATTATATTATAATATTAATATACCTCAACCACAGAATTACTAAGAACGTTAAACCACTTCGACCAAACTAAGGCCATCTCTATTTACAGAGATTATTTAGAAATCGAACGAAGGTTGTTCTAGTCTAACTGCAAAGTTACTGAGTGAAATGAAATAGTTTCAAACGTGGGTTAATATTTTAAACCAGACAAAGGATGAACTATCTCCCCCGCGCCGATCTCTCCCCCTTCTCATAACAGCTACGTTATACTTAGAGGCGTGTCGTAACTGCCACCGGGCGATTACGCACCTGCGTTGACAAACTGACCGGGAAAAGCGCGTGTCAGTTGCAAATCTCAGACAACCTGTCTCCAATGCAGGGCAGTTTTCACACTACATCTGACCATGGCCCACAGTGAGCGCCGTGTCAGTTTGGGATTTTTCAGACAAATGTCTGAATACTGACCGGTGCAGATGTAAAGTATCACACCTCACCGGGACTTATGCCGAGAAGAAGCTCGCGCGCTCGGTGAGAATGTAGGCGATTGTCTACGTCCTATGTTCAGCGAACCGACTTATCACGCCTTCTGACGCCCTGCAGCCCTGACATCTACGTAATATCGTCCTAGCGCGATTCTCAGTTTTGAGAAAGAAACAGGTAAAGTTTAAAAATACTGAAGAAAATATTTTTCGCAACCGAGTGATGCGAAAAATACAGGAAAAACAAGTATGGAAAGAATATAAATGAAAGGATTAGGGTGAGAGAATAGGAAGAAGATGTAGGTAATTTAATGACATAAAGACCTACGTGACAGGACGTCCCCCCTTAAGATATGGAAGCACTCCATGTCTACGTTATGGAATTAAATTTCCTATAACCGTAGCTTCGGGGTGTCTGTCTTCTTCCCTCTCATCTTCCCCCTCCATCTCCCTCCAATTCCTACTCAAGTCTACTCCCCAAAGTTTCCTTCCTCTGGAATGTCTCCCATGCGCGCTTGAAAGAGCGTCGCCGCTTCTGACATTTTTGAAAGATTTCCTGTGATAGCGGTGGAATATCCCTGCCACTATCATCATCTTCGTCAGCTCTGGCGATCGTCAGGAGATGGTCGGAGGTTGGCACTGGTTTTTCCAAGTATCTCTTTAAGAGATTTAAATGGAAAACCTTCTCCTTTCCTTCAATAGAGATCTGGTAGTTAGCCTTAGAAATCTTTTTCAGGACGGTAAACGGCCCTTGCCATCCGATCTTCAGTTGGTTGTTCTCAGTAGGGAGTAACACCAAAACTTTCTCTCCTGCTTCCAGTTCTCTCTCTTCCGCGACTTTCCTGTATCGGTTAGCGTGCTTGGTGCGTGCTCGCTTAAAGTTAGTCGTTGCTAGGTCCCACCCTAGTTTCAACCGTTCCTTTAAAACCGACACATATTTACTGGCTGAGACAACTGTCTCATCAGCCTTCTCGTCTGTCAGAGACTGAAGTAAGGCTTCAAGCGGGCCCTTAATGGGTCTGCCGAATAAGAGTGTAGCTGGCGGAAATCCTGTGGAAGTATGAGGAGATTCTCTGTAGCCAAATAATGCTGCAGGAATACAGAGATCCCAATCTTCAGGTTTCACTTGTGCCAGCTTACTTAGCAACATGGTGAGGTTTCCGTTAGCACGTTCCACGAGCCCATTTCCGGCCGGAGTATATGGCTTAGTGTGGATGTGCTGGGTCCTCAAGATCTTAACGATCTCATCCATCAACAGGTTTCGGTATGGAGATCCGTTATCCGTCAACACTTGCTGAGGGAAACCCAACCGAGTGAAAATCTGCACGAGGGCTTCTGCGACATGCTTGGCATCTGCGCATGTTAGCGGGATAGCTTCTGCCCATAAAGTGCATGTATCGACTAAGGTCAGGATGAACCTGTTCCTTCTTTTAGTCCTGTCGAAAGGCCCTAAAATGTCGATCACAACCCGTTCGAATGGTGTTCCCACTATTGGCATTTCACCCATGTGGACTGGGGGTGTCCGTTGCTTGGGTGGTACACGTTGGCACTGGGCACAGGATTTGACATACCTGATAATATCAGTATTTACTCCTGGCCACCAATAATGAGTAGTTATTCGTTGGTTTGTGGCGTTCTGTCCCATATGTCCGCTGAAGGGAAGAGAGTGCCCCATTTCTAGGATTTGGCTTCTGTACTGTTTCGGTACTAGGAGCTGGTTGTAACCTTGGTCAGGCTTGCCCGTTCTCCGATAAAGTACGCCGTCCTCAGAAAAAAATGTCCCCGTGCTGTTTGGGTTCCTTAGCCATGGGCAGTTTCCTAAATCAGGGTGCCAAGGTAGGGTCCTTGTATTGCGCTTCTTTAAGTTCCATGGGTAACAAATTAGGCGCAGGCTCCCGTTCCTTCTTGGTTTGCCCTCTTGTAGTTACTGCTGCCACAATCGGCTCTTCCGGTTTCCCAATACACACGTATCTCCCGCCAAGTATGACTGGGTAGATGGGATCATCCATAACAGCCGCTTTGATCACACCTCTGACAAAGTCAGAGTGTATCTCCACCAATGCGATGGGAAGCGCTGTAGGTGCATCACTCTTACGAACTCCACAAAGTTGGACGGTCTCTGCTGTCTCTTGACCGGGTTTGACCAGGTTTCTGGCAACAATGCAATCATAAGAAAGCCCCGGTCAAATAAGCAAGAAGTTTGAGAACCGTTCAAAATAACCGTACCTCGCGTTGAGGGTCTATCCCCAACAGGTTGGGAATCACTGTCAATAATTCCGCCTTGCGAGACTGTTAATAAGCATCCGATGCGTTTCGGCTCGGTGTGCTCGGTCTGATCATATGTCCCGTGCTCAGGGGTTCTCCCTTTGCCACCTTGTCCTTTCTGGCTACGCTGCCATGTAGGGCGGTCGGGTTGATCAGACTGTTTGGCGTGGTTGGGGTACTTGTTTTTGTAGAACTTGGATTTTTCAGGAGGGGGGTTTTGAGGTCCAGTTTCTCTGTGGTTATTTAGGTTAGAAGCCTGAGAAGATTGCTCTAGGTTATGTTTTCGAAAATGCTCCTCTGTCGGTTTCCGCTTTGTGGCCGGTAGTTCAGCCAGCGCATTGTGATAACGCTCAGACTTCTCTAGGATGTCTTCGAGCTTTTCTGCACCCTGCTCAGCTAGAAATCTCCGGGTATCTGCAGACAATGTGTTCTTTATTTGTTCTGTTAAAACAAATTCCTCAAGACCTTCATAGGTAGAGGGGAGCTGCGAGAGCTCTAGGCACTTTGTCAGATAACCCTTCAGACGAGACGAGAACTGCTGAAAAGTTTCAGAATTCTCTTTCCGGCTGTTGCGAAACAGTTGCAAAAATTTGCGAGCGTTCATTTCAAAGCGCTCCAGTAACGCTTTCTTCAACAGATCATAGTTGTCTTGTTGGCTGCTTTCCAGTTTGGCGTAAACATCATACGCAGAACTTTTCAAAGCCTGGGAAAGCTTCATGTTCCAACGCGACCTCTCTAAACCGTACAGAGTTGCAATTTTCTCAAATTTTTTTAGCCAAGTGTCAATCTTCTCATTTGGACAAGGGAAAGATTCTAGCGGAAAAGACATAGCAGTGAGGTGAAGAGATTGAGTGTTAGAAGGATCAGTTAAGGAAGAATGAGGAGAAGACTCTCCATTGCTGGAGGTAGAGGCGGCACCACGACTTTGGAATTCCAGAGTTTTAAGAGCTAACTCATGCTGTCTCTCTTCTCTCTCCTTCTCATGCTGTCTCTCCTTCTCTCTTTCCTCATGCTGTCTCTCCTTCTCTCTTTCCTCATGCTGTCTCTCCTTCTCTCGTTCGTTCGCCCTGCGAATTTCCATTTCTTCGTCTACTTTCTTCTGCTGCAAAGCTTCGGCTGCTTCTTCTTTCCTCCTTAGTTCTTCTTTTTCCTCTTTAGCTTCAGCTGCTTTTCTCTCCGCGTCATATCTCTCGAGTTCGTCTCTGACAAATGCTTTCGCTTCCTCTCCTTCCAGTCCCTCCTCTCTCGCTTCGTCCCTGAGAAGTTGTCTAAGCTTTGCCCTCTCGGCCATATTAGGTCAGTGACTGAGACTAGTGGAGAAAGAAAATGGGAAAAAGGATACACTAGTTCCTACCACTTACGAGAAAAAAAAATGTACCAAAAATTCAAGAGATGATATCCTTAACCCTGGGATACCTCCTCCAGAATAAAAATCTAACTATCGCTGCTATTAATCGGCAATAAAGCACCTAATGCAAAACACGACTACGCCAACTAAATGGTAGTTAAGATTTCTTCTGAAAAATAAGTTGCTACAGTGGAAAAGCAAAATAATTATTGCAAAATTAAAGAGAAAAATAATCCCTTAATTTTTAATCCCCTATCTAGTTCAACCCCTGAAGACAGTTAGGGTAAGGGAGGCAATTAATCTGGACGAATAGTCCGAAACGCACTCCTTAGCTTTGCTCAAACACCTATTTCTTCAAAACCCCTGTGAATGTTATACACTCACGAAACTTTACCAGCGTTTAGTATTACAAAATCAACAATTAACATATATATTCCGACAAAATCCACCTGTAACTCAAATGTATATTATTCAAAATGCTGTGGAAAAAAAAACTAATCAGTTTGTGCGGTCAGCCCGCCCGTAAACAGATCGTTAGTCTAGGGGATAAATTATTTAAAGATATAACAACTCACAAGACATCACACCCTTACTCTATTTCAGAATAAAGAATCTAAAAAAACGAGCTGATATTTGTCGTCTCGTCTTCCTATTCTACGTTCAAAAATCCGTCGGGCGAGACCACATTTGTCGTATCGCCTTAGGATTTTGGGTTCAATTCCCGGTAACGAGCGACCATTTTGTCGTAGATTTTGGATAGGAGTATTAAGACTTAGGTTAGGTCCCTTCTGAATAGGTTGGAATGAGTGATAGATACAGTGAGAGCTGGTGAAAAAAACACAATAGAATTTCCCACACGTGAGATGATAGAATGTGATATAGAGGCTGTCTTTGAGAATCGAGATAATCTTCTCTCTCTCACCTATCTTCTACACCGCTATTAAAGGGCGTAGACAGTCAAAACACAGATATATATATTAATATATCTTTTAACTCCACGGTACGCACATACACGCGACCGTAAAACACACAGGTGGGAATCTTATAACAATGAATATATACATAATTGGGATCGAGCTGACCAACGCACTGTTAAGAGAGGATTCCCTGTGAAAAAAATTGTGCCATCTCTTCGGATTAATAGCCCCGTTAGCACTCTAACTCCGCGGAATAAAGGGAAATCATTATTTTACTGCGATTCTTCGATTATGCGATTTATTCGTTGTTTGGGTAATATAGATTGTTCTTGCTTCAGAATATCTATGGCCTGAATTTATGTGTATTGTTTGTCTGAGTAGGACGAGTCTGTCTTATATCTGTATATCTTTACATATCTAAGTCGAACTATATGTTCTGTTGTCTCTAGAGAGGTCAAAGGCTATTCGGCGGATGTGTCGCTAGAGTGTGGTGTGATTTGGCTTCGTCCTGATAGGGACTGTGTGTTTCCTATGTCGGCCTGTCGCCGGGAAAAAGTGATCTCAGTATTTGTGGGGAAAGTGATAGTCGTCTAGACCTATCGTGTATGCTTTACCCCCAGTGTTTATTCATATTGCCAAGGAATGGCAGTTCCATATTTCCTCTACCAAGGTAATCAAAGACACTCTTATGAACTCTCGATCGAAGCCACCATTTTCGATAGTTACGATTTGAATGTCTAAGAGAATATATTTGACTCGATGAAAACGACTTCGATTCCTAGCAGCACTATATTCTGTAGAATGCAGTCAATTGTTCATGATCAAATCTACAGAGCAATGCAATGTTTTATGAATGACTAACTTTAGGACAGATTCATTATCTGCATCCAAACGTGAGTGACAGTTCACGAGTGAAGCCATCTTGGAACCAAAACATGTAGCGACTTTCAAGAAGAGAAAGGGGATGCCCGTATTATCGCTTGTTTAGTCCAGAGATCACTGCTACACATGAGAACCCGTTATTAGCGGTTCAATATTATTATATGAAAAAAATATGTGCTGAACATTATGTGGGAGAATCGTCGCTAAACGAGATTAGGTTTAGAAGCCATCTGAAATATTGTTTATAAGCTGACGTGCTCAGTCAGTGAAGTCAGATGATTTATATGTATGGGCGATGCTGAGGGCTTGGCTACTGACAGTCCATTATAATATTAATCTACATGAGTGCCCATGTAACATAACATTGCAGGACCATTTATCCACTGTACTATGATGTATTATGCCAACCTGTGATTTGTCACTATCTGTGCTGTCGAGTGTGTACGTCCAATTAAACTTTAGAAAAGGTACACAGTCGTTGGTGTCGATGACTTCCAGTCATACATGAGTGTGAGAAAAGAACATTTGTCAACAACACGAACCCTTATCATCATTCGCACATTGTACACTCAATCCATGTCTACACACCACTGCGTAGGTCAAGTTGACATTCCATACACTACAGTGGAGCAAACAACACCATAGAGATCTTATCAACTGATGATGATGATGATGATGTCTGCTTCCATCCACTTATATCTATCTTTTGGTGGATATCATTAACGGGAATAAAAATCCAACATTATATCAACCTTATCAACTGGTGGACCAGCTTTCTGGGTTTGACCTCGCAGAAGTTCAGAAGTCAACAGATTACCGATACCAGACCGTTTCCTGTGGCTGATACGACACACTTGCAGTATTGGTTTGCTCTTTGTCAACACTTCGTCACGTGACCTGTCAAGTGAATGCAGTATGTAGGCCAGCGTTGTTGACAGTTTTACATTAGACATTACAGAGTTTCACAGAACAGTTGGATCAATTCTTGTCAATGTTAACAGGAAGACAGTATTTGTGTACTAAGAAGTCCTATTTTCATCGATGGATCTTCTTGTTTTCCATATATGAACTTTAATATTTAAGGCCAGAATGTTTAATTGAATAAAGTGGCAGTTTGTTTATGTTCATAAAAATAACTTTGCCATTACTGTAAAACTGAGCCTATTTTGCAACACATACTATCATACACATAATTTATATATATTTATGTTTACATGTTATTTGTTTGTATAGTATGTTAGTTTCTATGTCAGCGGGTTGTGTTTAAGGTTGGGCGGCGTCCTCACAACAGAATATCCCACGTCATAGAGGGTCCGTTGTGGGCGTTTTCTATAGGTGCAATTTTCTTGATTGAAAATTTGCTGCGACAACTGTTGCTTTTGTGTTAGCTGTGAAGACTGTAATTATTGTTATTTTTGTAATATTTCTTTGTTCTTTAGTTTTGTTTTGAGTTGTTTGTAATTTGTTGGTCTACTCTTTTCTATCTTTCAGTTCTATTCACAATTTATATTCATATATTGTGACGTCATTTGTGTTGTTATTCTTTGCAGATTCAGTGATTATTTTCATTGATTTCCCTATTTGATTTATTTTGATTTCTGCAAACGTTCTTGTATTGTCAGTCCTATTTGTACTTTATGTATTCTGTTGGTTGACATATGTTTTATATAGGTATATTTCATAAGACACAATTGCCTGTGCACTGCACTTGGATTATGGTATAAACCAGTACCTGATTATTATTACTATTATACAAGACCTTATTAAAGGCTTGTGACCCACAGATATTGGGATAGTATACTGATTAATCAAGTCATTGAGAACTTGTGGTATTATTATTATTTCAGGTGATTAGTATTATTGTTAGACACCATGTCTACATTAGAATACTTCATTATACAAGGGAAAGCCCTTGATAAAACTGGTCAACAATTAGAACAATGGGCAGTTGCTCAATATGACAAAGCATTAGCTGCAGAAGAGAGAAGAGCTATGGCAGAAGAGAAAAGATTAGCTGCAGAAGAAAGAAAAGCTATGGCGGAAGAGAAAAGATTAGAAAGAGAAGCTGAGGCTGCTGCTGAACAAAAGAAATTGCAGATGCAGATGGAGGAAAGGAGATTTGAAGCTGAACAAAAAAAATTAGAAAGAGAAGCTGCGGCTGAACAAAAAAGATTAGACAGTGAAGCTGAACAAAAAAGATTAGACAGGGAAGCTGAACAAAAAAGATTAGACAGGGAAGCTGAACAAAAAAGATTAGACAGGGAGGCTGAAAAAAAAAGATTAGATGCTGAAGAGAAAAAAGCAATAAGAGAACATGAATTTGAGTTGGAGAAATTGAGATTGACAAGTATGAGTAATGTTAATCAGGCATCTAGTGGTAATGGTAAACCTTCTACTTACAAGGTTAAGGTTCCACCGTTCAATCAGTCCAGTGACGATATTACATTCTGGCTGGATAGATTTGAACGTTCTTGTCGTACACATAATGTGGATAAATCACAATACGCTAATCAATTATCAGAAAACTTGAAAGGTGAATCTTTGACTAGATTATGCCTTGTAGGAGAAGCAGATAAGGATAATTATGATGTCATTAGGGCGGCTTTGATAAAAAAATATCAGCTAAGTGAGGAAGGCTATCGCCTTTTATTTAAGACGATGGTACCTGAGACGGGTGTAGAATTCTCAGAATTCACTGCAAAGGCACGTCTCACAGTTGATCGTTGGATTGAGCTTTCCAAAACAGAAAAAAACGTATGAAGGACTTATGGATTTGTTGCTCAGAGATAAGATTATGTCATGTGTGAACAAACCTTTCCTTGAATTTATACATGAGCGTAAACCCAAATCTCTAAAAGAAATGGAAGAATATTGTTCCCAATATGTCACTGCACACCCCGACGTGACTTTTGGCAACACTAAGATTAAGGAGAGTATGCCAGTTGCTTCAGCAACACCATACAATCCCAATTATTCACACAGATTTCAGGGACCTCAAAACAGATTTGATAAAAAAGGTAACCATAATAGTTATCAAAACCAAGGTAACCAATCATTTCAGGGTTCTTCTTCAAAGAACTGGAGACGACCTGATAGCTCTCGACACAGGGGTGGTCATAATTATAGGAATTTCCGTAGAGGAAGTAATTATAGAAACTATCAGGGTTATCCGTCTTGGAGTCAACAAGATCATAATTACAGAGATACTCATTATAATGAATATGATAATGGTAACCAAGGGAACTATGACTCAAACCCAAATAGGGGTTACAATAGAGGTAACAATAACTACAGAGGTGATAATAACCGAGGTAGATCTCAAAACAAAAGACATAAACCACATTTTCAGGCAAACTCTGTACAACAAGAGTCCCATGAAGCCTATAAACAGAGTAAAGATAATAATGATGCTAGTAATATGGCATGTGCCGCTTTTGATTTTGGGAGAGCATCTCAGTGCCCCCAATGCAAAACGTTATTTGAGCCAACCACAGTGTCTACTTTAAGCTGTGGCCATCCTCTTCCTGCTCTTCCGGCATCAGTCGCGCATGATGGAAGAGGTTCTCTTGTCTTACATAAGGGTTTAGTGAATAACAATCCAGTCTCTGTGCTATTTGATTCTGGATGCACCACAATTGGTGTTAGGCAGTCACTCGTAGATCCTTCCCGTGCCACTGGACAAGTAGTCAAATGTGTAACATTTGGCGGCACATTAGAGAAATACTCTACTGCTATCATTAGGATTGCTACTCCTTTCTTTACAGGAGATGTACACGCATGTCTTCTTCCGAATCCGATCGCTGACCTCATCATCGGTCGCATTCATGGAGTCAAGGAATGCACTCCGCAACAAATTTCCACGTGGGAAAGGCAAAAACATGCAGATTGCTAACGCTGTAGTCACTAGAGCTCAGGCTCTTAATGTGCCTCAAACTTCATCTATTGAAGATAATGAAGTGCATAACCAAGATAATCCCTTGGTAATTTCTCGTGACTCGTTTATAAAACAGCAAGAAGATGATCCCACTCTGAAGAAATTCTTCATTCTTGCAACTAAAGGTGATCCGAATAAAGACACAAGTCGCAAATCGTGGATTACAAAGAAGAATGGCGTACTTGTACGTATGGTTCAAGACTCCATTACGTCAAGTCATTCTCAAATCCTGGTTCCCAAGAATTTGAGAGTTAAAATTTTGCAGCACGCTCACGACTCTCAGTGTGCTGGACACATGGGTTTTTCCCGTACTAAGTCAAGAGTCCTTGCGGCTTTCTTTTGGCCATTGGTAAACAAGGACATACGTATTTATTGTCGATCTTGTAAAGTATGTCAGGAAGTTAAATCCAAAGGTCCACGGCATGCTGCACCCATTCAGGCGGCGGACATTCCTATTCGGCCGTTCCAAAAAATGGCTATAGACATTATTGGTCCATTTAAGATCAAGTCTGCCAGAGGACATCAGTTTATCTTGACGTGTGTTGATATGTGCACACGTTGGCCAGAGGCTATTCCTCTGAAGAGCATTACTACTGCTGATATTGCAGATGCTCTTTGGCTTATATTTTCTCGTCTGGGGTTCCCCGGAGAGATATTGTCAGACCATGGCACCCAACTAATATTAGATACCATGTCTCAAGTAATGTCTACCCTGCAGATAGATAGATCTTTAAGTAGTATCTACCATCCAATGTCTAATGGTATGGTCGAACGCCTTAATAGAACACTTAAAAACTTACTGGGGAAGATAACTGAGGATCATCCTCAAGACTGGGACAGAGTTTTACCTGCGGCCCTCTTCGCTTACAGAGAGGTACCCAATGAACATACGGGATTTTCTCCCTTTGAACTCGTCTTTGGCGCGCGTCCGCGTGGCCCTATGTCGTTGCTTCACGATCTCATAACATCTGACAATATTGACGATGACACAAAGTCATCCTACGAATATGTCATCGCGTTGAGACAAAAAATTATCGAAGCATGCAAATTAGCAACTTCTTCTTCTGAATTTGCAAAACAGAAGGCAAGGCAATTTGCCAATAAGAAGAGATGCTTACGACAACTTTGTCCTGGTGACAAAGCATTTGTATTACTACCTTGTAGGGAAAACAGATTACTTATTTCTTGGAAAGGTCCGTACGATATAATATCGAAATTTTCCGATGTCGACTATATTGTCGATATTGATGGGAAGCATAAAACCTTCCACATCAATATGCTTACTGAATTCCATGAACGTCCGGATTATTTGCAACCCATTTTCCAAGCAACGGACAATTCTCCAGTACAACATGGTCATTACTCATCACTGTCCGTGATACAGGATGAGGAAACAAGTTTTTCAGATGTAAATCTTCCTCTTCCAATGATCCCACTTCATTCCAGTGAATCATGGAAGAACGTTACTGTCTCTCCTGATTTGTCTCTAGGAGAACAGCGACAAGTTTCAACTATGTTGCAAACATTTCAGGATGTACTCACTGACATCCCTGGACAAACGAATGTCATTCAACATGACATTGTTCTAACTGACCATACTCCTATTAGGGTTAGACCTTATCCTATACCTATACATTTTCAAGCACAGGTCGAGAAAGAGTTGGATGAGATGATAGATTTGAAAATAATCGAACCATCCACCTCTGCATATTCTTCGCCGATGGTTATTGTGCGTAAAAAAGACAATAACATACGTCTTTGCGTTGACTATCGAAAATTGAATCAAGTAACGAAGTTCGATGCCGAACCTATGCCTTTACTGGAAGAGCTACTTACTCGACTCTCCAAATCTCATTTTTTCACTAAACTTGATTTGTCTAAAGGATATTGGCAAGTTCCTTTATCTGAACGCGCCAAACCTCTCACGGCTTTTTCAACACCTAGAGGTTTGTTCCAATGGAATTTTATGCCTTTCGGTCTTATGAACGCACCAGCTACGTTCGTACGCATGATGCGCCGAATCCTATCTTATCGGTCAGATGTCATTGCATATCTAGACGACATCTGTCTTTTCAGCGATACTTGGGAAGATCAATATTCAGGGTTAGATGAATTGCTGTCTACTTTGCGTGAGCACAACCTGACAGCGAAACCCTCTAAAGCCTATATTGGTTTTAGCGAAATTTCTTTCCTAGGCCACCGAGTTGGTCATGGTTTCCTAAAGACAGAGGACCATAATACTAGTAAGATACTTAACATCTCAATCCCTAAGACTAAAAAACAGGTGAGAAGTCTGTTAGGTCTTATTCAATTTTATGGCAGATTCATTCAGAATCTATCCTCTATCATGGCACCTCTCTCAACACTTCTAAAGAAAGGTTCGCCTAATGTGGTCCACTGGTCTCAGGAATGCCAATGCTCTCTGGATAAGATTAAAACATTGTTTTCAACACCACCTATTTTAGTGCTACCCACTAAAGATAAGACATTCGTTCTTCGTAGTGACGCTTCATCCACTGGGATTGGAGCGGCACTAATGCAAGAGTACTCTGGAACTCTGCATCCTGTAATGTATATTTCCAGAAAACTTAATGCGGCAGAAAGGAATTATTCGGTTTTAGACCGTGAGCTATTAGCTATGGTTTGGTCGATCCTCAAACTACAGAGATTCCTTCTAGGCGCACATTTCATAGTAGAAACCGACCACAAAGCTCTTACTGCTATACAGAGTAAGAATTTGAAGAGCTCGAGGTCTACTCGATATGCAATTGCTCTTCAACCTTTTCATTTCTCTGTGCGAGCTATTCGTGGATCAGATAATGTGATGGCAGACATTCTGTCAAGATGCCCACATGATTCCACATAACTATTAGGGCTTAGACTTCTTGATATGTCTAGTTCTATAGTAGTTCCTTTTCTATATCATGATAGATACACATTTGTAATTTAATAATATAATGATTGTATCACTACATAGCGGTTCATGGATGTTTATTCACCGCTGTGCTTTGATGATTTTTTCTTCATAAATCATAAATTTAAGATATCTAATACGAAATGATGATATTAATTTTTTAGGCATTGTGTAATTGCCAGAATTGTATTATACTTTGATGACACCTTCCTGGAAAAATATACTTGTAGAGAAATAATTTCTCTCAGTTTATGAGACACATTCTCACCAGTCGCTCCATAAGTCGACTTAGCCTCATATTAGGCGTTATAGGTATTCCTGATATTTTCATCTGCGCATTATTCATGCGTTGTGAGCCTATTGTACGTTGCTCCTAGATGTATTTCAAAAAAAAAAAAAAGTTCCATTTTTTTTTTCCCGGGAGGTGTGGTAAGACTGTTACGTGCAGTCTTTGATATCTTACAATATTATACATAGGTAATTTTTTAGTGCTTAAGGGAAAGTCATTATTGAGTTACTTCCCTTGAAAGTTGTGCCATCTCTTCGATCAAACTCCGCGGATAAATCCATTTTACTGCGATTTATTCGTTGTTTGGGTAATAATAGATTGTTCTTGCTTCAGAATATCTATGGCCTGATTTTATGTGTATTGTTTGTCTGAGTAGGACGAGTCTGTCTTATATCTGTATATCTTTACATATCTAAGTCGAACTATATGTTCTGTTGTCTCTAGAGAGGTCAAAGGCTATTCGGCGGATGTGTCGCTAGGGTGTGGTGTGATTTGGCTTCGTCCTGATAGGGACTGTGTGTTTCCTATGTCGGCCTGTCGCCGGGAAAAAGTGATCTCAGTATTTGTGGGGAAAGTGATAGTCGTCTAGACCTATCGTGTATGCTTTACCCCAGTGTTTATTCATATTGCCAAGGAATGGCAGTTCCATATTTCCTCTACCAAGGTAATCAAAGACACTCTTATGAACTCTCGATCGAAGCCACCATTTTCGTTAGTTACGATTTGAATGTCTAAGAGAATATATTTGACTCGATGAAAACGACTTCGATTCCTAGCAGCACTATATTCTGTAGAATGCAGTCAATTGTTCATGATCAAATCTACAGAGCAATGCAATGTTTTATGAATGACTAACTTTAGGACAGATTCATTATCTGCATCCAAACGTGAGTGACAGTTCACGAGTGAAGCCATCTTGGAACCAAAACATGTAGCGACTTTCAAGAAGAGAAAGGGGATGCCCGTATTATCGCTTGTTTAGTCCAGAGATCAATGCTACACATGAGAACCCGTTATTAGCGGTTCAATATTATTATATGAAAAAAATATGTGCTGAACATTATGTGGGAAAATCGTCGCTAAACGAGATTAGGTTTAGAAGCCATCTGAAATATTGTTTATAAGCTGACGTGCTCAGTCAGTGAAGTCAGATGATTTATATGTATGGGCGATGCTGAGGGCTTGGCTACTGACAGTCCATTATAATATTAATCTACATGAGTGCCCATGTAACATAACATTGCAGGACCATTTATCCACTGTACTATGATGTATTATGCCACCCTGTGATTTGTCACTATCTGTGCTGTCGAGTGTGTACGTCCAATTAAACTTTAGAAAAGGTACACAGTCGTTGGTGTCGATGACTTCCAGTCATACATGAGTGTGAGAAAAGAACATTTGTCAACAACACGAACCCTTATCATCATTCGCACATTGTACACTCAATCCATGTCTACACACCACTGCGTAGGTCAAGTTGACATTCCATACACTACAGTGGAGCAAACAACACCATAGAGATCTTATCAACTGATGATGATGATGATGTCTGCTTCCATCCACTTATATCTATCTTTTGGTGGATATCATTAACGGGAATAAAAATCCAACATTATATCAACGTTATCACCCCGTTAAGAGAACAGATGATGGCCCAAAGAGTTATAGATACGTAGGGTTTAGTCTAAGAGATTTCTTTCTTTCTCGTCAATATATGAACAGAGTTGAATAAATCTGATTTAACCTAAGAAAAAACAGAAACTCTAGCATTTTGTAACAAATTCTGCAGGTAAAAAAAAATTTAAGACAGCAAATGTGTGACGATAATACACCGGTAAAATAACACTCAGACCTGTGTACTCTCATTCATCCAGCCATGGCCTTTCTTACACATGTATACTCACAACTTTGCTCGCTGCTTCTGGGAACATACTCAATTCTAGGACCTTCACACAGACCCGAAAATGCAGTCCTTGACCAAGAAATCCCCAGTTCCAAAAGACGTACTAAACTCTCAGGGAACGATTCCTTGGGGGTTCTAATTTTTCGGATGTCTGATTAAGTCACATAAAATTTTGTCCAGGCACGAAAGTTAGCAGAGCACAATGTCATTAGCTTTGGATTCTAGAATTAAGGAATGTCAGATCGGTGTCTACTTCCAGGAAGGTACTCTATTTTGTCACCACAATACTAGTCACAATCTCTTGCGGAATGTTAATCTTGTAATATTCTCGCCGCCAGGCAGCATGTACATTTAAATTTGTGGAGCAATTTGAACTGGCTCAAAAGCCCAATATATATTTCTAGTCTTTAGAAACCGTTAGTGGGATCGCTATTACTGTCTCTCTCTCTGATGGCATATGCACTGTCAGATTAGGGTTACTTGAAACAAAAACAAAACCCACGTGGTTAAAGATAGGAACTGTCTACGCTTCACACAAATATGTCTCTTTACTAAACGCTGGCAAGTTGGGTACCACCGTTTCACTATATAGAAGAAAGAACACATATCAAATAATTTACATATATGTACTCATTATAACTTACATTTTAAATAGCAAGCCTACAGCTTGACTTATCTTTAAAACTTCCCGTAAAGTAAGTTATATAAAAATCAATCATCAGGAATTTAGGAATATCTTTGTATTCCGTCACTATTCACTGATGTAGCATCTAGCATTTATAAGTTAGTTATTAAAACAGTTTCGACTCAGTATTTAACAGTTAAATTAAACTTATTTCAGCTACTTGTTTAGTAAGCTAAAAATATAATTTATTTTGTATTTCCACTGCAACACGTCGATTAAAGAAATAACAAACTATCAAAATATTCATTCTGCACACAGAACTAGTTTAAAATGGAATCGGCGATTTAAACACTAAATCACTTCACAAACTAGATATCTATTATATTTTTAATATTAATATACCTCAACCACAGAATTACTAAGAACGTTAAACCACTTCGACCAAACTAAGGCCATCTCTATTTACAGAGATTATTTAGAAATCGAACGAAGGTTGTTCTAGTCTAACTGCAAAGTTACTGAGTGAAATGAAATAGTTTCAAACGTGGGTTAATATTTTAAACCAGACAAAGGATGAACTATCTCCCCGCGCCGATCTCTCCCCCTTCTCATAACAGCTACGTTATACTTAGAGGCGTGTCGTAACTGCCACCGGGCGATTACGCACCTGCGTTGACAAACTGACCGGGAAAAGCGCGTGTCAGTTGCAAATCTCAGACAACCTGTCTCCAATGCAGGGCAGTTTTCACACTACATCTGACCATGGCCCACAGTGAGCGCCGTGTCAGTTTGGGATTTTTCAGACAAATGTCTGAATACTGACCGGTGCAGATGTAAAGTATCACACCTCACCGGGACTTATGCCGAGAAGAAGCTCGCGCGCTCGGTGAGAATGTAGGCGATTGTCTACGTCCTATGTTCAGCGAACCGACTTATCACGCCTTCTGACGCCCTGCAGCCCTGACATCTACGTAATATCGTCCTAGCGCGATTCTCAGTTTTGAGAAAGAAACAGGTAAAGTTTAAAAATACTGAAGAAAATATTTTTCGCAACCGAGTGATGCGAAAAATACAGGAAAAACAAGTATGGAAAGAATATAAATGAAAGGATTAGGGTGAGAGAATAGGAAGAAGATGTAGGTAATTTAATGACATAAAGACCTACGTGACACCCCACCAATTGCGTCTTTTTAGCCTTGCTAGTTTTAAGCACGTGTTCAGTCATATTTTTTCCTTTTGATCTCCGTTCTCATCCCGTTCCAAGGGTAAACGTTTTGCCTTTACGTCTAGCAAGTTAATTTCCATGGCGGGTGGTGACCCGCGGCGTGGGCGATCATGTATTCTAGTAGCTTACGCATTAGTTTTTATCCCTACATTTTATCTTTGGAGATATTTTAACGTTGTATCACGGTTAATTTTATGACAGGGACATCCTTTCAGATTACATTTCATGGTCCAGCACGAATTTATTTTAGCCAAGCTGGACATGAGGTCTTGACATCATAAATCAGCGAAATCGGATACCTGCTTTTAGCTGAAGTAAATTTAAGTACCCTTTATTTTGATTATTTTCCATCAAGACGGAAATCTTTCGCGACGGACCCTAAATCTAGGTCTTTGACACCCAATGTCTTTTTCTTTCTTTCTTTCTTTTCCTCCTCCTTCTCCTTTTAATCAACACTATCTTTACCAAAAAAATGTAAAATGTGTAACATGGGAGTACTAGAAAGAGTGCGTAAATGAGTGTGCAAGGTGTGAAAGTAATTTTTTGTTTTGTTTTGTGTTTTTTTATATTTTTACAGCTGCACAGTGTATTTTCATTGTTATGCTTATGTTCAAACTATTATTGTCAATGTTTCCATGCATATATCTTTAGATTAAAAAAAAAAAAAATAAAAAAGTAAAAATGCTTGGATAAACAAGCACCGTCGCTTGAAAAGAAGTCAGAAAGATTATGCGACAAAATATTGTCGCTGACCGTCTAATTACCTGGCGTAACTTAACACGTCTTCGTGAAGCGTGAATGTGACACCATAAGAGACACCATAAAATAAGAATTACTCCCGCAGCAAATACTGCCACAGGGGAGAGGCGTGTTAGAGACTTTCCCCATGTATGTTCAGCATAAAGAGTAAAATGTATGAAGGGAAAAAATGGAATGCCAAATAAAAGCGATTGGAGGAAAAAATAAAGAAAAAGAAATGATACTGCTGTAGTGCTGGAGGTGTGAGAGATCACACAAAAGGACAGGGACAGACATTCCGGCAAAAATATATCTACATAGTAAATGAATACTATGATTACAACAACAAAAAATGTGCAATGTATATTTAGAGTACAAGAAAGAGTGTGTAAATGAGTGTGTGTAAGGAGTGAAAGGTCTTTTTTTGTTGTTGTTGTATACAGCTGCTCACTGTGTTTTCATTTTTATACTTATATTTACGATATTATTGTTAATGTTTCAATGCATATGCCTTTGTAAATTTCCACGAAATGTGAATAAAGATGTTTAAAAGAAAAAAAAAAGGACGTCCTAAATATTTTTTTGACCGGCGAATGCCTATTTATTTTGTCTATTTCCCAAGGAAACAGATATCTTAATCAACGTGGTTGTGGTCGCCTACAGTTTGCATATGCGAATGAGCAAGTGGTTGAGAGGGGCTACCGGCTACATCTTTATTCAAATTTCATAAAGGAGAAAAGACAAATGTAACATTTCATATACAATTATGCGCACGTATCCTATTTCATAGCTAATTATTTTAGATCTGTTGATCAATGACAATGAAATATTGCATGCATTAAAAAAAAAAAAGATTATTATAGTCGGAGTAGACGTCTTGCTATTCTGGCCAATATTACGTAGAGGTACAAATGGTAGACCCCGAACACAACTATCCAACTCCAAATACTCAACATCACCACCAAGGCCGAGTGGACAGTCAGACAATGTTTATTGTACAAAACACAGCTCCACAGGTGTCGCGAGAGGTTCAGATGTTATTAAGATGTAAGATATCCTGGACAAAAAGATGTATCAGATGATACCAGGATAGTGCCAGATAAGAGATTGGTCTTACAAGAAATACCCCCTTCTCTGAAAAGAGCAAGGGTGTATCGACAATCAAAGGTAGGATCAAGCTGTATAAACCTTCAAGTATGATGATAGTGTTTGTTCCTGAATGTCTATGGCTACCTCTCCAGATCCTCCCTTGAATAATGGTTATTATATTTGTATTGACTCTGCTAGGGGATTAATTAATTAATTAAATATGTAACTATATATCAACCAGAACTTTAACTCAATTCAAATAATTCAACAAGACTGATTGTACATATTTACAATTTATTGATCCTATACCGTTTATCTTTTCGGTTAGGTAACTTATAAAGAATTCAAATGTTTTTACAAAATAAAATAAATAAACATAAAATGTCAAGTTCCAAAATAGTTCAATATGATAAATTTATCTTTCAAATATCAATTATATATTTCACATATGTTTATCACTTTCGCTGGACTGTGGAGTTAGTAATCATTTTAATAATGTCCATCATGAGTCATCACTCACTAGGTTTGTGTTATTTGTATTTTATTTATTATATATAGTCTCTGGACAGGCTGACCAGTGGAATTGCTTTTCCACTTATCTGTTATGTTGAGATGCATCTGACTCTAGCCATGATCACACAATGTCTGGATCTCCAGGCCGGGAAAACAGGGTAACCAGTTCTATGAACCTCAAGAACTATCGCACCACAGAGTCCCACAGAAGTGGATGTCTCGTACAATCTTGGTAGTTGCAGGATAAAACCTGGAATACAAATAATCCCAACCCCTGTATCGTCCAGCACTATTCTGTCCACACACACAATGAACGTAACAAACAGTGTCAGACATTGTGCTAACATTTGCACAGGACAATTTACCTCAGTACCACTCACAGCCAGTTCAGTGTGACTACACTTTCTTAAGTTAGATCCATTTGTCTATGATCCGCTTCCATACAATGATTTGGTCTAGTATATACTACTAAGTAACACCTTGATCAATACATTTTAACAAATCCTGTCATCCTTTCTTATGGTCCTGATAAGTGTGTCGTTCCTTTAAGAAATACTCCTTTAAATACATTATCAAACTTACAGGCTTTCTTTGGCCATCATTCTCAATTATTCTACACATTTACAAGGCTGGCTTTCCTCTTAACTGTGCACATATGCTGGCGGTTTCTGCCGGCAACACACTAGTCCTGTAATTTTTCTTAACACATACCACACCTTTCTAACGCACAAGTGGATTAATCACAGGAAAATTACATAATTATATACATATATATATTCTTTCTTACCCTCAGGCAATACACACAAGCTGTAACAGGCTGTTAATGGGCATCTAGGTCTGCTAGGCAGATGCAGTGGCAAAGTATATGACAGTAACACTTTTACCGCTCTCTTCTATTCAGCTTGCTTTTTGAAAAAGTTGTGGTTTCAATTCAGCCAAGTTCAAGGACTTGTATACTACCGCATCCTCCGTCTCGGATGGCATGGGGTAAAAGCGGGTTTAAAAATCTAAAACTGAGGTGTATTTTTGCCTTCAGTTCAATTAGCAGAATCTTTAATATTCATTATCTTTCTTAATTCTGGGCCGATTTTGATCATTTAAAGTTAAAATTATACTGTGAATTTATCTCTACCGTTCTCTCGTATATAATAATTGTTTAGGTAGCAAAATGCATTTAAATCTATGTAGACTTTAACTAACTAAATTGGGGACTACCCTGATGTATAGAATTCATTTTAAACGATCTTTCTCTATAAATGAACTACTATCCGAGGAGGTCTTTGCACCTACCTCTAAAGTAATATTCCCGTTGTTGAAATATCTATACCTTTCCGTTTAAACATCTTTAGTCCTTAAGAAATTAAATAACTTCGTACTATCATTTACACAAAATGGGCCTCTATGTTAAGCATAAAATGTTCCAGTATACACACCACGAAAGGAGCGTTTTCATTGGCTATTGTATCAGACAGTTTCTCACAGTAAGGCTTACGGTATGACGTGTTGTAAGACAGACCAAATCACGACAACAGTTATCAACTTGACAGCCATTACAGCGTATGGCATAAAATGTATCGTCATGTAAAGATATGTAGCGTCAGTCGCTAGTAACACTGTCCCCGACAGTTTTCCACATATTTATTTACCCAGTTTAAAGAAATATATACTTTCTTGCACATGGAAATATCTAGTACCCCTCACCAAGGATCTTGGAGTACAGAAATTGGTATCATATATGACTCAAGCACTTAATCACAATTATCCCAGGAGCTCAAACACAATACGTCCACTCGGCATGAAAAACACCATAGCTCTCTTGCCCCTTCGCTCCCACCAGTTACCTGTCTCACGAGACTCCGCCAAGCATGACAGCTTAATGAAGCTTACCCGCCTTTTTCAGTGACCCGTGTAAGAATAAACAAACACAAAGCCACACTGAGCTAAACTATCAAAATAACTACCTGTTATGAATTTTAATAATAACAGTTCTTCCCTCCCCCCTCCCCCCCCCCTTCCCCCGTAAATAATGGAATACAATAAGAGTAAATAATGGAAACGAAGTTTTCATTATTTCGGAAATGTGAGTCTAAACATCCCAAGAGTGACAGATGGTATCATTAAATGTTACTGTCAGTACCACATAGCATAGCACCCAGGTTTGTGCCACAGAGTAGGCAATTAAACACTCAATGTGTGGACGTTAGCCAAAAAAAAAATACTAACGCCATCGACTACAAAGGGCATAAATCATTTTAACACCAGTGTGAGGTGGCTTTCACTAAGCCCACCCAACATATTAAAAAATAATGATGGCCGCAATCCATGCACTCTCATACCTCACACTGTCGAAACACCTATCTATCAAGTCCAGTAACAGTAGTCAAAAAATCTCATTTTAATTAATAGTCAAAACCAAAGCATTAACATTCATACAATTATGTAATAGAAACAATAGATGACATGAGGCAGACATTCAACTATATAGTAAATGAATGCAAACGTATCCGTTAAAAGATTAAGAGTATGTGTATCTGTAAAGTACATGTCATCAACATAATATAGTGATGTTAAGAAAACCCCTGTACTCTTGTATCTAACACATTTATGTGATCAATAGATAAGACTATGGTTATGTGTTGTACAAATAGATACTAGTGTGGCATGTTAGCCAAATATTGTTGCAAAGTCTAGTGTTGAGTGGGAAATAGATTTGTGTCAAAGATCAAACCAAGTCTGGCGAATTAACATTAATTAACACTCAATTTAAGCACAGTAGTTATCACACTTAGTGATGAAATTATACACTGTCATGCAATATTAAACTAGAGTTCCATAAAAAAATGTTCAGCAGACCACATCCTTGATAATATGTCCAACTAACTCATTGACAAAGTTCTTGATTCTCCTCAGTAGAATATTATTGTTATCTGAGTTAACATTCTTTCTGTCGAAAACGATTGAAAACCGCAAAAAGTCAGATAGGCAATGTCTCTGTAATCTCCCCTTGATTATGCGAGTTATTCTAGAGTTACGTCCCTTCCTCTGTAGATGCAGTTCTTCAAATTGAAATAAACAGCAATGTCTGCAGAAACCATACTCAACTCACAGCATTTTCATTATCTCACAGAATGTGCGTTCGTTAGTGTGTAGATCGAATATAATCACTGTCAATTAGGCATAATATATGCACGTGATGCCCTGAGTTGAAAGAGTTCTTACACGATATGGAGCATCGAAATATTCATCAGCATCAGGTGCCATATGAGCCGATTAATCGTTGTAAGCAGTGTTACAAAAGTCCTTGAAAGGTCTTCATGAGGTATGCGACAAACCAAAAAAGTTCTCAGCATTAGCATGTGGTAGTAGGTTACGATATCCTCTACGCTTGGATTTCAGCAAAACTCTTGATACTTCTGTTGTAATTGAATATTGTCGGACAAAAATGTTAACATAAGATCAATATTCCATGATCACCATGTCACGAAGTCAGTTTATCGGTTAATTTCAACATCCCAAGTCGTCTGCAATTCTCGAGTTGATTGTTGACAATAGTTGATATGTGAACTCTTGCATAAGCGTCCCACCGATTCTTAATCGAGAGGCGTCTACTGAGGGTGAAAGGAAATCGAGAATCAGGTAATCTCAAAATTAGTGATTTTGAGAAGCATATTTTCAATACATTTAAAGAAACAACGCAAGCATGGGACCAGGCAATCTTATTTGGCGAGTTCCTCTTTAACAACGAAGACAAAACTGAGGTAATATCCGAAAAATTAGGCAAGAATTTCGTATAGCATCCGACAAGATCTAAAAGACTGCGAACCTGTGAAAAGAATAATTAGTACAGTAAGCCTCTGAACTTGTTCTCTATGAGATACCTGAAATATAAACTGAAATAATGCGAAGCAAAATAAGTTTCAAAATTTAGGAAGACACCGTAGGAAAACAGTAGGTGAAATATTTGAAATAAATAGGATGATAGAAGAAAAATGTGTACAAGAACGCCCTAAAATCTGTGTGCTACTGACTGATGAATCAGTTGCACTTCAAGACAACAATCTCGAAAGTATACTCCGTTGTCACGCTCGACAACCATGCGTGCATCCACATCTGAATACAAATAAATAAGTACTTCCCTATCCATGGAACTATTGATAGGCAAAAGACGTACAGATTTCACGCCAGCAGTGAACTGGAAAAAGTCATCCAGTGCCTGCCATGTAGTGCCTAGTGGCAGATTTCGCACGAGAACGGTGCGGGAGAATGCACCTTTACCACCATAATTCATCCCATTGACACGAAACTGTGAGCAGGGGTGGTAAACACCTTTAGTCACATGAGAAACATGGTTATTATTATTTCTCATGGATGTCATATCTTTCTTATAAGATGTATCACACTGTCTGGACTGAGTATGATTCCTATCCCTCTTCGAGCCTGTAGGTTTGGAGCATGTCGTAGAAGACAGCTTAATAGGCATTGTTAAGCATTTATTTCCAGATGTATTGGTAGTAGTTTGACCCTGTAAGTTTTTACTATCTTTATCACCAGTCCCACGTGTAACACCATGACTCTTATCAGTAAATTTTGTTTCACTCTTGAGAACTTCATCTACATTCTTAAGAGTAGATGAACTGTGAGCATGTCTCCATGACTTACTCCAGAAGAGGCAGTACTGTTTGGACCAGAAACACTGGCGTCAGAGTGATGTCGAGGGAAGTTGTATCTGCCCCGACATGCTATCTTTACTTTTTCAGGTTGTGCTATCCTGTTTGTATCACACTTAGTATCACCGGCATGTTGTACAATAGGTTATTTTTATAACCCATGTTGGACAATAAATTCCTGTTTAACACCACATCTAGCAAACCATCAACCATCTATCTTAATTTAGTAATTTCCAATTCTCTGAGTGAAATTTCTTCACTCTGCCTCTTATTGAATTCTTCTAGGTTTACATTTTCACTCGTCTCCTCACTGAGTAATGTTTCAAAATGTGCCACCTTGTCATGAGTCACATTTTCTTGTTGACTTTGAAGGCATCTTAGTTTTTGATTTTCCAGTTCAAGTACTGTTACTTTTTTTTTCATATTCCATATATTTCAATTGTTTGTTCTGTTCCTCTCTAATTGCCACCTCTTGTAATCTCTTTATGTCAGCTTGAACCTGTACCAATTTTTTTCCTCAAGAGCCATTTCTTCTACTCTCCTCTTCTCAGCTAATTCTTCTTGATCTTTAGTCACTTTTGTCATATCAATCTTTAATTTCAAACGAGAAGCCTCAGATGTCAGTTCTTGAATCTGAGCCACCTGTGCATGACAATCCAACTTTAAAGCTGCATTAAGCTTTTCAAGTTCACCACTTACACTTTTTTCTTTATCAAGTATTTTTTTTAATGAGCTCACCTCATCTTCTAGCTTTCTTTTCTGCCAATGAAGCCTCTGGTTATCCTATTCCAGAGAGTTCACTTTGTCCTCATATTCAATTTCCTTAGCCAATCTATCTTCCTCATTTCTTTCTTCAGTTAGGACATAGGTTTTCAAAACCTCACCCTGCAAACCACATTCTTTTCCAGTCTTTATACTCCAAGGTAGCCATAACTGACTCTTATTGTGACTACAAATAGTCCAATAATCCAACAAATATTCTATCAAAATTATGTGAGCAATAATAGCAACACTTATTTTACCACTCAGAATCAACCAATTGCATGTAATAATAGATGTTATAATAGGAGAAAAAAACTAAATACTAACAAGATGACAGCATACAGTGAACAGAGCCAAAACAAGATAATACAAATAAAGAACCAAGGCAGAAATGAATGAACTGTAGAACAAATGAAAAAAAAAATAGCTCTATCACACTTATGACAAGACAAGCACGATTTCACAACATATATGACATCTAATAACCAAGGGACAGCAAGTACAGACCGAAAATTTCACAAACAATAATGCAGAAAAAAACTAAATAAAATTACAATTAACTTAACAACAATAACAAACTTGCCAAACAACAGTACTTTTACAACTAACAAACAATGGTAATGGTAATCTCAATAGTAGCAGTAAACTCACAGCTTTGTAATGCCTGCCCCACTATTTGAGAAAATCATAAACCAAACCCTACAGAACGCTCATGAATTTTCTTGACCATACAGACTAGGTATTGAAAAAACTCACGAGTCCTAATCCAACCACCCACTAATTACAAAACATATATCTACGAAAATACATGTACCATAGAAAAAAAGAACTCTGGCAAACAAAATTCTCAGCATCACACGCTGCATGTAACTTTAAATGTACTTATCTGTTATGCCAGTAACAACAGATCCTCCTGATTTGACGCCTCCTTCACACGGCACGATGACAACACTTCGTGCAGACCAGGTTAGGTTTAGATTTTACACACCGCACACTCGAACAAGACTGCCCATCGGTCCGTCGTCTTCTTGATATCAACGTTGAACAAAATCTTGAAAGCAGGCCATCATCGGGCAAAAACTTCATGTTGTCACGTAATTTATAGAGGAAAGTCTTTTTCCTGCACCAACTTTGACCTCTGAAGTACACTTGAAAAATTAAGGCCGCAATTAACGTTCATACATCCCCACACAAGTCGCCATTTTGAAAATGTTTGATTTTTGACACTGAAGTCCAACGACTTGAAAACATACTCCTGACATCCGTAAACAATATTAGATTCAGGATTTAGTATGAGGCTCCCGTTCCAGGTGTAGTAGGCTTGGCCCTCATTTTAGCTGTTACAGGTCTTTATATGATTATTATAGTTGGAGTAGACGTCTTGCTACTCTGGCCAATATTACCTAGAGGTAGAAATGGTAGACCCCGAACACAGCTATCCAACTCCAAATACTCAACATCACCACTAAGGCCGAGTGGACAGTCAGACAGTGTTTACTGTACAAAACACAGCTCCACAGGTATCAACTTGACAGCCATTACAGCGTATGGAATAAAATATATCGTCATGTAAAGATCTTTAGCGTCAGTCGCTAGTAACACTGTCCCCGACAGTTTTCCACATATTTATTTACTCAGTTTAAAGAAATATATACTTTCTTGCACATGCAGATATCTAGTACCCCTCACTAAGGATCTTAGAGTACAGAAATTGGTATCATATATGACTCAAGCACACAATCATAATTATCTCAGGAGCTCAAACACAATACGTCCACTCGGCATGAAAAACACCATAGCTCTCTTGCCCCTTCACCCCACCAGTAACCTGTCTCACGAGACCCCGCCAAGCATGACGGCTTAATAATGCTCACCCGTCTTTTTCAGTGACCCGTGTAGGAATAAACAAACACAGAGCCACACTGACTTTTAATCATAACAGCCTCTTTAATTTAGTTTTCAGCGTATAGATTCCCAAAATTGGCTTCTCGGCCTTTTGGTTATAATCAAAGTGTCTTAGCTAGGGCCAGGATCACACACAATTTACACATTTTACTGAATAAAGTCAATAGACCTCACTTTGAGCCCCAGAAGGGGTAATTAAAAAAAAAAAAAAAAAGATTCCCACAATTTGTAAAATGCTTTTGTGGCCAGCAACTTGAGCTCAGTTAGCAGAACAGTGACTAGTAAATATTCCACCGGTTGGGAAAATTTTCGCGATTTTCAGAGAAAACCACTCCGTGAACTGTGCTCGTCAGAATGAAATAACAATAGCCTAGCTAATTGATTTGTTGTGTAGCGGTTTGATCGCTTTGCGTTCCCTTTCTAACCTCGGGCGTGATCTCTGATTGCAATTTTCCCTCGTTCAGGTGAGAAACTGTTAAACATGTAATAATAGCGCCACTGTTTTACGATTCGGACCAGAAAGCTCGGGGACTGGGTATAGGAGAAAGTTTTGCTGCGGGCTCATAGGGTTAATATGCAGGTTTTTTCCAAGCTGAGGCTTGAGGCATAGTCTGATTCTCCGGGCTGGCTTCCTAAGGTTGAACTCGAATCTATCGCTATGTGTCTGATTCTCCGATCTGGGCTTCCTAAGGATGTACTCTTATCTGGCGTTATGTCTGGTTCTCCGGTCTGGGTGTCCTAAGACTGACCTGGAGCTAGGTGTAAAATGCGTAGAAACGATGCCTAGCGAGGAGTGTCAGCAGAGGCGAAGGTGGGGTTTTGTAGAGAAATAAAACTGAAACCTTCTCCATAATGGGTCTGACTAACGTTAGTATAAAGTGATTGGAAATTTCGCTCGATGTTGAAAACAAGAAAATAAAGAAGGGGTGAAGGTGTGAATTATGCGAAAATAAAGTGGTTTGAGGAAGATGATGAAGAAAGCCGAATATAAGAATTTAAGAATGCAAGAACGAAAGTCCTAAAAACATGACACGAATATCCTGTTGTCACAATCTATCAAAGTGCTGCTGTGTTCTGTCAGAAAATATTTGTTTTCTAATAGAATACTTGTATGATCTATAAGAAGAACATTGTGATGTAAGAAAATATCATTGACATTATCAGAGTACTTTTGCCTTCCGTTCTAATATTTACGTGATCTCGTATCATAATACCTTTGTCTTCTACTAGAATATATTTGTGACATACCGCCTCTATGATCTGTTAGAGTACATTTGTCCTCTATTAGGATACCTCTGTTATTTACCAGGATAATGTAACACACAAGTTACAGAATACACTGCCAACCGTTTTCACACCTAAGGCAAAGACAGCAACATACCAACTTGGTACTGTTTCTTTACACATGCTGTGAGTATTTCTTTTGTTCTGTCTATTACCCTGATTCTGTTTTTTATACTGGGCTTGATTTCTGTTTACTTCCTTATATTTCCCGATGCAATGAAAGCACCTCTTGCCTTTTGGATTCTTATTTTGATGTCATTGTCTGTCCATCCAACTTTATGTATATTGCTGTCAAGATATATAAATGATTCTACATCTTGTAGTAGTGTTTCTTTAAGCGCAATCTTGTAGTGGTGTTACTTTAAGGGCAATCTTGTAGTCGTTTCCTGCATTTATTTTCATAATATACTGTATATCGTTGCCCTGTGCATTTTCAGACCTAAATGCTGTGACTTCTCTAAAAAGTAATTTCATTATCTCTTGCATCTCATTACGATTAAGGGGCATAAGAGCCAATTGGTCGGCAACATTTAGACCGTCAAGCTTGTGATATAACGATCAAGGTCTTTCACTCAAAATATTTAAATCGGCACTCATAATATTTAAATCGTGCCACGAATTGCATCGTACTGGAAAATGGGGGAGGGATTTCTGTCCCTCTTCCTTTCATCACACAGACACTGCGATATTGTTAGATCTGAAACGCAGGGCTAGTGCTACTCGCATCAGAAATTTTTGAATTTAGTCACACGAAATTTAGGCGGATAGCTAAAACTAAACTAGTACTAGCATTCTGAAACGTTCGATATTTTAAATCTTGAAAATTATGTGATGTTAATTTACCAGCAAAATGTATTTTCTAAATTTTTTTCAAAGTCCGATTTCATAATATATAAACCGGTAAATTTCTAGTCATTTTCACATATGACAACAAGAGAGCGACTCGAAATTCTGCGCAGAGAGAAGCCTAGAAGAAATTGCCGTAACAAACTAATCTTCAGCAAGGGTTTTCTCATCAGTCGGGACTGGTACGTATGATAAATAATAATCTAATAAATAGTAACTAGATAAATCATAAACTTTAATAGGATAAATTATAACTCTTTTTTTTATAAATCACTTTTTTTTTATTCAAAGAATGAAGAAGTGTATTCTATGAGTAATCATTTTTTTCATAAAAATCAGGGACATACATTTTATCTTCTCATGATCTGAATAACCATGAAGCTTCACAATGTCAGACTTTTTCTATTTAAATTATCTTTGCAAGTAACTTTTTAGTCGACTGGCATAGACATTTGTAAATTTTTGTATAAAGGCAATCTGTTAAAAGTATAATTGATCTCACAGATGAGAAATGTACTGATTGCTGAGATTTAATGCTGTTATAACAAGATAACCGTATTACAAATAAAGGCTTTGGTGCAGGCTTTCTGCAGTGGGCTACTGCAGAGGTACCCCATGCTTCATATGAAAGGAAACGTGAAAAGATGACTCTGTTATATATATACACATACACAATCACACACACACACACACACACACACACACACATATATATATATATATATATATATATATATATATATATATATATATATATATATATATATATATATATATATATATATATATATATATATATATATTATATATATATATATATATATATATATATATATATATATATATATTTCTAAGCTTCACTAACCATTTGATGTTTATTTGTACTCAGGATCTGGTTCACACATGTCTTACTTAGCTTTATTGCTGCATTTTGATGAGTTTTATTTCCAGGAAGTTAACTATTACTTTTGGTGTCTAGTTGTGGAGACTATGGTCTTTACATTGACCTTTAATCACTGACGTATACCATTACCTTTCAACCCCCAATGGAGCATAGGACTTCAACAAATATACGCCAAACTTTGCCGTGCTTAACAATCCGTTCACGGTCTTTCTTGACCCTATTTATATCTTTGTACTTCTATAATTTCTCTGTCCTTACATTTTTTTGGCTTCCCTCTATTTTTCTTAATCTAGGGATTTATGAACAAAGAGTGCCGTGAACCATAGTCAAACTGGTCATAGTGTATGGGCCAAATGAGGATGAGAAAGCAGAGGTCAAGGAGGAATTCTTCGAGCTGCTTCAAAGGACAGTGGATGATTGCCTAAATAAAATTATCATGCTCGGAGATTTCAGTGCCAGAGTTTGAAATGACCATGCTAGATGGGGTGGAGTTATAGGAAAATATCGAGAAGATACTCTCAATGACAATAGAAAGCGACTCCTTAGATTATGCAGTGAGCAGAATCTGATCATTACAAACACAAAGTTCCCCCATAAGCGCATACATGCATACACTAGATGTAAACCAACAAAGAATGAGAAGTCAGTGATCGACTATGCCATTGTTAGGAGGCGCTCATTCAAATACGTCCGGGATGCTAGAGTCTGGAGGGGGCCAGAGATTGGAAGTGATCACTACCTGCTTTCAATCAAAAGAACAACTGAACGAGTTGCTCAGCCTAGGAACTGCCCAATATCACGCAAGAAACAAAGTAATCGAACGGGAGAAATGAGCATTAAGACCTACAAGCTGAGAGAGCCAGAAATTAAGACCAGATATCAGGGGCTTATTGCTGCAGCGGTGAGCAACACAGAAGAACAACCTGATGACTTGGAAACCCTCTGGCTTAAATTCAAGGACATCATAAAGACAGCTGCTGCAGAAGCATGTGGTGAAGTCCGACTTGGGAACAAGAGAAAGAGGACACCTTGGTGGAGAGGAAGTGAACGAGAAAATAAGAGAGAAGAAAATGGCAAGGAAACAATACTTAGGAGCTAAAACACAACAAGACAAATAGAGAAATATAGAGAATATGTGACACTCACAACAGAAGCAAAGAACAAGGTGCTAGCAGCAAAACAGAAGTTCCTGTGAAGAATTTGCAGAAAAGCTAGAAAAAGATGCGCAAGAAAACCAGAAATTGTTCTATAAGACCTTGAAGAACATGAGGAAGGAAAAACAATGCCCTCTCAAATGTATAAAGGACAAGCAAGGCAAATTTCTTACTGCCCCGAAGGAAGTAATGGAAAGATGGAAAGAATATTTCTCAGACTACTGGATGGCGAGCAAGGTCAAGCATCAGAAATGATAACCACTATCACAGTAGAGCCAATGATGGTGAAGATGGCATAAAAATGGAAGAACTGAAGGCATCACTGGAGAAAATCAAGATGGGCAAAGCAGCTGGGCATGATGGTATAACACCAGAAATGGTTAAGTACATGGGAGCAGCAGGCGACCTATTACTCTTAAGGGTCGTACAGGCAGCGTGGTAGAACAAGACCATACCAAAGTATTGGGAGATTGCCATCATAACACCAATTTTCAAAAAGGGTGACAATCGACATTGTGGAAACCATAGAGGCATATCCCTTCTCAGTGTCCCTGGTAAAATCTACTCCAGAATCCTAGAGCAGAGACTCCGACGCCTAGCTGAGCCACAATTGGATGGGGTTAAGTACGGATTCCGAGCAAACCGAAGTACTCAAGACTAATCTTCACACTCAGCTGAGTGAAAAGGCCCTTGAGTATAAGAGTGAGATCCATCTTTGTTTCATAGATCTGGACAAGGCGTTTGACAGGGTCCCCTGGAGCAAACTTTGGAACTATTGGCAAGGAAGAACATTCCATCACCTCTGATTCATGCTATACTGAGCTTCTACAAGTCTTGCAGAAATTATGTAAGGACAACAAACCTTAAGTCAGAAGAGTTCAGGACCATCACTGGTGTAAGACAAGGTGATATCCTGTCACCTTATCTTTTCATACTCCTCATGGACGATGTCATCAAGGCATGTAAGGAGAGAACAAGAAAGTATTCAGTTGCGTACTGGAAGATGAGACAGGTCTGTATCTCAGAGCTGGCATTTGCTGATGATGTTGCCCTTATTTCTTAATCAGAGGCACATCTCCAATCCAAACTGCAAGTCTGGAAGAAAGAGCTGGAGAAGAGAGGGATGGTCATAAGCTGCTCTAAATCAAAATCCATGGTGATATCACGAGAAGAAAGAAGATGTCAGAATAAGCTGGGAGAACAGGTCCTGGAGCAGGTCGACCACTTTAAATATCTCGGAGCTATTATAGACCAAAAGGAAGGCATCAAAGAAGAGTTGGCCACTCGAAAAGCAGCAGCTGGGAGACTTTTTCAGGCCATAAATCGAGGATTCCTCAGCAAGAGAGAGGTTGGTAAGAAAACGAAGATGGCTGTATACCGCTCCACCTATGTCCCAGTCTTGACATGGATGCGAGTCATGGGCAATGACTACAACCCACAAAAGCCAGATCCAAACCTCAGAAATGAGGTATCTGAGGAAGATGGTTGAAGTAACAAGAAGAGACATGGTCCGCAACCAGACGATACGTCAAGGCCTAAAATCCCACCTCCTGCAGAGCCAAGAAGAACAGTCCCAACTAAGATGGTTTGGCCATGTCTGCAAAACGGGAGAAGATCGGCTACCACGACAAGCATGGGAAACAAAGAGCCAGGGATCCAGATCCCCAGGAGGACCCAGATTCCGCTGGGAGAACAACATTAGATAATTTTTGAAGGACCGAGGACTAGAATGGAACCAGGCCAGGAGGAAGACAACCGATAGGATAGTCTGGCGCTCTCTCTTCCAAACCTCTACACCTCACGGTAGAAGGGGAACGAGTAAGTAAGTACGAGTGCCGTGTATTGCTATCAGCAGATTTTCTCAATGCGTCCTAACAGCGGCTAGCGTGTTCTCTTTATGTCTTGTTATGGGTCTTTCCATCAGTTCCATGTTGATGATCTTGTCATACCTTTCCAATACTTTTGTTCCATGCAAGGTCCCAGAGCTGGTCTCTTTTTGGTTGTCTTTTTTTCTTGTTGTTGCACACCAGTATCAGTTGCTCAGAGTTGGTAGCTTAATTCATTAATTCATTCACTCATTCATTCTCTCATTAATTCAATCATTCATTCGTTCATTAATTCACTCGTTTATTCATTCATTTATTCATTCATTTTGTCATTCATTAACTGATTCATTCAATAATTCATCCATTCACTCAGTCATTCCCTCATTTATTCATTCACTCACTAATTCACCAGTTCACGCACGCATCCACTTATTCATTCACAAATTCACTCATTGCTTCATTCATTCAGTCATTCACTCATTTGCGCACACATTCATTCTTTCAATTACTCATTCATTCATTCATTCATTCATTCATTCATTCATTTTCTCATTCATTTACAAATTCACTCATTGCTTCATTCATTCAGTCATTCATTATTCACTCATTCATTCATTCACTCATTCATTCTTTCATTCATGCAATCATTCATTCCCTCATTACATCTCTATTCGCTCCTTATGTGTATGAAACCACTACTGCAGCTTATCCCAGTGCAGGAAGATTGTACCACAGCATTCATGAAAAGGTTGTCTGACCACATGTACAACCTCATGTTGCCTGACCCATGTACAACCTCATATTGCCAGACCCATGTACAACTTCATGTTGCCAGGCCCCATGTACAACCTCATATTGCCTGACCCATGTACAACCTCATGTTGCCAGACCCCATGTACAACCTCATGTTGCCTGACCCATGTACAACCTCATGTTGCCAGACCCCATGTACAACTTCATGTTACCTGACCCATGTACAACCTCATGTTGCCTGACCCCCATGTAAAACCTCATGCTGTCTGACCCATGTACAACCTCATGTTGCCAGACCCCATGTACAACCTCATGTTACCTGACCCATGTACAACCTCATGTTACCTGACCCATGTACAACCTCATGCTGCCTGACCCATGTACAACCTCATGTTGTCAGACCCCATGTACAACCTCATGTTACCTGACCCATGTACAACCTCATGTTGTCTGACCCATGTACAACCTCATGTTGCCAGACCCCATGTACAACCTCATGTTGCGCGACTCCTATGTACAACCTCACGTTGCCCGACTCCTATGTACAACCTCATGTTGCCAGACCCCATGTACAACCTCATGTTGCCTGACCCCATGTACAACCTCATGTTGCCCGACCCCATGTACAACCTCATGTTGCCCGACCCTATGTACAACCTCATGTTGCCCGACTCCTATATACAACCTCATGTTGCCCGACCCAATATACAACCTCATGTTGCCCGACCCCATGTACAACCTCATGTTGCCCGACCCCATGTACAACCTCATGTTGCCCGACCCCATGTACAACCTCGTGTTGCCTGACCCCATGTACAACCTCATGTTGCCCGACCCCATGTACAACCTCATGTTGCCTGACCCCATGTACAACCTCATGTTGCCCGACCCTATGTACAACCTCATGTTGCCCGACTCCTATATACAACCTCATGTTGCCCGACTCCTATATACAACCTCATGTTGCCCGACTCCTATATACAACCTCATGTTGCCCGACTCCTATATACAACCTCATGTTGCCCGACCCTATGTACAACCTCATGTTGCCCGACCCTATGTACAACCTCATGTTAGTCACGTCTTACAACATGTCTGAGGGGTCACTAGTCCTATTTGGTCTATGTCTCATCACAGACTTCCGGGAGTTTATTTATTTACTAATATCAATTAATCTATTAATACCCTTTAGCTCCCATAGGAGCATAGGCCTTCAACAAACACATATCAAGTACCCTTGTCACGTGTCATCAGCTTGAAATCTTTTCATGTTATCCTCATCATTATCATTTCTGTCTCCAATTCTCGTCTCCATGTCTTTCTTGTGTTACCTCTGCTGCTCTTACCCTGGGGATTCTAGAAAAAGGTCTGCTATGTAAAGCTATCTAGAAAGTTTCCTCAGTGTGAGTCCTATCAATTGCCATCGTCGGCTTCTCATCTCTTGTTCCACTGGCAATTGTCTGGTTCTTGTCATCTCTTGTTCCACTGGCACTTGTCTGGTTCTTGTCATCTCTTGTTCCACTGGCACTTGTCTGGTTCTTGTCATCTCTTGTTCCACTGGCACTTGTCTGGTTCTTGTCATCTCTTGTTCCACTGCCACTTGTCTAGTTCTTGTCATCTCTTGTTCCACTGGCACTTGTCTGGTTCTTGTCATCTCTTGTTCCACTGGCACTAGTCTGGTTCTTGTCATCTCTTGTTCCACTGGCACTTGTCTAGTTCTTGTCATCAGTTCCACATTAGAGATATTGTTATGCCATTTTAATCCGTCTATTCTACGCACGCACCCATTTATGAATGTCAGTAGGTTTTTGGTTGTTGTTATCGCTGTTCTGTATGTTTAAGAGCCCAACAGTAGGACTGACTTGACTTATCAATTAAAGATTTACTCAGCTATTAACAAAACTAAGACGACGTCAAACGGCGAGTTAAACAAATATCGGTGATTCATCTTACAGGGATAAACCTGTTGATAGCATTACAAGGCAGTCCTTATTCTAGAACCCCCAGGGCAAGAAATGCAGAGGTAGACCAAGAAGCACATGTAGAAGAGAGCTGGAAACAGAGGTGAAAGTGATGAGGAGAACGTGGAAAGAACTTGAGATGATGGCACGTGAGAGGAGGACTTGGGATTTGTTTGGGGAAGGCCTATGCTCCTTGGGGAGCGGATGGTTACGAATAATGACTCTTATACGGATAAATCACAAAGAGATTTGCCTACGTTACGAACACAATGCCTTCGTCTGGGACAGCGATTCTCAATCTATTGGTTACGACAAAAAATTGGGTCGCGGAAGACATCACAATGGGTCGGCTCCCTTACGTTTTCCTTACTCGAAATTGTTAGCAGTGTACCTTGGGATGAATTCCTATAGTTAACTTGACAGTTTTAGTACATGAGTCGTCATCTTCAAGAATTGTGAAATGTGGGTAGTTGTTGTAAAAAGGTTGAGAAAACAGAGCAGGACAAAAGCGAGAACTAAGTTAAATACATTAAAAAATCAACAAATAAATAAACATCATACGATGTTAAATAGATGTCAGTACTGATGCTGTGGTAGACATTCTGATGACCGAAGAATTGAACTATCAACATATCGACAGTTGTTGATTTTGTATTACCCCGATGATATTGCTGGGAAATCCTCTGGAGATCCTATTAAAAAAAAAAAAAAAACACCACACTATTGTTATAATCGCAGAACGATCTGCCGAGCGTGCAACCGGTATTACGATACAAATTTGTGAGTGTGATTGGTCGATTTGTCATTACGCGATCGACTAGCATAACGAATCTGATGTGATTGAAGCGAAACTCGGGATTGATTAAATTGACCTTTCGAATTATTAATAGAAATGGTATTGACCTCTTTCGTAGTTACTTTAGTTACGCAGATGTTTTATGGCGGAGTACCTTACCGAGATCAGTCAAAACTAGAAACTACACCACATTCACAAGACATTTATATAACTGTGAAAATGCACACAACATGCAATGTTTTAGTAGATACTATTTTCATGAGTATTTACTTCCACATGTTTCAGCTATAACTTTTTTTTTAAAGTATGTAATTGTCTCATTTCTCTCCCCCCTCTCACCCCTTCCATCTCTCTCTATATGTTATTATTATTATTGATCAGAATCCACGTCATTGCACTCCAGGCAAACCCATAGGTGCTCAGTCTCCCTCAGCAAATGTCGAAGGGTATGTATGCTAACTGTTCATGTAGGCAGCTGGTTGTATATACAGGACGACTGCATCTTCTCATACGTCCATCCCTGCTAGCCTCTGACGTTTGATGTCAAATTACAACAATTTTAACCTTGTTATTACATCTATTGCAGAGTCGTTATCTAACGGGCAACATAAATTGGCCTCGGTATATCTCCCTTATCCATATCCAGTGCCTCCCACTATGGGTGCTCTTAAGGCTAGTCTGTCAACTCTCTTATTACCGAGTACCCACTGTAGTAAGATCCCTGTTACCCCGATCAAATAGATAAAATACAAATGCTTATAAATTCAAAACTATAGAGATAAAATAGGGAGTTGTGTTCAACATCGTCACCATCGCCAGCAGTCGTGTTGGTTCTAACAAGCAGTAGCGCCATAGTAAACGATACACAAAAACTGTTAGCTTTTCCTCTCCCCGCAATACCCAATGCCTCTAAAATAAAAGCCTTTTGACATTCTGAAATGCATAGTTAGTTTCAAACGGAGTGATAGAAGAAAGAAACGGGGGGTGAAATGAGAGACGGAAAAATGCAACCTTGACAATCGTTGGTTTGAATCTAGTAATAGGACGACATGCGACAGTGTGACGTCACAGGACTTGCTTAGTGTAACATAAAACGAATGAGAGGTTAGTAGTTTGAAAAAGCTACTAGGCCTTAGAAACCGGTTGCTATGACATATTTTTTCCCAAAACGTAACTGTTACGTGCAGTCTTTGATATCTTACAATATTATACATAGGTAATTTTTTTGTGCTTAAGGGAAAGTCATTATTGAGTTACTTCCCTTGAAAGTTGTGCCATCTCTTCGATCAAACTCCGCGGATAAATCCATTTTACTGCGATTTATTCGTTGTTTGGGTAATAATAGATTGTTCTTGCTTCAGAATATCTATGGCCTGAATTTATGTGTATTGTTTGTCTGAGTAGGACGAGTCTGTCTTATATCTGTATATCTTTACATATCTAAGTCGAACTATATGTTTTGTTGTCTCTAGAGAGGTCAAAGGCTATTCGGCGGATGTGTCGCTAGAGTGTGGTGTGATTTGGCTTCGTCCTGATAGGGACTGTGTGTTTCCTATGTCGGCCTGTCGCCGGGAAAAAGTGATCTCAGTATTTGTGGGGAAAGTGATAGTCGTCTAGACCTATCGTGTATGCTTTACCCCAGTGTTTATTCATATTGCCAAGGAATGGCAGTTCCATATTTCCTCTACCAAGGTAATCAAAGACACTCTTATGAACTCTCGATCGAAGCCACCATTTTCGATAGTTACGATTTGAATGTCTAAGAGAATATAGTTGACTCGATGAAAACGACTTCGATTCCTAGCAGCACTATATTCTGTAGAATGCAGTCAATTGTTCATGATCAAATCTACAGAGCAATGCAATGTTTTATGAATGACTAACTTTAGGACAGATTCATTATCTGCATCCAAACGTGAGTGACAGTTCACGAGTGAAGCCATCTTGGAACCAAAACATGTAGCGACTTTCAAGAAGAGAAAGGGGATGCCCGTATTATCGCTTGTTTAGTCCAGAGATCACTGCTACACATGAGAGCCCGTTATTAGCGGTTCAATATTATTATATGAAAAAAATATGTGCTGAACATTATGTGGGAGAATCGTCGCTAAACGAGATTAGGTTTAGAAGCCATCTGAAATATTGTTTATAAGCTGACGTGCTCAGTCAGTGAAGTCAGATGATTTATATGTATGGGCGATGCTGAGGGCTTGGCTACTGACAGTCCATTATAATATTAATCTACATGAGTGCCCATGTAACATAACATTGCAGAACCATTTATCCACTGTACTATGATGTATTATGCCAACCTGTGATTTGTCACTATCTGTGCTGTCGAGTGTGTACGTCCAATTAAACTTTAGAAAAGGTACACAGTCGTTGGTGTCGATGACTTCCAGTCATACATGAGTGTGAGAAAAGAACATTTGTCAACAACACGAACCCTTATCATCATTCGCACATTGTACACTCAATCCATGTCTACACACCACTGCGTAGGTCAAGTTGACATTCCATACACTACAGTGGAGCAAACAACACCATAGAGATCTTATCAACTGATGATGATGATGATGTCTGCTTCCATCCACTTATATCTATCTTTTGGTGGATATCATTAACGGGAATAAAAATCCAACATTTTATCAACCTTATCAACTGGTGGCCAGCTTTCTGGGTTTGACCTCGCAGAAGTTCAGAAGTCAACAGATTACCGATACCAGACCGTTTTCTGTGGCTGATACGACACACTTGCAGTATTGGTTTGCTCTTTGTCAACACTTCGTCACGTGACCTGTCAAGTGAATGCAGTATGTAGGCCAGCGTTGTTGACAGTTTTACATTAGACATTACAGAGTTTCACAGAACAGTTGGATCAATTCTTGTCAATGTTAACAGGAAGACAGTATTTGTGTACTAAGAAGTCCTATTTTCATCGATGGATCTTCTTGTTTTCCATATATGAACTTTAATATTTAAGGCCAGAATGTTTAATTGAATAAAGTGGCAGTTTGTTTATGTTCATAAAAATAACTTTGCCATTACTGTAAAACTGAGCCTATTTTGCAACACATACTATCATACACATAATTTATATATATTTATGTTTACATGTTATTTGTTTGTATATTATGTTAGTTTCTATGTCAGCGGGTTGTGTTTAAGGTTGGGCGGCGTCCTCACAACAGAATATCCCACGTCATAGAGGGTCCGTTGTGGGCGTTTTCTATAGGTGCAATTTTCTTGATTGCAAAATTTGCTGCGACAACTGTTGCTTTTGTGTTAGCTGTGAAGACTGTAATTATTGTTATTTTTGTAATATTTCTTTGTTCTTTAGTTTTGTTTTGAGTTGTTTGTAATTTCTTGGTCTACCCTTTTCTATCTTTCAGTTCTATTCACAATTTATATTCATATATTGTGACGTCATTTGTGTTGTTATTCTTTGCAGATTCAGTGATTATTTTCATTGATTTCCCTATTTAATTTATTTTGATTTCTGCAAACGTTCTTGTATTGTCAGTCCTATTTGTACTTTATGTATTCTGTTGGTTGACATATGTTTTATATAGGTATATTTCATAAGACACAATTGCCTGTGCACTGCACTTGGATTATGGTATAAACCAGTACCTGATTATTATTACTATTATACAAGACCTTATTAAAGGCTTGTGACCCACAGATATTGGGATAGTATACTGATTAATCAAGTCATTGAGAACTTGTGGTATTATTATTGATTCAGGTGATTAGTATTATTGTTAGACATCATGTCTACTTTAGAATACTTCATTACACAAGGGAAAGCCCTTGATAAGACTGGTCAACAATTAGAACAATGGGCAGTTGCTCAATATGACAAAGCATTAGCTGCAGAAGAGAGAAGAGCTATGGCAGAAGAGAAAAGATTAGCTGCAGAAGAAAGAAAAGCTATGGCGGAAGAGAAAAGATTAGAAAGAGAAGCTGAGGCTGCTGCTGAACAAAAGAAATTGCAGATGCAGGTGGAGGAAAGGAGATTTGAAGCTGAACAAAAAAGATTAGACAGGGAAGCTGAACAAAAAAGATTAGACAGTGAAGCTGAACAAAAAAGATTAGACAGGGAAGCTGAACAAAAAAGATTAGACAGTGAAGCTGAACAAAAAAGATTAGACAGTGAAGCTGAACAAAAAAGATTGGACAGGGAAGCTGAACAAAAAAGATTAGACAGGGAGGCTGATCAAAAAAGATTAGATGCTGAAGACAAAAAAGCAATAAGAGAACATGAATTTGAGTTGGAGAAATTGAGATTGACAAGTATGAGTAATGTTAATCAGGCATCTAGTGGTAATGGTAAACCTTCTACTTACAAGGTTAAGGTTCCACCGTTCAATCAGTCCAGTGACGATATTACATTCTGGCTGGATAGATTTGAACGTTCTTGTCGTACACATAATGTGGATAAATCACAATACGCTAATCAATTATCAGAAAACTTGAAAGGTGAATCTTTGACTAGATTATGCCTTGTAGGAGAAGCAGATAAGGATAATTATGATGTCATTAGGGCGGCTTTGATAAAAAAAATATCAGCTAAGTGAGGAAGGCTATCGCCTTTTATTTAAGACGATGGTACCTGAGACGGGTGTAGAATTCTCAGAATTCACTGCAAAGGCACGTCTCACAGTTGATCGTTGGATTGAGCTTTCCAAAACAGAAAAAACGTATGAAGGACTTATGGATTTGTTGCTCAGAGATAAGATTATGTCATGTGTGAACAAACCTTTCCTTGAATTTATACATGAGCGTAAACCCAAATCTCTAAAAGAAATGGAAGAATATTGTTCCCAATATGTCACTGCACACCCCGACGTGACTTTTGGCAACACTAAGATTAAGGAGAGTATGCCAGTTGCTTCAGCAACACCATACAATCCCAATTATTCACACAGATTTCAGGGACCTCAAAACAGATTTGATAAAAAAGGTAACCATAATAGTTATCAAAACCAAGGTAACCAATCATTTCAGGGTTCTTCTTCAAAGAACTGGAGACGACCTGATAGCTCTCGACACAGGGGTGGTCATAATTATAGGAATTTCCATAGAGGAAGTAATTATAGAAACTATCAGGGTTATCCGTCTTGGAGTCAACAAGATCATAATTACAGAGATACTCATTATAATGAATATGATAATGGTAACCAAGGGAACTATGACTCAAACCCAAATAGGGGTTACAATAGAGGTAACAATAACTACAGAGGTGATAATAACCGAGGTAGATCTCAAAACAAAAGACATAAACCACATTTTCAGGCAAACTCTGTACAACAAGAGTCCCATGAAGCCTATAAACAGAGTAAAGATAATAATGATGCTAGTAATATGGCATGTGCCGCTTTTGATTTTGGGAGAGCATCTCAGTGCCCCCAATGCAAAACGTTATTTGAGCCAACCACAGTGTCTACTTTAAGCTGTGGCCATCCTCTTCCTGCTCTTCCGGCATCAGTCGCGCATGATGGAAGAGGTTCTCTTGTCTTACATAAGGGTTTAGTGAATAACAATCCAGTCTCTGTGCTATTTGATTCTGGATGCACCACAATTGGTGTTAGGCAGTCACTCGTAGATCCTTCCCGTGCCACTGGACAAGTAGTCAAATGTGTAACATTTGGCGGCACATTAGAGAAATACTCTACTGCTATCATTAGGATTGCTACTCCTTTCTTTACAGGAGATGTACACGCATGTCTTCTTCCGAATCCGATCGCTGACCTCATCATCGGTCGCATTCATGGAGTCAAGGAATGCACTCCGCAACAAATTTCCACGTGGGAAAGGCAAAACATGCAGATTGCTAACGCTGTAGTCACTAGAGCTCAGGCTCTTAATGTGCCTCAAACTTCATCTATTGAAGATAATGAAGTGCATAACCAAGATAATCCCTTGGTAATTTCTCGTGACTCGTTTATAAAACAGCAAGAAGATGATCCCACTCTGAAGAAATTCTTCATTCTTGCAACTAAAGGTGATCCGAATAAAGACACAAGTCGCAAATCGTGGATTACAAAGAAGAATGGCGTACTTGTACGTATGGTTCAAGACTCCATTACGTCAAGTCATTCTCAAATCCTGGTTCCCAAGAATTTGAGAGTTAAAATTTTGCAGCACGCTCACGACTCTCAGTGTGCTGGACACATGGGTTTTTCCCGTACTAAGTCAAGAGTCCTTGCGGCTTTCTTTTGGCCATTGGTAAACAAGGACATACGTATTTATTGTCGATCTTGTAAAGTATGTCAGGAAGTTAAATCCAAAGGTCCACGGCATGCTGCACCCATTCAGGCGGCGGACATTCCTATTCGGCCGTTCCAAAAAAAAATGGCTATAGACATTATTGGTCCATTTAAGATCAAGTCTGCCAGAGGACATCAGTTTATCTTGACGTGTGTTGATATGTGCACACGTTGGCCAGAGGCTATTCCTCTGAAGAGCATTACTACTGCTGATATTGCAGATGCTCTTTGGCTTATATTTTCTCGTCTGGGGTTCCCCGGAGAGATATTGTCAGACCATGGCACCCAACTAATATCAGATACCATGTCTCAAGTAATGTCTACCCTGCAGATAGATAGATCTTTAAGTAGTATCTACCATCCAATGTCTAATGGTATGGTCGAACGCCTTAATAGAACACTTAAAAACTTACTGGGGAAGATAACTGAGGATCATCCTCAAGACTGGGACAGAGTTTTACCTGCGGCCCTCTTCGCTTACAGAGAGGTACCCAATGAACATACGGGATTTTCTCCCTTTGAACTCGTCTTTGGCGCGCGTCCGCGTGGCCCTATGTCGTTGCTTCACGATCTCATAACATCTGACAATATTGACGATGACACAAAGTCATCCTACGAATATGTCATCGCGTTGAGACAAAAAAATTATCGAAGCATGCAAATTAGCAACTTCTTCTTCTGAATTTGCGAAACAGAAGGCAAGGCAATTTGCCAATAAGAAGAGATGCTTACGACAACTTTGTCCTGGTGACAAAGCATTTGTATTACTACCTTGTAGGGAAAACAGATTACTTATTTCTTGGAAAGGTCCGTACGATATAATATCGAAAATTTCCGATGTCGACTATATTGTCGATATTGATGGGAAGCATAAAACCTTCCACATCAATATGCTTACTGAATTCCATGAACGTCCGGATTATTTGCAACCCATTTTCCAAGCAACGGACAATTCTCCAGTACAACATGGTCATTACTCATCACTGTCCGTGATACAGGATGAGGAAACAAGTTTTTCAGATGTAAATCTTCCTCTTCCAATGATCCCACTTCATTCCAGTGAATCATGGAAGAACGTTACTGTCTCTCCTGATTTGTCTCTAGGAGAACAGCGACAAGTTTCAACTATGTTGCAAACATTTCAGGATGTACTCACTGACATCCCTGGACAAACGAATGTCATTCAACATGACATTGTTCTAACTGACCATACTCCTATTAGGGTTAGACCTTATCCTATACCTATACATTTTCAAGCACAGGTCGAGAAAGAGTTGGATGAGATGATAGATTTGAAAATAATCGAACCATCCACCTCTGCATATTCTTCGCCGATGGTTATTGTGCGTAAAAAAGACAATAACATACGTCTTTGCGTTGACTATCGAAAATTGAATCAAGTAACGAAGTTCGATGCCGAACCTATGCCTTTACTGGAAGAGCTACTTACTCGACTCTCCAAATCTCATTTTTTCACTAAACTTGATTTGTCTAAAGGATATTGGCAAGTTCCTTTATCTGAACGCGCCAAACCTCTCACGGCTTTTTCAACACCTAGAGGTTTGTTCCAATGGAATTTTATGCCTTTCGGTCTTATGAACGCACCAGCTACGTTCGTACGCATGATGCGCCGAATCCTATCTTATCGGTCAGATGTCATTGCATATCTAGACGACATCTGTCTTTTCAGCGATACTTGGGAAGATCACTATTCAGGGTTAGATGAATTGCTGTCTACTTTGCGTGAGCACAACCTGACAGCGAAACCCTCTAAAGCCTATATTGGTTTTAGCGAAATTTCTTTCCTAGGCCACCGAGTTGGTCATGGTTTCCTAAAGACAGAGGACCATAATACTAGTAAGATACTTAACATCTCAATCCCTAAGACTAAAAAACAGGTGAGAAGTCTGTTAGGTCTTATTCAATTTTATGGCAGATTCATTCAGAATCTATCCTCTATCATGGCACCTCTCTCAACACTTCTAAAGAAAGGTTCGCCTAATGTGGTCCACTGGTCTCAGGAATGCCAATGCTCTCTGGATAAGATTAAAACACTGTTTTCAACCACACTCTAGCGACACATCCGCCGAATAGCCTTTTGACCAACCTCTCTAGAGACAAACAGAACATATAGTTCGACTTAATATGTAAAGATATACAGATATAAGACAGACTCGTCCTACTCAGACAAACAATACACATAAATTCAGGCCATAGATATTCTGAAGCAAGAACAATCTATTATTACCCTAAGGAACAACGAATAAATCGCAGTAGAAATGGATTTAGGTTTGATCAAGAGATGGCAAATTTCAAGGGAAGGAATCTATCCTCTATCATGGCACCTCTCTCAACACTTCTAAAGAAAGGTTCGCCTAATGTGGTCCACTGGTCTCAGGAATGCCAATGCTCTCTGGATAAGATTAAAACACTGTTTTCAACACCACCTATTTTAGTGCTACCCACTAAAGATAAGACATTCGTTCTTCGTAGTGACGCTTCATCCACTGGGATTGGAGCGGCACTAATGCAAGAGTACTCTGGAACTCTGCATCCTGTAATGTATATTTCCAGAAAACTTAATGCGGCAGAAAGGAATTATTCGGTTTTAGACCGTGAGCTATTAGCTATGGTTTGGTCGATCCTCAAACTACAGAGATTCCTTCTAGGCGCACATTTCATAGTAGAAACCGACCAAAAAGCTCTTACTGCTATACAGAGTAAGAATTTGAAGAGCTCGAGGTCTACTCGATATGCAATTGCTCTTCAACCTTTTCATTTCTCTGTGCGAGCTATTCGTGGATCAGATAATGTGATGGCAGACATTCTGTCAAGATGCCCACATGATTCCACATAACTATTAGGGCTTAGACTTCTTGATATGTCTAGTTCTATAGTAGTTCCTTTTCTATATCATGATAGATACACATTTGTAATTTAATAATATAATGATTGTATCACTACATAGCGGTTCATGGATGTTTATTCACCGCTGTGCTTTGATGATTTTTTTCTTCATAAATTATAAATTTAAGATATCTAATACGAAATGATGATATGAATTTTTTAGGCATTGTGTAATTGCCAGAATTGTATTATACTTTGATGACACCTTCCTGGAAAAATATACTTGTAGAGAAATAATTTCTCTCAGTTTATGAGACACATTCTCACCAGTCGCTCCATAAGTCGACTTAGCCTCATATTAGGCGTTATAGGTATTCCTGATATTTTTCATCTGCGCATTATTCATGCGTTGTGAGCCTATTGTACGTTGCTCCTAGATGTATTTCAAAAAAAAAAAAGTTCCATTTTTTTTTTCCCGGGAGGTGTGGTAAGACTGTTACGTGCAGTCTTTGATATCTTACAATATTATACATAGGTAATTTTTTTGTGCTTAAGGGAAAGTCATTATTGAGTTACTTCCCTTGAAAGTTGTGCCATCTCTTCGATCAAACTCCGCGGATAAATCCATTTTACTGCGATTTATTCGTTGTTTGGGTAATAATAGATTGTTCTTGCTTCAGAATATCTATGGCCTGAATTTATGTGTATTGTTTGTCTGAGTAGGACGAGTCTGTCTTATATCTGTATATCTTTTTACATATCTAAGTCGAACTATATGTTCTGTTGTCTCTAGAGAGGTCAAAGGCTATTCGGCGGATGTGTCGCTAGAGTGTGGTGTGATTTGGCTTCGTCCTGATAGGGACTGTGTGTTTCCTATGTCGGCCTGTCGCCGGGAAAAAGTGATCTCAGTATTTGTGGGGAAAGTGATAGTCGTCTAGACCTATCGTGTATGCTTTACCCCAGTGTTTATTCATATTGCCAAGGAATGGCAGTTCCATATTTCCTCTACCAAGGTAATCAAAGACACTCTTATGAACTCTCGATCGAAGCCACCATTTTCGATAGTTACGATTTGAATGTCTAAGAGAATATATTGACTCGATGAAAACGACTTCGATTCCTAGCAGCACTATATTCTGTAGAATGCAGTCAATTGTTCATGATCAAATCTACAGAGCAATGCAATGTTTTATGAATGACTAACTTTAGGACAGATTCATTATCTGCATCCAAACGTGAGTGACAGTTCACGAGTGAAGCCATCTTGGAACCAAAACATGTAGCGACTTTCAAGAAGAGAAAGGGGATGCCCGTATTATCGCTTGTTTAGTCCAGAGATCACTGCTACACATGAGAGCCCGTTATTAGCGGTTCAATATTATTATATGAAAAAAAATATGTGCTGAACATTATGTGGGAGAATCGTCGCTAAACGAGATTAGGTTTAGAAGCCATCTGAAATATTGTTTATAAGCTGACGTGCCCAGTCAGTGAAGTCAGATGATTTATATGTATGGGCGATGCTGAGGGCTTGGCTACTGACAGTCCATTATAATATTAATCTACATGAGTGCCCATGTAACATAACATTGCAGAACCATTTATCCACTGTACTATGATGTATTATGCCAACCTGTGATTTGTCACTATCTGTGCTGTCGAGTGTGTACGTCCAATTAAACTTTAGAAAAGGTACACAGTCGTTGGTGTCGATGACTTCCAGTCATACATGAGTGTGAGAAAAGAACATTTGTCAACAACACGAACCCTTATCATCATTCGCACATTGTACACTCAATCCATGTCTACACACCACTGCGTAGGTCAAGTTGACATTCCATACACTACAGTGGAGCAAACAACACCATAGAGATCTTATCAACTGATGATGATGATGATGTCTGCTTCCATCCACTTATATCTATCTTTTGGTGGATATCATTAACGGGAATAAAAATCCAACATTTTATCAACCTTATCAGTAACGTTAAAGAAAGCAGTAGTATCTTCCATTGAATGAGAGAAAAATCGCACCGCTTGGTCTACCACCCGTAGTGACAATTTAATGTAACGAAACCGTTTTGCGTTAGGCAAAACGCGTACTAGCAAGAGTGAGAGAAAAGTGTAAGTGGGGGATTTGCATGGAGGAATATTGGAAAAAAAAATAGCTTATGCAGTGTGATACTGAAGTGAGAAGGGTAGAGAACGGGGAAACGTTACCTTTTTGAAAGTGTAATTTATTTTTGAAAAAAAAAAGAGGCTAGTGGGCATAACATAATTCGATTGGCTGGTGGTAGAATAGACTAACGGAGTAATAAAACGATTTGAAACCAGCTTTAGTTGCCACTCGAAGATTTAAATCTTACAAGTAGTGTTAGCATCAGAAGCAAGGGATACATGACCAGTGCCTTCGCTGTTCTGCATCAGTGGCGATCTAAATGTGACCATTGATCGCCGGTTAACATACTTATTGTGAAATATTTCATTGATGCGGTAAGATAAACATTTATATAACCATTATTAGTATTGATATGTATCTGTATTATTGAATGTATATGTATATTTGATGCGTAAAGGCACCACCAGAGAGGCGCCAAACTTAACCTTTGTGTCATGCCACAAATGGTATTAGGAAAGAGTATCACCTTGTATTAAAGCCAGACAGGCTTACTTAAACTGTGGGAGTGAATGAAAAGACATGGTTGGAAATAAAATATAATATTATCATGATGTAAGACCAGAAAACCACTGGCCGTCTTCAGCAAGTCACAGTGTTTGCACATGACTTTGTATGAATAACTATAATTTCTTCTATGACATGGAAGGTATCAAACGGATGTTTGAAGATTACATGATGATGAATAGAGCACCAAATCAAATAGGAACGATAGCTATTTATTTAGCAAATTCACTGATCTTGAAACTGATGATAATGTTTAATTGTTTAGAGATGGAGATAGGTGTATGATGTACTGAGGATGCCTTAATCCTCTGATTTCAGGGTTCCATCTTGAATCTATCAGTGAGCCACATACAAAATATTGGTACTCATGAAGCTGCAAGCTTGAGGCAAATTACCTGTGTGCCTTAATTCTAACAAGTTCTGAAGTGGAGTTCAGACGTTGTAGTCGTGAAGAAGGTGTTTGCTAGAAGGACATCACAAGGGTTCCTGGAACTAAAGATAAGCCCAGTTGTCCACGGGCGTGTGTTGGTTCATCTAACCCTACTCTCCATCATTATTATATCAATCAGTATTCTTGACATGATGATACCAGTCGTTACACAGAAGCGTGTCCATTCATAGGAGTTATTGCATCATCAGAACACTTCTAGTCAGAAACACTATTAGATTAATATTAAAAGACACAGTGTTGTGTTAAATTTCGTTGTTGTAAATAAATTGCCTTATATCTTGAAGTTTTAAACATTCCTGAATCCCAGCAATTTAGATACAGGAAAATAAATTGAAAAAAATTGTATAATTCAAAATTTACCCAGTGACTTGTTTAATTACTTGTTCATTAAGTTATAGGTGTAGTTGTTGTCATTTTAGTAACATTACATTGCACATTACCCTAGACACCTAGCCAGATAACATACAAACACCATAACATATAATTAGGTTCAAAATATATAGCAGATTGAGGTCATAGGGTGGTAGCAGACAGGTACCCTGAGAACAACTTCATCAACAATTAGACTCAGGGGCTTGCATAGCTGACCTCACATCTGTAGACAATTAATACTTAACATTTTAACATCAAAACCCACCACATATATTGGGGACGCTCGCTCCGGGATTTCGAAATTGTAAAAGTGAATAAGTGTGGAGAGTTAGGTGAACTATCATTGCCCATTGTTATTGTGTTAATTAGAAATATTGGTTGGTTGTTTTAATTAGTTAATCATATTTAGTACTAGCAACAAGATGGCAGACTTGGCCAAATTCGTATCTGCTGCTGTGCAGGCTGCAAAGGAAATGGGAATGAAGGGGCAAGGTCTGATTGCTTACGTAACAGCAGAATGTGATAAGTTTATTGAACGAGACGATAGGAGACTAGCAGAGGAGAAAAGAATTCAATTAGAGGCTGGCAAAGAACTTAAGAGGGTACAATTAGAAGATGTTAGGGAGGCTAAGAAATTAGAAGCTAATAGGGAGGCGGAAATAAAAAGGTTGCAGTTGGAGGAGAAGAGATTGGAGGCAGAAAGGGAAGCCAAGAGATTGGAGGCTGAAAAGGAAGAAAGACGATTACAGATGGAGGCTGGGGAAAAACGATTACAGAGGGAACATGAGCTACGACTAAGGAAGCTAGAGTTGCAAGGCTATGCTCCTGAAAATGGTAACAGCCCATCCACCTCCGACTCTGCTGCAAGCCAGGTAGCCTCCAACTCAGCCATGAGTTTTCATTTAGACCCTTTTGTCGAAAAAGATGATAACATAGAGTCATTTCTAAGTAGATTTGAGACACTAGCTACAACGTATGGGTTGGAAAAAGAAAAGTGGAGTCTGAAAGTATCCCAGGGGTTTAGGGGAACCTCGTATGAGGTATATGCAAAGTTGAGTAAGGAAAATCAGGAAGACTATGACATTCTAAAACAGGCTCTCCTGATTAGGTATGAACAGAGTAGTGAATTTTACCGGAAAAAATTTAGAAATGCTAGACTACTCACTGGGGAGACTTACCACCAGTTCTCTGCACGTCTAGATACATACTTGGAGAAATGGACTGCTCTGGGGAAAACCCAAGATTTAAAGGAAAATGATTATGATGGAGCAGTTAAGAGAGTCCATGGCTCCAGACCTGAGAAAATTTCTCACGCAACAGGGTGCTGAGAGACTGGGGGAGATCTTAAATGTGGCTGAACGATATCAGGCAGCCCAGTCTGAGATAGCAGGCATGAAGAAGAAGCAATTAGACCATAATAAAGGGCCCCAGAACCAAACCCAAAATAGATTTGAAAATAAATTTGACAAATACAACAAAGGTAAACCCAACTATGATAGGCCAAGGTATGACCAACGTGACAGGAACCCGCAATTCAATGAAAGGAAACCTCTCAACCAAGAAAGGAAATGGTGTAAATGGTGTAAGAGGGACACTCATGACACCAAAGACTGTAAAAAGAAACCTTCTAACTTCGCTGCAATGAAAACGGGGAACAAGTATTAAAGGACAAACCTACTGAACAGCAGGAACCTTATCACCCCCCAGTTTGTGAAGATGTTGTATGCAATGGGGCCACCATTAGGTGCCTTTATGTTACAGGATTGGATTTTGACTCAGTCGTGAGCTCTCACCTGGTGCACCTAGATCAATACACCACGGAAACAGTGGAGATCAAAGGGGCAACCAAGGACGTAGAAGCCATGACACTTCCTATTGCCAGAATCAGTGTAAAAACTCGCTATGTGGAAGGAGTGATTAGAGCAGCAGTGATAAATGAACCAATCTACCGTCTGATATTGGGATGTAAGTACGTGTTCTTGGGAACTCCCAAAAGACCTGTGGTCATGGCAGCAGTACAGACCAGGTCACAGTCAAGGAAGGAGGAAGAAAACCCAATAAATACTCATCCAGAGGAGATGAGGAAGGCACAGGCTAAGGATAGATCACTCAAGCCGTGTTTTAAGAAATTGTCTAAATGCTATTCACCTCCAAACAAAGGAGACTACTATATGAAGAATAAACTGATCTATAGGAAGGCCGGAACTGGATCCAATGGTCACGGACAGCTGGTGCTTCCCACGTCGTATAGGGAGAAAGTGATGGAGTTAAGATATGCGATTCCCTTCAGTGGTCATATGGGGATCAGCGCCACAGGAAAGCGTATACCTTGTCATTATTTCTGGCCAGGAATAACGGAAGATATAAAACGATATGTCAAATCCTATCCAGAATGCCAAAGGGTAGCTCCAAAACATTGGACTGCTCCTGCAACCTTAGGGGAGATGCCCATAGTGGGAACCCCTTTTGAAAGGGTTGCAGTGGATATTGTGGGACCTCTCACACGTACCAAGAGGAGAAACAGTTACATTCTGACTCTGGTGGACACTTGTTCTATGTGGGGAGAGGCGGTAGCCTTGTCATCAATCGACTCGAAGCATGTGGCAGAGGCCTTACTCACGATATTCACAAGGTTAGGATTTCCCCACCAAATCTTGACTGATAACGGTTCACAGTTCAAGGGGAGACTAACGGAAGAAGTTTTCAGGATATTCCAAGCCAAGCACTTTCACTGTAGTCCGTATCACCCCGAGGGAACGGCCAGGTAGAAAGGTTCAACGGGACACTTATTTCTATCCTGCGAAAGCTGGCCCATGAAAAACCTCATACGTGGGATCAATACTTGCCCGCTGCGTTGTTTGCGTATCGGGAAGTTCCACATAATTCGACCGGAATGGCACCGGCAACACTGCTATTTGGCAGACCCATCAAAGGTCCATTGGAAGCCTTATTGAGGACGTGGACAGATGAGAAGGCAGAAGAGACTGTTACCTCATCATATCAGTATGTGAACGAGCTGACCACTAGTCTCAAAGCTGGCTGGAAACTCGCTAATGATAATTTAAGACAAGCCAGGAAAAAACATGCTGCATACTATAATAACTGGCAGACGCTGGAACTGGGTTGGTCATGTCCTCAGAAGAGACCCCGATGCCATCACAAGAACAGCTATGCTTTGGACCCCTGAAGGAAAACGAAAAAGAGGCCGACCAAAAACAACCTGGCGGAGGACTGTGGAGGCTGAGATGCAAGGAATGAACCAGAGTTGGGGCACTGTACGAAGGATGGCTACCGACCGAGCAAAGTGGAATCAATTTGTTGTTGCCCTACAAGACGCCACTAGGCGTGATGGCCACTGACTGCTTTGACGGTCGGCGGCTAAGGATCAAAGAAGAAGAAGAATACTATAATAAGAAAGCGAAGGATAGGGAACTAGCTGTGGGAGAGAAGGTGCTTCTTCTACTACCCGGCAGCAGTAACAAATTGGAAATTGGATGGCAAGGTCCATACACGGTTCTAGAAAAGGTGTCTAGAACTAATTATAAGATAGATAAGAAAGGGAAAGAGAAAATCTATCATGTGAACCTCCTAAAGAAGTATATAGATAGACAAAACCAGGAAGGGACACATTTAATGACCTTGGCTATCGCAACGGAGATGAAAAACGAACCACTTCCCTCTCACGAATACCCCCTAAAACCCAGTGAAACACCTGCACAGGTTAAAGTCAGTAAACACTTGACGAAAAATCAGAGGGAGCGGATTCAAAAGGTTCTGGAAAATCATACGGACACGTTAACGGACAAACCGGGGAACACCAATTTGTTGGAATATGAAACTATTAGACCCAACACCCATCTGTACGAGAGCCTATTCTATCCCATTCGCAAAAGAAAAAGCTTTGAAAGAGGAGATAGATTACCTGTTAAAGGAAGGGATTATTTCTCACAGTGAATCTTCTTATAGCACTAGTGTGGTTTTGTTGAGGAAACCATCTGGGGAACATAGACTGTGTATAGATTATAGGAAACTGAATGCTGTCACAAAAAGTCAGGTGGATCCATTACCTGATACAAATCAACTATTTGCCAGGCTGAACAAGGCAAAATATTTTTCTAAGGTGAATCTTAGCAAAGGCTATTATCAGATTCCCGTAAAGGCTGAAGTTCGACCTTATTTAGCCTTTAGCACCTCTGAAGGTCATTATGAATTCAACATGTTGCCGTTTGGGTTGAAAAATACCCCGAGTGTGTTTTCTAGGATGATGCGACAATTGTTGGATCCTCTGAAAAATCCATGCATTACGAATTTCATGGATGATATCCTCATCGCAACTGAAACATTTGAAGAACATGTTAACTCTTTGGTTATGCTATTCGATAGACTCAGAGAGGCAAACTTGACTGCCAGACCAACAAAATGTTGTATTGGATGCAAAGAGTTGGAATTCTTGGGACATACGGTACATCAGGGTAGCATGGCCCCTGACCCTAAGAACCTAGAGAAATTGCAAAGAGCACCGAGACCCCAGACTAAGAAGGATGTGCGATCCTTTGTGTCACTGTGTGGCTTTTACCAGAAGTACATACAAAATTTTAACTCTATATGTGCTCCTCTGACGGATTTAACGCGTAAGGGACAACCTAATAAAATTAATTGGTCGACACAGTGCGAGTTGGCATATAACGAGTTAAAGGAAAAACTCACTAGTAAGCCTATATTGGAATTACCTGATTTGAGTCAGGAATTTGTGGTAAGAACGGACGCAAGTAACGTGGGATTAGGGGCCACATTGTTACAAAGGTCCACTTCACCAAATGGGGAATTGAACCCAGTTGCTTATGCCAGCCGCAAACTAAACAAAGCGGAACAAAACTATTCACCAAGTGAAAAAGAATGTCTAGCTTTAGTCTGGGCTATAAAGAAGTTCCAGATCTATCTTTATGGTAGAACATTCGTGGTACAAACAGATCACCAGCCGTTAGCAACTCTCAGAAGCCAGAGAGAGAATTATCAGACAAAGAATTCCAAAATTATAAGTGACAGATCGGAAGTATTTCATTCATTCATAACCCTCCACTCCCAAAGGAGCATAGGCCTTCAACAAACACATGCCAAGTCCTCCTGTCCCGTGCCATCATCTCAAGTTCTTTCCATGTTCTCCTCATCATTTTCACCTCTGTTTCCAACTCTCTTCTCCATGTACTTCTTGGTCTTCCTCTGCCTCTCTTGCCCTGGGGGTTCCAGAACAAGGACTGCCTTGTAATGCTATCAACAGGTTTCCTCAGTGTGTGTCCTATCCATCGCCATCGTCTTCTTCTCATCTCTTGTTCCACTGGCACTTGTCTAGTTCTTGTCATCAGTTCCACGTTGGTAACCTTGTCATACCATTTTAATCCCTCTATTCTACGCAAGCACCCATTTATGAAAGTCTGTAGCTTTTTGGTTGTTGTCTTTGTTGTTCTCCATGTCTCAGAGCCATACAATAGGACTGACTTCACATTTGAGTTGAAGATTCTTATTTTCGTGTGGTATCCGATTTCTCTTGATCTCCATATATTTCCCAATGCAATGAAAGCTCCTCTTGCCTTTTGTATTCTTATTTTGATATCGCTGTCTGTCCCTCCAACTTTGTCTATATTACTGCCAAGATATGTGTATGATTCTACATCTTGAATTGGTGTTTCTTCAAGTTCAACCCTGTTATCATTACCTGCATTTATTCTCATTATTTTTGTCTTTTCCCTGTGTATTTTCAGACCCAATTGCTGTGACCTCTCATCGAGTGTTTTCAATTTGTCCTGCATCTGATTACGGTTATGGGACAGAAGAGCCAAGTCATCAGCAAAATCCAGATCATCCAACTGCTTAGTCAGAGTCCACTGGATTCCATTTCTGTTGTGTGTTGTCGATGATCTCATAACCCAATCTATTGCCAGCAAGAAAAGAAATGGAGACAAGAGGCATCCCTGTCGCACTCCTGTTCTTATCCCAAACGGTTCTGTAAGCTGTCCTTCGTGAAGAACTCTGCATGTCATGTCTTCATATGTTTTCTTTATTAAATTAATGATCTTCAGGGGAACTCCATAATGCCTCATCAATTTCCAAAGTGATTCTCTGTCTACACTGTCAAATTTCGTAGTCCACAAATCCGATGTATAGTGGTGAATTCCATTCCAGACTTTGTTCAACTATTATTCTCAAAGTGGCTATCTGGTCTGTACATGATCTGTTTTGTCGAAAACCTGCTTGTTCATCTCTCAGTTTCTTGTCTATGGACTCTTTTAATCTCTCAAGGATAATCCTGTTTAACACTTTTCCTGGCACTGATAGTAACATTATTCCTCTATAATTTTTGCACTCTTGTAAATTTCCCTTCTTAGGCAACTTAACCAGATATCCTTCCTTCCATTCTGCTGGTATCTCTTCCTTTTCCCAGACTTTACCAAGTAATTTATATAACATCTCTGTAGCCGTGTCGATATCTGCTTTGATGGCCTCTGCTGGAATGCCATCAGGTCCAGACGCTTTTCCCTCTCTTAGAAGCTTTATGGCTTTCTTTATTTCTTCCTTCGTTGGTCTTTCACCGTTAATTTGTAGCTCTTCTTCTGCTGGCTGGATGTCCGGCGGGTTTTGTGGAGCTGGTCTATTGAGAAGGTCCCCAAAATATTCTGTCCACCTCTTCATTTGCTCTTGTATATTGCTGAGCAGTTTCCCATTCTTGTCTTTTATGAGGCAACTTGTTTGCTTGTATTTCCCTGTTAGCTTCTTTGTGCTGCTATACAGTTCTCTCATATTTCCTTTGGCTGCAGCATCTTCTGCCTCTCTTGCCAACTCCTCAATATACTTCCTCATGTCTCTTTTGATACTTCTTTTTACTTCTTTGTTTGCTTCTGTGTACACTTCTTGAGCCTTGGCTTTGGAGCTTCTAGTTTTGCTTGTGTTTAACTCTGCTTTCTTGTTTTTTCTGTCTTTTATCTTATTGATGGTTTCTGTTGTTATCCATGCTTTTTGTTGTCTTTCCCTTTTCCCCAGTATTTCTTCACATGTCTCCTTCCATACTGTTTTGACCTGCTGCCAATAGTCTTCTGTATTCTCTACATCTTTCAGCTGTTGGAGCACTTGGAATTTGTTGGATACTGTGACCGCAAATTTGTCTCTTGTTTCTTGATTTCTTAGCTGTCCTACATTAAACTGTTGTCTATAGTTTTGCATTGTTGCATATCTCTTGAGTTTCATTTTTACTTTGGCTATCAGAAGATGGTGATCTGATGCCACATCTGCTCCTCTATATACCTTTACATCCTGCAATGATGATCTAAACTTCTTGTTTATGCATATATGATCAATCTGATTTTCTGTTCTATGGTCTGGTGATATCCATGTTGCCTTGTGTATTCTCTTATGTGGAAACATGCTTCCTCCTATAGCCAGTTGATATGAAGCACAGAAGTTTGCGAATAGCTCTCCATTTTCATTCATTACTCCTAGCCCATGTTTTCCCATGACTTCTTCGAATCCAGTGTTGACTGTACCTATCTTTGCATTCATGTCACCCATCAAAATTGTGATGTCTCTTCTTTTTACTTTATCCATAATTTCCTGTAGTTTAGTATAAAATGCTTCTTTCACAGACTCTTCTTTGTCATTAGTTGGTGCATAACATTGGATGACATTTACATGAATTTTCTTTTTAGCTGTTTTGAAAGAAGCTGTTATTATTCTGGGTCCAACAGCTTCCCATTCAATTAGTGCTTTCTGTGCTTCTTTAGATAACATAAGAGCTACCCCTTCACTGTGGTGTGAACTTTCGTCTTCATGTCCTGAGGACAGCACCAATTCACCTGTGACCCCTGATTTACTCAGTGGAATTCTTAATCTGGTATAGCTCAGTTTAGAGTGTGTGTAGTAAATTGACTGAGACAAATATGCAGTAACTTTAAAATGATTAAATTAAAGTTAAATTTGTAACATTACAAATCATCATGTAGCATGTCCTTTGCAGAACGTTGCTCTCATCACAGCCCGCCTGAAAGACTCGATCTCTAGCCAGCCCTACTGCCTCCTCCAATGTCATGTTCAAGGTGTCTTCAGTGTCCTGTGTCCACCGTCGTCTTGGTCGGCCCCTGCCTCGCCTTCCAGGCACTATACCCTCCATCACTGCTCTCTCTAAGCCACTATGGCGTTTAATATGGCCAACATATTTCAGTTTCCGGGACATGATATTGTTTATGAGCCAGTTTTCCTCGATGTTCAGGACGTGTAGGATGTCTATATAGCCTATTTCTTCTTCTTGGTCCAAGATATTCTGAGAATTTTTCTGTAACACTTTGCTTCGAAAGATTCGATTTTTTTCTTTAATGTTCGAGTAATGGTCCATGATTCACATCCATATGTTGCTACCGGAAAGATGCATGTTCTCAGAAGTTTTACTTTTATTAATTTGCTGGTGTTATGCCATAGGTTCTTCATTTTATTTAACCTCTGCATTGCTATGGCCAGTCTCCTTCTGACCTCTTTTGAGCAGTCTCCATTGTTGTTAATTATGGAGCCAAGATGTTCAAAATTTGTGACATTTTCAATTTCCTCATCATTGATGGTAATTTTTGGTTGGCATCTTGTTTTGTCTGTGGACATTATCTTTTTTTTTTTTTTTTTTTTGTTTAAAAAAAAAAAGGTTCTGATCCTCACTGTGTCTTTTGAGTCTTTTGACAGACAGGATTAACTGTTCTAGTCCCTTGGCACTGTTTGAAAGAATAACTGTCATCTGCGTACCTGAGATCTGGGATCGCATTTCCACCAATTGTGAACGGATCGCAATGTTCACAATCTTGGTCACTCTGAACATTTCTCATTATATTTTCTGCATAGATGTTACACAAGTATGGAGAGAGGATGCAACCCTGTCTTACTCCCCTTTTCACCTCAAACCATCCTGATGTTTCCCCCGCTACTCTGACAGCTGCTTGTTGTTCATGGTATAGTGTTTCAATTAGATGGATCAAATGCGCCGGAAAACCGATGTCTCTCATGATGTTCCACAATTTCTGATGTTGTACGCAGTCAAAGGCCTTGGTATAATCTACAAAACAGGCATGAAGATCTACACTGTATTCTCTGCATTTCTCGAGGGTGTTTCTCACATTAAAGATGTGATCTCTCGTACCTCTGCCTTGTCTAAAACCCGCCTGTACTTCATGTATTTCATGTTCTAACTTTCTTTCTATCCTCTTCATGATAATCCGCAAGAGGATTTTGCTGGCATGACTTATTAAAGCAATAATACGATAGTTGGTACACAGTTTTAAATTGCCTTTCTTTGGGAGAGGGATATACACAGATCTTTTCCATGCTTTGGGCCAGATTGCACTGTTCCAGATCTCCACACATAGTGCATGATAAACGAGGACACTGGCCTCTCCTCCTGCTTGGATTAGTTCAGTTGGTATATCATCGCATCCTGATGATTTCCCTTTCTTCAGGCTTTTGATTGCTGCACGTACTTCATCTAATATAGGTTCTGGCTCTCTCTTTTCACTTTCAATAGTCATGTCTGGGGTCTTTGTACCATCTTCATACATTTCTCTACAGTACTCCTTCAATCTCTCTAATATATCCTTACTTTCTGTTAATATGTTACCATTTTTATCATTGATTACATGTAATGATGGTCTAAAATCCTCTGTTAGCGTTCTGATTTCCTTGAACATATCCCCATCTTTTCCCTGAAATTGCAGATCTTCTATTCTATTGCAGGTATTCGTTATGTGCTGTTTCTTGTCTTTCCTAATCTCTCTCCTGATGTTTCTTGTGCAGTTTTTGTATTTGTCACTGTTCCGTTCTACCCATGTTTGCTTCAGTTTTCTTCTTTCCTCTATGAGCCTCAATGTTTCCTACGTGATGTATATCTGCTTCTTATGCACTTTTCTAGGGATCATGTTTTCTGCTGATGTGATGAGAATATCTCTCGCATGTGTGGCTGGCTCATCCGGTGTCATATTCTCTTGTACAGCCATCAGTGCTTCGAATTTGTTTTGTACTTCTATGTTATATTCAGGTGGTATGGCGCTTACATCGAGACGGAGAGGTCGAACACCTTTCGTCACTTTTTTCAATTTTAACTTAAAATCTGCAATTAGTAGCTCATGATCTGAATCACAATCTGCTCCTGGGAGTGTCTTTTTAGATGATATACCTGACCTCCATCTTTGTTGTATCAAGATGTAATTTATTTGATTCCTGCTGTTGCCGTCTGGTGAGGTCCATGTATAGAGCCTTCTGGGATGTTGTCTAAATAGGGTATTTGTAATGGAGAGTTTGTTTCCTAAGCAGAATTCGGTTAGTTTTTCTCCTCTTTCGTTCCTATGTCCTATACCGAATGGACCTCGCACCTTTTTCTCTTCCTCTGTTCTTTTGATGACAACTTTCGCGTTAAAGTCGACCATGATATCCCTTTTTTACACTTTCCTTAAAGTCTCTTGTAAACTGTTGTAAAATTCCTCATCATCATGTGCTGCAGATGTGGGTGCATAAACTTGTAAAATTGTGATGTTCCTTTTCTTTCTCTTGAGTCTAATCATGAGAAGTCGATCACTAATTGGATTGTATCCAAGTAGTGCTATAGATGCTTTCTTTGTCAGGAGGAAACCAACCCCGCTCTGACCGCCCTTTTCCTTCCCTGAGTAACATTACAAATAACAAAATTTAATCATCACCTTAGGTTTTAACAATCCACTCAATGGCAATTGCCACTGGCAAATACTGCAATAACTTCAGTGCTGAAGCAGAAGCCCTGAAACAGGCAGCTGAAACTCTCATTGAATGCAAAGCACAGGCAGAAAAACAGATAGTAATCTTTACAGATGCCCTCTCAGTAATATCAGCGCTGAAGAGCCACCAAACTAAAGGATTGAAAGATCTGATAATCTCCCTTGAAAGACTGGCCAAATGCTTCAACAAGTGCTCTATCCAGTGGATACCAGCCCATTGCAACATACCAGGAAATGAGGAGGCAGACAGACTTGCTAAGGAAGGAGGTGCCTTACAACAAAATGATATAGGGACAACTTACGCAACGGCAAAGACTACTATAAAGGCTACATTCAAGTCCAAATGGGAAAGAGAGCACCCGGGCCATTTGAAAAATGATGCATATCATCAACTATCCAGGAAAGAACAGATCATCATTTTTCGGCTACGCACTGGACACAACAGATTGAGATACCATCTATACCACAAATACAAAATTGGTGCAACAGATCTCTGCACCTGCTGTACCAGCCCGATGACGGTTGAACACCTCCTGCAGTACTGCCAAACCTACAGTAATGAACGGAGTAGCATATGGCAACAACCCACTTCTATCAACGAAAAACTGTTTGGAGATGTCGGGAACCTTGAGTTGACTACTGCCTTTATTAGAGTCATAAATGTGGAAGTCTGAAGGTGAACGAGGAAGAAGAAGAAGAAGGTTTTAACAGTTTGAAAATAAATTGAATAGTTTAGAAGTAAAGTTTCATCATTGATTTATAGTAGAAATGATGGAAAAATTCACTTTGGCAGCGTATATTTTTCACTTAGCTGCCAATAGTAATTTCTGCTCCCGCTGATGGGTTCTGTGTACACTGCTCTCGCTCGTCGCTGGTCGAAGTTAAAGGCGACGCACGTTCATAGAACGTCAAGGAGTAACGGCCAAGCTGCTCCTGCGCCGCTCCTGCGTCTGTCTACAAGACCCTCTTATGATGGCGTCTCGCACAACGTCAGTCAATTTCTACCTTCACTTGGTTCCAGAGATAGTACTGTCTGCTGGTACCACCAATAACTGTGGTAATAGAAAAGAGACAAACGCTCTTCTAAGTATGGCGTTTTCCGACACATAGTTATGTGCCCCCCTTCTTCAATTCTACCATCCCATTTTATCTCAGAATTTATCCTCGATGAGAATTAAATTTAATCCCTGGTGATAAAACTTTCTTTACATTTAAATTGAATAGCTTTAGCTTTACATTACATTTAAATGAAAAGGTGAATAGTACAGATATAATATTTTTACATTTACATCTCTACTGATTGAAAAGTGTTCACAATATAAATTGAATATGTTTTCATTTATGTTTACACTGATTTGAAAAGTTTGAAACGTCCATTAATTTTAAAGTGAATATGTTTATATGGACATTTACACTGATTGAAATTGTAAGTATTTATAATTAAAATGTAGATCATTCCTTTCCCCTTTCCCTCCCTGCTCCGCATGGAACGGGACTACTTTCTGCTTTTAGTTCTAATTAAGAAACTAGCAATAAAGCAATCGCCAGCCCGTGCAGTAGTGGTTCATGAATCATCATTCTATAGGCTGAGGTTGCCAGCCTCAAATGACTGGGACATCCACTAGCGATTTTCACATATTAAAATTCACATGGCAATATACATATATATGTTAGTTCACATGTTAGTAATGAAAATATAGAATGTAAAATGACAACTTACGCCAATCCTGGCTCACAGACTTTTTACTCAGATGAATAAAAGAGACTTGAATCGGCCCCTTACACGCATCTTGGGTGTAATTAATTTAATAAGTTCCCTCTCTGACTTCGTATTTGGTCCTTCAGTTTCCTTATTTAATATGAAGGCGATTTCTAGGGCTATGAAAGTCTGTCCAAAATTCTCCAATAAAAGGTGTCCGGTATGTTAAGAAGGAATTCTGAATTCTAGGCTTCACTCTAGCAAGGTCTGATATCTTGGCAAGCGATCTTCACAGTCGAATAATACTGAAACGTGTCACGTTATATTCCCAGTCTCCCACGCATCTGTTTGTTATGAAGTTAAATAAACGCTTCAGTCCAATCATTTTCAAACAGGCTGGTTAGAGTGTGGTACTTTCAAAATATTCCAAGTGAAATAAGGTGGCGTAAAGCAAAGGGTCACGTATTACCATATATGAGTATATAAAGGGAACAAACATCTAGGAGGAAAAGACGGTAAGTACGATCAGGCGTGAATCTGATCGAATCAAAGGTAGTGATAGCATGACACTACTCATAAGACACTGCTCATGCTATCACTACCTTTGAAATTTCTACGACTTCAGTGAACTTCCTTGACATCACTGTGACTATTAGCCCTACTGGTCTTAAAACGTCTGTCTATTATAAGGCTACTGACGCTCATGGTTTCCTTCTTTATACTTCATCGCATCCTCTTAGTTGTAAAAATTCCATTCCCTTTTCTCAACTTCTTGCGTCAGTTATGTCAAGATGATGATGATTTCCATCAGCGAGCTCAAGTTCTTTCACCGACGTCTTTATCCTGAACATGTTTTATCTGATGCTCTTAATCGTATCTCACGTGTCACTCGTCAGATGGCACCCACTACTAAACCTTCTGTCCAATCTAGCAGACTCAAGCTGGTTCTAACTTTCCATCCTCACTGTCTGGCGGTGAAGAGAATTCTGTTTCGACATCTGCCTATTCTCCACTCTGATCCTGATACCAGAGAGTTGTTTCGAGATACACCTTTGGTGGCATATCATAGGGATAGGAATTTTAGGGATATTCTTGTACACAGTCGCTTGCGACATACCAGCTGTTGCGTGATAAATTCTCGCAACATCGTTTTATTACAATTTCTATTTTATAACGCAAGGGCAACAACTGCTTGAAATTTATAGTCACTTTTCTCGGTAAGCATTTGTCTTCCCGCGTTGGTATTGAATGCAGTTAAGTTTTGAGCTGTGGTCTTTTTGCGCTGGACTGCGCATGACTGGTCTTGTTTTTTGGTCGATCGGTTTCCGCCCACCACTAGTGGAGTGAGCGATTTGAATGGCGAAAGAGATGCCTCGTTGAAGAGGGGATCTCCGCTATTTTTTGTTCTGTCAGGGATGTGTAGTCCTCTTAATGGATATTTCGTTTATTCGAGATAATACCTCTAGTGTTTCCCACATGTCGGGAGGCGTGATATTTCTGTGTATTTTCTGAAGGCAAGGTAAATTGACTTTTCATTAACTCTATCGATTTTGGGTCGTGAGCGATTTCGATTCATAGCCTGTCTTCGAAAGTCGTCGTCACGAGATATTTTCCCAGCTCACATGTCGCTGTATTGTACTGCATCGGTTGATGCATGTCCCAAGGACCATTACTTGCTACTTTGTTAAATGAACTAGGTTTGGAAAACCTTTGTTATCTAGAGGATATTTTTGAGGACATTATTTATACTTCGGCAGACGTGTCTGTCTTGCTGAAGTCAGACTAAGGAGAGTGAACTGATCCCATACATCTGGTTATCTCCTGGCTGTTATAGAAAAGGATGGAGTTTTTCACCTGACTACATTTACAGCACTATGAAATATAACATGCATCTGACTCATCATTGTAATGCTGTCTACCGTCTATTGCTGTATTGAATGTTGCTGTGATAATGACTGTTTGATGTGCCTACATATTCGCGTAACCATTTTGTCACTGTGGCGTCCACAATAAATAATGAAGAAAAACGTCAACGGCTGTTACAAGAATCATTGACTTTATACGTCGTGAGTTTACTGACGTCCTATGTGGATTGCCCTGTTATTTTTGTATGAATATTGTTTGACTGAACACATCTGCACACTACACAAAACCAGACATGCGGATGCCATCCATCATCATATGGCATCACGCATCATTTGGTGGCCATAAGCTGGTTTGATTCTGGTACCAGCAAACACGGGGTCCCTTACCCACTTCATTTTCAACAAGAATTCATCAGCATCCTTCAAGAAATTAACATTCTTCAATACAGTCAACATCTTCAAAATTTTCAAAGTACTCGGCGTTGCCCGGTAAAAGTCAAAATTTCAACTTTTTGACGGAAACAAGAATTTGACAGTACCCGGCGTTGTTACATGTTGCCGGATAACTCGGACTGCTGTTATCTTTTACGCAAGTCAAGCAAGTTGCTGCTGTCAAGGTTCCAGTGCTGTCGTTTTTGTGAAGGTCAAGTGCCGGTTGAAACGGGTTGTTTTCTGAAGAAGGCCAAGTACCGATTTCCATCAACTTACTTTTGGATTAGAAGGTCAAGTGCCGAAACAACTCAACACACAGTATTTCAGAAGCTCTTGTACCATCGTGTTAGCAGTGGAAGCAGTTCAGATGTGCCATCATCGTTGGAGCTTCGCTCTTTAGGACGTTGATTGACATCCGTTTTTTCTGCTGTTCTACGATTGGAAGCCTATAAGTTAAGTGGCCTGTTTGTATGTAAACTGTGCCCTTATACTTCTGCTGAGTCTTCTGTGTATCATCTCATTCTATATGTTATATGTCTATATGTTATTTGTATATTTATATGTTTATATTTCAGCGGGTTCTCGGTTGGGTGGTGTCTCCGTTAGATTATGCCACGTCATAGAGGTCGTCTATTGTGAGCGTTTTCTGTAGGGTTTGCAAATTTCCGATACTGGAATTTGCTAAGCGACTTCTGTTGCTATTTATGTTAGCTGTGATGACATGTTTTAATATTGTTTTCGTTATTATTTCGCATTCTTTAGTTTTGTTTTGATTTGTTTGTATTTGTTAGCCTACTCTTGTCTATAATTTAGTTTCATACAACATTTTTGTTTATACACTGTGGTGTCATGTATTTTGTTTAATTATAGCGCAGATATCGTCACATTTTTTGTGATATTTCATTAATTTCTGCTTTATTTTTAGTTGATTTCTGCGAACGTTTTTGTATTGTTGCTGATCTTTGTTATTGTTTACATTGTTATTGTTTACATTGTTTGCATTGTTTACATTTTCAATGTTTACATTCTGCATGTGTTTACATAGTCATTGTTTACAGTTATAGTAATTAGTTAATGGGCTATGCTAATGCACTGTTACTACTACACTGATGATAAATGAATGATGAATAGTGTCGTGCACTATTGAATGAGAAGTGCACTTATGATCAAGAATTGAGTGCTGATATTTCATATACAAGTTCTTTGATTGGAGACTTGTTTCCCACAGAGACTGGGATAATATAATGTGATGTGAATATACAAGTGCTTAATTAAGACTTGTTACACTTAGGTTTGAAATAAATTATTAATTATTTCAGGTTTTGGACTCATATGTTAGACAACATGTCTACATTTGAGCACTTTATTGAGCAGGGTAAATTGCTTGGGAAGACTGGTGATAAGTTAGAAGAATTTGCAACTGCTCGATATGATAAAGCAATGGAAGCTGAACAAAAGAAACTGCAGATGCAGGTGGATGAAAAAAGATTCCAAATGGAAATGGAAAAACAAAAAAGGGAATCAGAAGCTGAGGAGAGAAAACTCCAGCTACAGCTAGAGGCTGAGAATAAAAGACTTGAAAAAGAGGCTGAAAATAAAAGACTTGAAAAAGAAGCTGAAAATGAAAGACTTCAAAAAGAGGCTCAGGCTGAGGAAAGAAGATTACAGAGAGAGTCTGATGAGAGGAAAGAGAAAGCAAAAATGGAACATGAAGAAAAGGTCTTAGCTTTAGAGTTGGAAAAATTGAAATTGACGAGCATGAGTAATGGTAATGATTCAAACAAGGGTTCATCTTCTGGTAAGGCTAATAATGATACTTTTAAGATTAAGTTACCAACATTTAGTCCTTCCAGTGATGACATAATGTTCTATCTGGACAGATTTGAACAAGCATGTACAGCTCATAACATAGACAAAGCAAAATATGTTTATCAGTTATCAGGGATACTGACAGGTAAAGCTCTAAGTATATTAAATATGGTGGATGAACCTGACAAGAACAATTATGAGGTTGTCAGGGCCGCTTTGTTAAAGAAATATCAGCTTAACGAAGACGGCTATCGTCTACAATTTAAAAACATGTTACCTGAAAATGGAGTTGAATTCTCCGAGTTTATTGCAAGAATACGCATTACTTTCTCACGATGGGTTGAACTATCTAAGACGGAAAAAACTTATGAAGGACTTATGGACTTAATACTTAGAGACAAAGTCATGTCGTCTGTCAATGAGTCTTTCCTTGCTTTCCTTCATGAACGTAAACCTAAAACAATAAAAGAAATGGAAGATTTTTGTTGCCAATACGTAACTGCGCACCCACACATAACCATGGGTAACTCTAAGGTGAAAGAAGGTTTACCAGTTGCTTCGGCAGCTCCGTATGGCCAAAACTTTGCTCGTAGATTCCAACAAAATTTTGATAGAAAGAGTAGCGGTAATTTCTGTCAAAATCATGGAAATCAATTTCATGGTGATTCTTCTTCGAAGAATTGGAGACAACCTGATAGTACTCGTTAATATCACCCTAATAATTATAAGCATTTCAAAAGAGGATATGGTAATAGAGGTTATTCCTGCCGAAGACCTCAGAACCAAACAAATAGATGTTCGCATCAATGTGAACATGATAGTAATCGTGGAAACTGGAATTCGAACCAGGATAACAATTACAATAGAGACAATAATAACTGCAGAGATAATAATAACTCTGATAACTTCAGAGGTAATAATAGTCGGGGTAGATCTCAACACAAAAAAAGAGATATCAGCAGGCTAATGCTGTACAACAGGAAACTGAGGGAGCCTGTAATCATGTTGTTGATAGTAAAAACTTTGACGCTGTCACTGGTTCTGCTTTTGACTTTGAGAGAGCAAACAAATGCCCCCAATGCAGTACTTTATTCGAACCGGGTACCATAACTACTTTGAGTTGTGGTCACCCACTTCCCGCTCTTCCTGCTGCTGTTGCGCATGACGGGAGGGGTTCTTTAATTCTAAATAAGGGTCTTGTTAATGATACTCCGGTCTCACTACTTTTCGATTCCGGATGCACCACTATTGGTGTTAGACAATCGCTTGTAGATCCATCTTGTGCTACAGGAAGGGTTATTAAATGTGTCACATTTGGCGGCGCTCTAGAAAAATATCCTACTGCTGTAATTCGCATTGCCACTCCTTTCTTTACTGGAGATGTGCATGCTTGTCTCTTACCTAATCCTATTGCGGACCTTATTATTGGTCGTATTCACGGAGTTAGGGAGTGTACCCCACAGCAGATTGCTGCTTGGGAAGATAATAACATGCAAGCTACAAATGCAGTAGTTACAAGAGCACAAGCTCTACAAACACCCGAAACTTCACTGAATAGTGATAATGAAGTTGATAGCCAAGATAGTCACTTAGTAATCACTCGTGACTCTTTCATAAAATTGCAAGAAGAAGATCCTTCTTTAAAAAAATTCTTCGTTCTTGCGAAGAAAGGTGATCCGAATCAGGATACAAATAGAAAATCTTGGATTGCAATGAGAAACGGCGTACTTGTACGTATGGTACAAGATTCGACTACGTCGGCACATTCGCAAATTCTTGTTCCCAAGAGCATGAGAGTGCAAATATTACAACATGCTCATGACTCGCAATGTGCTGGACATATGGGTTTTTTCCCGTACGAAGTCGAGAGTCCTTGCGGCTTTCTTTTGGCCTTTTGTCAATAAGGACATTCGTATTTACTGCCGATCATGCAAGGTATGTCAGGAGGTCAAATCTAGAGGACCACGACATGCTGCGCCTATCCAGGCTGCTGACATTCCTATTCGGCCGTTCCAGAAAATGGCCATAGATATTATTGGCCCTTTTAAGGTCAAGTCGGCCAGAGGACATCAGTTTATCCTTACATGTGTCGATATGTGCACACGTTGGCCAGAGGCTATTCCTCTTAAGAGCATATCTACTACAGATATCGCAGATGCTCTTTGGTTGGTATTTTCTCGCTTGGGGTTCCCCAGAGAAATATTGTCAGACCATGGCACTCAACTCATATCTGACACTATGTCACAGGTAATGTCTACCTTACATATTGAACGATCTCTCAGTAGTATCTACCATCCTATGTCTAATGGGTTAGTTGAGCGTCTGAATAGAACGCTCAAGACTTTGCTTGGTAAGATAACTGAAGATCATCCTCAAGATTGGGACAGGGTTTTACCCGCGGCTCTCTTTGCCTATAGAGAAGTCCCTAATGAACACACAGGATTTTCTCCCTTCGAACTTGTCTTTGGCGCGCGTCCACGCGGCCCTATGTCTTTATTACACGATCTCATCACTGCCGATGATATTAGCGATGAAACTCAATCCTCATATGAGTATGTCATTGCTCTTAGACAAAAGATCATTGAGGCATGTAAGCTAGCAACTGCTTCATCAGAAATTGCTAAAGAGAAGGCAAGACAGTTTGCTAACAAGAATAGATGTCTACGACAACTTTGTCCAGGTGACAAAGCATTCGTCCTACTCCCCAGTAGGGAAAATAGACTTCTTATTGCATGGAAAGGTCCGTATGCAATAGTCTCTCGGATTTCCGATGTTGACTATGTGGTCGATATTGATGGAAAGCATAAAACTTTCCACATAAACATGCTTTCGGAATTTCACGAACGTCCGGACTATTTGCTGCCTATTTTCCAGGCAACGGATGATGCTCCTGCACCTCACGGTCATTATTCATCCCTGTCTGTCATACAGGATGAGGAATCTACCTTCTCTGATGTTAATCTTCCCCTTCCAGTGGTTCCATTACATTCTACGGAATCTTGGAAAAACGTTTCTGTTTCTCCTAATCTTTCTGGTGACGAACATCGACAAGTCTCGTCGATGTTACAAACATTTCAGGATGTTCTCACTGACATTCCTGGACACACAGATGTCATAGAACATGACATAATTCTTACCGACAATAATCCAATTAGGGTTAGGCCTTATCCTATTCCTATACACTTTCAGTCGCAAGTGGAAAAGGAATTGGATGAAATGATTCAATTAAATATAATTGAACCATCGACTTCACCATATTCTTCTTCCATGGTTATTGTCCGGAAGAAGGATAAGAACATACGAATTTGTGTTGATTATCGCAAATTGAATCAGGTCACAAAGTTCGATGCTGAACCGATGCCTTTGTTAGAAGATCTACTGATTAGACTTTCTAATTCTAGATTCTTCACTAAACTTGACTTGTCTAAAGGTTATTGGCAAGTGCCTTTAGCAGAGCATGCCAAACCTCTTACTGCTTTTTCTACACCTAGGGGTCTATTTCAATGGAATGTTATGCCTTTTGGTCTCATGAACGCCCCTGCCACTTTCGTTCGCATGATGCGTCGAATTCTGTCACATCGTTCGGATGTCATCGCATACTTAGATGACATCTGTCTCTTCAGTGATACCTGGGAAGATCACTATTTAGGGTTATATGACTTACTGTCCACTCTACGTGAGAATAATTTGACAGCGAAACCTTCTAAAGCTTTTGTTGGTTTTGGTGAAATCTCTTTCCTGGGTCATCGTGTTGGTCATGGTCTCTTGAAGACAGAAGACCACAATACTTCCAAAATACTGAACATCTCTGTTCCTAAAACGAAGAAACAAGTTAGGAGTCTCTTAGGTTTAATTCAATTTTATGGGAGATTTATTCCAAATTTATCTTCGATCATGGCACCTCTCTCAACATTGTTGAAGAAAGGTTCGCCTAATCTGGTCCGTTGGTCTGAAGAATGCCAATCTTCACTAGACCAAATCAAGAATATATTTTCTTCTCCTCCCATCTTAAGATTACCTACTCTTGATAGGACTTTTGTTCTTCGGAGTGATGCTTCATCCACTGGGATTGGAGCAGCACTGATGCAAGAATATGCAAATACTCTGCATCCTGTTATGTACATTTCTAGAAAACTAAATGCGGCAGAGAGGAACTACTCGGTTTTAGACCGTGAGTTGTTAGCGATGGTTTGGTCAATTCTAAAGCTACAAAGATTCCTCCTGGGCGCACATTTCATTCTAGAGACTGATCAGAAAGCTCTTACAGCTATTCAGACTAAGAATTTGAAGAGTTCGAGATCCACTCGATATGCTATAGCTCTTCAACATTTTCACTTCACGGTACGAGCTATCCGTGGTGCGGATAATGTGATGGCTGACATTTTGTCTAGATGCCCACATGACTCCAACTAATACTTCTGTCCTATATTTCCATATATTACAGAGTCATAACACACCTATATTTCTACAATAGATTAGCACATCTGTACTTACTTTATATGTACACACTATCGTGCTTTGTTGTCATCTTCTTCTGTTCGTTTTTTTAGATGATAGAGGAGGACTGAGTAGTTAATATAAGGGCCGTTAGTTTACTAAACAGCCACAATTATTAATAATGTATTGTACCTTATGAAGCATATTAGTTATTAATTAGCATTATATTGCTTGTACTTTCTCAGAATGTCATTGTTGAGCTGAGGACTTACCTTACTAGTATCAAGCATGACGAGTTCTAGATTGTGTACTTACCCTCGGAATACCAGAGCATATGTCCTGGATCGTCATGTAGTTTAACTTTACTATGTACTTATGTCATTACATGTCAAAGAATGTACTATTTAAATTTTCCTATCAGATTTGTACATCCATTTTTAAAGACAATGTTAGAGTATGCTGTTTAATGATGATTATGGTAACTTGCATACGTATATTGTGTTTACATGCTAACGTGATGTGTGTTGGTGACACCTCCCCGATGTGAATATTTTTTTAGACATATTTATTTTTCTGTTGAGGTATATCCTCACCAGACACTCTATATTTAGCCTCATGTTAGGCAATTTAATTAATTATCAGCGCATAATTCGTGCGTTTTGAGCCGCTTATCGCATGCTCTTTGATATTTAAAAAAAAAAAAAATATGTTCCACATTTTTTTTTATCGGGAGGAGGTGGTGATATGTTGCGTGATAAATTCTCGCAACATCGTTTTATTACAATATCTATTTTATAACGCAAGGGCAACAACTGCTTGAAATTTATAGTCACTTTTCTCGGTAAGCATTTGTCTTCCCGCGTTGGTATTGAATGCAGTTAAGTTTTGAGCTGTGGTCTTTTTGCGCTGGACTGCGCATGACTGGTCTTGTTTTTTGGTCGATCGGTTTCCGCCCACCACTAGTGGAGTGAGCGATTTGAATGGCGAAAGAGATGCCTCGTTGAAGAGGGGATCTCCGCTATTTTTTTGTTCTGTCAGGGATGTGTAGTCCTCTTAATGGATATTTCGTTTATTCGAGATAATACCTCTAGTGTTTCCCACATGTCGGGAGGCGTGATATTTCTGTGTATTTCCTGAAGGCAAGGTAAATTGACTTTTCATTAACTCTATCGATTTTGGGTCGTGAGCGATTTCGATTCATAGCCTGTCTTCGAAAGTCGTCGTCACGAGATGTTTTCCCAGCTCACATGTCGCTGTATTGTACTGCATCGGTTGATGCATGTCCCAAGGACCATTACTTGCTACTTTGTTAAATGAACTAGGTTTGGAAAACCTTTGTTATCTAGAGGATATTTTTGAGGACATTATTTATACTTCGGCAGACGTGTCTGTCTTGCTGAAGTCAGACTAAGGAGAGTGAACTGATCCCATACATCTGGTTATCTCCTGGCTGTTATAGAAAAGGATGGAGTTTTTCACCTGACTACATTTACAGCACTATGAAATATAACATGCATCTGACTCATCATTGTAATGCTGTCTACCGTCTATTGCTGTATTGAATGTTGCTGTGATAATGACTGTTTGATGTGCCTACATATTCGCGTAACCATTTTGTCACTGTGGCGTCCACAATAAATAATGAAGAAAAACGTCAACGGCTGTTACAAGAATCATTGACTTTATACGTCGTGAGTTTACTGACGTCCTATGTGGATTGCCCTGTTATTTTTGTATGAATATTGTTTGACTGAACACATCTGCACACTACACAAAACCAGACATGCGGATGCCATCCATCATCATATGGCATCACGCATCACCAGCCCTTCATACTTTGGTACTAAACCGTGCCAACGCCGTATATGTAAGAGCTGTCCGTTTGTACTCCAAACTCAGATAGTCACTTTTCCACAATTAAAATTTATCATTAATGAGTCTTTCACGTGCGAATCCAGAAACCTGATTTATGCTATCATCTGCAAGAGGTGTGGAATTACCTATATTGGTGAAACTGGCAGGCGTTAGACAGACAGGTTTCGTGAGCACTTGAATGACATCTATCATGGCAAACATTTACTGGTGGCTATTCATTTCAATAGGCCTGACCATTCAGGTAATTCCGATATTCATGTCACTGCCCTCCTTTCATATGTCGGTGATGACCGAACTCGCTTTTCGTTGGAGAACCGTTTTATTTTTCAAATGGGCGTTTTATCTCCTGCTGGCCTTAATGTCCAACATCATTTTGCATAAATTCTGGTAGCTTTTCTCTCTTTTTCATTCTTCTTTATTCGTTGTTATTTTCAATCTCTTCTTATGTTTTTGTTTTGGTTCGTTTCGTATCCTTTTGTATCTTTCATAATTGTCGCTATCATATACCTCACTTCCTTAGAGATTTTTTGGACAGATTACTACGGTCTTCTATTCCAAGCATCTACGGATCTAGCTAAGTGAACTTTTACTTGTTCCGAAGTTTTGTTCATTCTTTTTTTCGTTTTGTTGATTATTTACTTTCTTGTTTCGGTATTTCTTTTAGGTTTTACGATTTTCTTGCATTATTATTGTTCTTTTTTCGCTCATCACTGTAGGTGTTTACATTTTCCATCTGCTTGTATCGCTCATTTAGTGAATGTTTCTCATCATCGTATGTGTTTGTAGTACCTATATGTAATTCTTTTCTTTGTCACCTGTTTATGGCTGACGAAGGGTAAAACCCGAAATGGCCCTTGTTTCATGTGAACCCTTATTTGTAAAACTGATTCAATACTGTTTTATTGGTTTATATACTTATATTCCTTACCAGTTTTACAGCAGCCTTAATTTATTTACTTATTACCATATATGGCAATAAGACATGCGATGCCTTGCGTACAGACTCGCAAACATGTCAATAACCTCATATGACGTGTGTCAAACGTATTAATTCATTACTTTATCAGAAATTAATATCTTATCGGTGTCTGTCCATCAGTTGTCTGCCCGTATTCCCAGATTTGGTGATGTGCGCATCCGTCTTATCGGGGCGATTAGGCAGATAGCACTGGGCGATGTACGTGTTAATCTGCCACGGCCAAGCTTGGTACAAAGGGAATTTTTTCAACTTGCCTCTCGTAATATTATCTCTACCTCTCTTTGCAAATGTGAGAAGTTTATCATCCACAAGGAGTGTCAGATAACAAGACACAATATACTGAATGTAGTGAGAGAATACTTGAAAATATAAACTATCTGCTACATAGTATAGAAAGAAAGAACGTGCGACAACTGAAAGCACGCAACAAAATCAGAACCACAAATGCACCGATTACTGCCGGAGTGAAACAGAGATCGAAAGGGGTCTCCCCATTCTGTCACACTACACATGGTCAGATATGGCTCACACAGCTATGCTTAGACATTCCCACACATGGTCAGATATGACTCACACAGTTATGCTCAGACATTCCCACACATCGTCATAAATGACCCACACAGCTATACTCAGACATTCCCACACATTGTCATATATCGCATATACATCTATGCTCAGACATTCCCATACATGGCCATTTCTCTCTCTCCGTCGCGGCCACAGGCGGAAACATTACAAATTCAGCTTATATAAATCTATGACATCGTGGAATCTTATATGCTCACGTCAAGTTGAAAACAAGATATATGTGATCTGACATCGCTTATTCAAGCAGAATCAAGGGAGCCGGGATATAAAAACGGCAGTCCCATGAGCAAGCGCGTGCAAGCGAGAGAGGATTAGTGAGTGAGGGCTTGAGTGTACTTGCATGTAGCAACGTCTACTCTTAAATAAATAAAGCCAATACGGGAAAACAACAAAGACAGAAATAAAGACAGTGATAAACAGGCGCGATAAAGTTGAGGTTTACTGAAATCCCGACCCAGACATGCTGGGGAAAAATGGTTAAAACGGGAATCAATGACGCAACTGTGTGCCGCTCAGAGATGAGGATAAAAGTGGTCTGAGCAAACAGTCAGAGAAAAGATATCAAGATGTTCCGGGTACAGACTCAACACACACACAATTACAGGAACAGCTTTTGAGGAACGAAAATCAATTGAGATGACGGAACACAGAAGAGTCAAAGCCAGAATGGGAGAATTCAAATGATGGAACAAAATGCCAGAACAGCAACTGCAAAACTATTGTACACACGTGCTAATATAACCGATGGAAGCTGTATCTCCACTGAATGAGGCACACCACGCCTAAACGAGGCGAAACTGCTACTTTTAAACATAAATACAACCTGCCAAAGATAGAAACAGAGATATAGAAAACAAGAAGTCATTTCAACATACAAAGAAAAAAAAATGGTGGCACTGATAAAGAGGGAACTCTCAAGACAAAGAAGGTGTGTGTTACTAACGCTCTGTCACGTGTAACTTCTGAAGTATTTGGGCAACTTTAAAACTTAAAAAAGTAAACCCTCATTTATAAATACAAAGACTGCAATCTTCAAGGACAGATCTGAAGTATTTGTGCAACTTTAAAGCTTAAAAAAGTAAACCCGTATCTTTAAATACAAAGACTGGAGTCCTAAGAAATCAGATTACCCGTCATAAGAGGAATTTCCCAGACCAAGTGATTCGAAGCATCTAATAAAGTGTTGTGTCCATTCTACACTGTGCGAGGAGATTGTGTTCCCAAAAGTTACTTTGGGATAAGTGTAAACATTTATTTTACTAATGTGAATTTGACATGTTTTTCCTGCTAAGTGGTTATATATGAGGCTGGCAACCTCAATCTATGAACATTGTATTTTCATAAACCACTACAGCAAGCGCTGGGGATTGCTTCTTGCTAGTCGTACATAAACCCGACCGCAGAGGTGACCCAAAACTCCGACTGGAGCAGTGATGAGTGATGATTAAACCACATGCGCATCAAGAGTATAATATCATTTTGTGAGATATATGTACCTTTCTAATTTTATTTCAGGCAAATCATTGATTTCGCGCTGTCTAAGCACTTATTTTCCCAATTTAATACCCAGAAGAATATTGGTGATTTCTAATCATCATCCCTGAGTTACGCTGTGTGTGCAACAAAAGAATTTAGTTATTCAGAGAGAATAACATTGGTGGGTAGACAGCGAGACAATGCGCCCGTCAATTTGCAGCCCACAAATGTACTTAGCAGAGGCATTATTTTTTATTTGTCTAAAAGATCGTGGTACTAAGCTATCAGACGGTTCGTAGAACAAAGCTATCAGACTGTGAAGTGTCATCATCACAGAAGGATTGACGAAACCCAGGCTGCAGGACTCATTCATACCAGCTAAGTGCCTGTAAAAGGCACCAGCAAACTGACATTAAATTTTAAATTTAAAACCTCAATCCAATTCTCAATGACGAGTAATTTTATTTAACTCTAAAATTCACTATCATTCCACTACTATTTTAACCTGTTAAACTAATGGGTAATTAAATTTGTTACATGTTATTTTAAACATAACAATCATAGTTGATTAAGTTATTTTAAGTAAGAAAGCAAACGTATGAGCAAGACTCTTTAATATATCTACATTTAGAAAGAGATTTACATTTACTGAGCTAATACTTATAAAAAGGAATTTCGCTGGATTTACATCAGCTTGGGGCTTGGACGGGCTAAAAGTAATTGCGTAATTCTTCACAAAAAGCGGCGGACCAGATATAAAAGTTAACAATTGCCCTGCCAATGCCTCATTGTTCTTGACGTCTCAGTAATCTTGTGTAACTACATTGGGATAGAAGCGTCATTAACCTTATATCTACAACTCTGCCAAGAGTAATCTTGTGCGAAGGTAGACATCTTTGACGACCCATCTTAGGTACTCTTGGGTTTTGGCCACTGGTGGACCACAACTGCAAAGCAGGGGAGGCAATCCGTGACATCATCTCTGTTTGACCCTATGTCTAGCTGTCTTTTTATTTGTCTGTACCTTCATCTATGTATCTGTCTAGATACATGCGTGTTTACCTGTCAGTATATATGTTTACCAGTCACCCTTACTTTTCCCCAGCTTGCTGGTAGCGGCGTCACCTTAGAGAACTACTATGTCCAGCCGATTTGTTCACCGACCAGGAGTCAGCTTATGTCAGGCAGATATCAGGTAACTTCTTCAACAAAGCCTTACTTTTCCTTTTATGAATCCTTTCGAGATGTAGCCACATACTAGTTAAACAGAATCTAAGTGATCCTGTCATTTTCTATGTCCTTGTGGGCTCTTTAGGTGCAAGGGCCATCATCTACATAGTTGGCTGTCTGCTGGAAGCCAGAGCTAAAACTTCTTCAAGTACCCTACCAGTTAATGTAAGTGATCATGTCTCCTCACAACTTCCGGTCACGAGTGCTGTCTATCAATCCGATTGTTGAAATATTTCCGTCTCACGATGTCAAACAGTCCAATATCTTCTCTGTGTGTCGTTTTATGCCTTTTTTCTGTCAATCATTCGTTCGTCACAATATAGTCCAGCTTTGCTCTCTTCATAACATGTCCACGGAGTCTAATGCTTCCTTCTAATATGAGTAATATGTTCACATTGCGGACTGTACTCTTTCAAAACCTTAAAGTTATGTTTGTTTTCTCTTACGACTTTTATCTCTTGTGTACAGTGTTAATCCCGAACTCTAGATCCGTTGGTTATATTTTTTTAAAGAAAATGAAACCCAGACTTTTGTTAGAGAAACATCCCTACAAGATGTCGACTTATACATACATCTTGGCAGGAACACACACAAAGTTGGAGAAACACTCATGTCAGTAATAATACAAAAAGCAAGAGAGGGTGTCTTCTTCTTTGTTCACCCTCAGATGTCAACTTGAATAAGTTCAAAGTTCACCCTCAGATGTCAACTAGAATAAGTTCAAAGTTCACCCTCAGACGTCAACTTGAATAAGTTCAAAGTTCACCCTCAGACGTCAACTTGAATAAGTTCAAAGTCCACCCTCAGACGTCCACTTGAATAAGTTCAAAGTTCACCCTCAGACGTCCACTTGAATAAGTTCAAAGTTCACCCTCAGACGTCAACTTGAATAAGTTCAAAGTCCACCCTCAGACGTCAATTTGAATAAGTTCAAAGTTCACCCTCAGATGTCAACTTGAATAAGTTCAAAGTTCACCCTCAGACGTCAACTTGAATAAGTTCAAAGTCCACCCTCAGACGTCAATTTGAATAAGTTCAAAAGTCACCCTCAGATGTCAACTTGAATAAGTTCAAAGTTCACCCTCAGACGTCATCTTGAATAAGTTCAAAGTTCACCCTCAGATGTCAACTTGAATAAGTTCAAAGTTCACCCTCAGATGTCAACTTGAATATGTTCGAAGAAAGCAGTGGTCAGCTTGAGGCTGTTGACATCTCGGTAGAGCTTATCCAGGAATGTTACTGGTGACGGCCATATGCGTTTTCTTAGTTCCTCATATGTTGGGCACCTTTGAAGTAGATATTCAGCAATCATTATATCAGTGAGAGAGGGTTTCATCGCTATGGTGAATGTATGAAAATGAATCACGTCTAACTGCAAACATAATTTTCATCTGAAATATCAAGTTATTCCCATTGTGTAGCTCTGATGCTAAACCAAGTAAACAACTAAGAAATTACAGACATTTGTAAGTGGGTACTTACGCAGAATAAAAGGACTGGATTGGTATGATAAGATCGTCGATGTGAAATTAAAGGATAGAACGAGACGAATGCCAATGGAAATAAACGATGTTGAATTTTGATATGAAAATACCGGGGAATTCAACTGAAAACAGTAAGGCGCTTCATATTCTGTAATCAGCAATGTAAAATAAATCATGGAAGACCGAACAAAAAAGTAGAAGATGCTTGAAGAGAAATCGAAAAAGGATAAAGAAGGCTTTGGAAGAACTTAAATTGCAGCGAATGTTGCTTGAGTTTATTCAAGGCTAGGGTTCCCATAATGTTTTGTTTAAAAACCGGGACATTTCCAAATTTTTACCTAAAAAACCCGGGACATTTTGTAAAAAAACGGGACATGTTAAAAATTAAGGTAAAGCACAAATAAATCTATTATTTATTATATGTTTTACTTAAAATAAGATACAGGTATAAAAATACACACATTAACTAACACAACTTCCACTTTAAAAAAGAATTCTAAATTACAAACATACTTAATTAGAAAAATCGCACTTTTAAAAAATACACAATAGTCAAGTTTATATTTCATATTCATCAGAATATTTATCAGATTTATGGGCCTGTTCAAGAAGTTTTTTTTTTCTTCTGATATTTGGACATAGAACTCAGCACAAGAGAAATCCTTAAAATGGGTCTTTATAATGGTTAAAGCTTTCACTGTCTCAATTTTAAGTCTGTTTTTTTTTTCGTCTGTCCAAAGCGCATTTATTAAGGAAAAAACATGTTCAACAGCTGCATTGGATCCTGGCAGTGCCAAACAAAAACTAACTAGGCATTTCAGGTTCTCAGCATTTATATCCTGCTTTGTAAAATGAGCGAACATCTCACACCATTTTTCACTGACACTTTGATCCTTCAGTTCACTCCACACATCAAATTTGCTTTCACAATATTTTTTCACACATGCAAACTCATCAAATAAGTCCTCTTCATTCACAGTAAAATTTGGTGACACTGTCTTCATGAATATGTAGCTTTCTTGGATGTTCTTCCAAGTCACAGACTCCTTTCCCTTCAAATTGATCCAATCCATAGACTGAAGAGGCGTAAGAAATGGTGTACACCACTCCTGAATATATTCAATGCAGGTGTCATAGAAATCTACTGCATAGCTTTGAAACTTTTCAACTGTTATGTGTCCTTCTTTTTCTAATTCTTGCAACTGATTTCTCATAGTAGTGGTAAGAATCTTTTCTGCCTTCCTGTAGTTTAATTTTTCCACCAGTTTGTTTACTTCATCCTTCACTTCAATTACTGTTGTCTCTTGCTTTTCAACACTTTTGATGGTATCAGAAAAGGTTTTTAACTGGCTGACAATGAAATGCAGGAGTGTAATTGAAAGTGGATTTTCAAAGAAATTTTTGAGACTGATAGGACATTTGTGAATGGAAAGGAAATATAACTTCAATGCAGGGAAAATGTCAATAACTCTCTGGACTGCAGGCAAGAGAGAGAGAGAGAGCAATCTTGTCTTGCTGTTACCAAAAACAATTTTATATTCTGTATTGGTGAATTCGCAAAATGATTTGAGTTCCTCAACTCGTACACAATAAATGTGGAAATGCTGGTAAATCTTGTTAATTATTAACTGAAGATCAATAGGTAAGCAATCCGCAGCAGTCTGCACAGCATTATGTATCACATGTGCAGGACAACCAATACCAATTAAATTGTTCACAGTGTTTTCTTGCATTTTGAAGTACAGATTATTCTGTCCCTTTCTCTTCTTTCCACCAAAGTTTGTATTTGTATTATCTGCTGATATAGCAATAACCTTTTTAAGGAGATCTGACTTCTGTAACACTTCCACTGTAACCGGAAATTGATAAAGTAACACTACTAAAACACGGAATAAAATCCGTTACCCAAAGATTTTTTTTTCAGGAAGGACCATTAAAAAAGCGGGACATTTGGAATAAATTCGGGACACCGGGACATTTTATAAAAAAGCGGGACTGTCCCGGGAAAAACGGGACGAATGGGAACCCTATTCAAGGCCCATGATCAATAAGTAGTTGATGGGTTATAATGTACTGTAAACTGATAGCTACAAGTATGAAATGAAGACTATTTACATGTTTAAATCCTAGATTCACACAGGCCTACAACATTCTGTTATCTGGCCGTGGCAAGCTAACGGTTTGCCGACAGACAGCCCGACGTTGGCCGACAAGATGAAGGAAGCTGGATACGCAACTCACATGGTAGGAAAATGGCATCTAGGCTTCTACAGACAGGAGTATCTGCCGTGGAACCGTGGCTTTGAAACATTTTACGGTATGTTCAGATTTGTTTTTCAAATTAATTGATATTTCTTTTGGCTGAAGTTTTAAAGATAAATAAAACTGTAACCCTGTAACCTTTTTATTGCCGCAATGACAGTTACTGGATACAAATAGACTTAATCTGAACACTGCTTTCTGTCAAAATATTCAAGTAGAGATCTGAGAGTGTACGAAGAAGTAGAAGAAGAAATATTGCAGGCTGACCAATATTTGATATGCCAGTTAGCTAGGTTGTTTTTTTGTTTTTGTTTTTGGGGTCTATTTACAAAAACAACCTATAATGCCGAGATTGTCGTGTGTTGTTTCTGTTCTGCTGTGACGCATTTCTATACAAGGGTTCTCATAATCTCTTTTTGTGGAACTTTGATACGCACTTCAGCGCCAATTTGTCGCTTTACTTTCGTCTGCATTTACAGGGTGTCTGAAAATCATTTTTAAAACGTTGATATTAAATGAAATATTTACTAACACACACATAATTACCAATCAAGGTAATTTATGCACACAACACTCACAAGTAGAAAATGAAAGTAACGAGTTGTAAACCTTCGTTAGACCTGTGTATCTGCATTTGTTTGAATAAACCACTCAACGCACTATGCTTTCTTCTGTGGATTCATTGTGACTGAGCTTAGGGGAGGAATGAAGGTCTGGAAAAAAAATGAAGAAGAGAAAACTTGTCAAAACTTGGTAATCAGAAAAACTTTGTGAGTTTCTCTGTACAATGGGACAACCCCAGTATTTCTACACCTTCAGGTTGACTTTTTACATTGGATAAAGGTTGTAAATATAATTTTCTGACACCCTGATTTTTCTGAACGTGTTTTACACTAATTTATTATAATTAAATAATAATAATAATGATGGTCAAGAAAATATGGGCCTAACACCATATTCCCCACCCATGTGTTACCGGGGCTCGAAAGGGGAACAAAGAATAGTAACACTGTACCCTACCACGCATGTCGTAAAAAGCGATTAATGGGAGGGTTGGGCATTGGGGCTGGTTACCGCATCCTGTAAAAAAACTTTTACCAAAAAAAACTTCAACAAAAATGGTGTGGCCGGGGTCAGTTCAGTTAATTGTGTTGTACGCAGGTAAATATTTTGACGAGAGCTAATTCTTCAATACGTTTCTGTTCAAGTCGTTAAGGCCTTTCGCCTGAGATGGAAATTCTTGACCTTAGTTTATTTTTCTTCCCAAAGTTCGTTCTTACCCTTTTAGGTTTAGTGAAAAGCAATACCTCGTATAATGGTTTGTCAAAGTAATCCACTGTAATATTCCAAAGAAAACTCAACAATGTAGAAAAATAAAATATAGTTTATTAACGTCATTAGAACAGCAAGTTATTGACACAGTGGTGAAGTACTTGTTTCTTACGCTTACACAAGATAGTGAGTATCCAAAATGAAAGTGTATATCCACAGGAATAATATATCCAGTAGAATAAAATACAAACTTGTCTACTTAAAAATCAACTTGTCTACTTAAAAATACTTGTCTAACTTGAAAACTTGTCAAGTTAAAAACTTGTCTCGATAATCTCAAAGACGAAGTTCACCTAACACTATCTGTAAAATCCTTTCGCTTAATGAATCCTAAAAATCTGTAAAAGCCTGTCTATCGCCCACGTCTCTCCTTTTTATACTATTTCTTCTTTTTTCCTGCCGATTTTCACACGATGCTTTCTTTTTTCACACGGTACAATTATCTACATTTGCACACGCTTTCTCAGCTTTTCGACTTTTTCCACAAATCTCTCTCTCTCTAACAACGGAAAAAACCCAAATTAGCAACTCTCACTTTCACAAAATTTTCCATTCAAAAACATGCATTTACTATTTTTTTGTTCTGGGACAGCTTTACAATACCTCTCTCAAAGCCGTGAACTTTTCATGATACTGTGTTTTGTGCAAAAATGCCTTAACTGCTTTTAACGTGTTATTCTCATTCTATGTGGTTTTAACGCGTATAAATGGTAGTGTATGCCAAGCGGTCACAATGGACAATTCATAAGGAAGACGTGGCATGTGTTTGTTGAAGGCCTATGCTCCTCGGGGAGTTAAAGGGTATTGATTGATTCATTAATTATAATTTACGGATTGTAGGTTCAATATTTCTGTATTTCTATAACTTGCAATGCGTTAGCATGTTGAGGTTACGGCCTCACTCAACTTATCTACCTACCTACCTACCTACCTACCCACCGACCAACGGAACGAGCGACCGGCCGAATGACTGTCCTTTCTGTCTGTCTGCCTCTGCTGTGTGTCTGCCCGCTGGTCTATTTAAATGTCTGTGGGTCTATCTGTTTATCAATCTGTCGAGATGTTTGACCATTCATATATAACTACAGGTTTGCATGTATGTTTCTTCATCCATCCATCCGTGCCTTCGATCATCTGTCTGTGTTTCTGTTTGTCATTCTACCTATATGTTCGCTTTATCTATAACTTTCTTTATATATTTAACTGTTTGACTGCCTAAACTTCTCTATGTAGAGACAACGAAATATAATAGAAGATAATCCATTCTATTCTCTAGATAAACAACCTTTCTATTTTTACAGGATTTCTTACTGGGGGAGGCTACTACTACGAACACAAGTCACGTTACCTAGACAACAAACACTATTACGACTTCAGAGACCAAGATGGGGTCATCGACTCAGCAAAAGGTCACTACTCAACACATCTGTTTACCAACAAAGCTATAAATATTCTGCATGATCACGACCATAGTAAGGTTAGCTGCTTTGACGAACATTAACATGTCTGCATAGTCGTATAGGAATCTTCTTCATCTTAGTTCACTTTCAGACGTCAACTTGAATATGTTCAAAGTTCACCCTCAGACGTCAACTTGAAAATGTTCAAAGAAAGCAATGGTCAGTTTGAGGCTAATGATATATCCAGAGTTTTTCTAGGAATGGGACCGGTGATGGCCATATGCGTTTTTTCTGTTCCTCATATGCTCGACACCTTTGAAGTAGATGTTCACCAGCCATTGTATCTGTGCTACAGTTACACTCATCAGTTGTTCCTATCTTTAACTTGTTGAATAGAAGGTATCCCAATCAACTGTGACCTGCACGGAGTCTGAAGATTACCACTTGTTCACTACTGCTGAGCTCGTAATATTCATCGTCGTCGTAATATGAATCTTCTTTTTCGTGTACCTTGACTAGTGGCATAGGAGATCATGTCTCTCCACAGCTTCCTATCTCCAGTACTGTTTATCAAATCTCTCTTTGACCTCTGTCCATACCCTGAGGTCAAACTGTCCAGTGTTGTCTTTTCTCTGTGCCATCCTCTATCTCTTTTTCCTTGATCTTTCCTGTTGTCATAGTAACATCTATTTGTCGTCTTTCCTGTTGTCATAGTAACAACTATTTGTCGTCTTTCCTGTTGTCATAGTAACATCTATTTGTCGTCTTTCCTGTTGTCATAGTAACATCTATTTGTCGTATTTCATATTGTGCCACAAGGAAGAGGATTGCTTCCTTCTAATGTGAATAATTTGCTTTTCTTCCTCATCGGTGTCTTTCAGGACATCCTCATTACTCTCTGAAGTTCTTCTGTAAAACCACATCTCTATGACTTCTAGTGGTTCTCCTATATGTTTACTAATTGTTCATGACTCACACCCGTATGTCAGGATTGCTTCTATATGACACAGAAGAATTACGTTGAAAATGGAGAACGTTGATATATGTGGTCGATAAGTCCTTAAAAAGAAATTAGTGAAGCAGTAATAACCGGTGACTGTTATTGTTAGGTTTAGGAATAACCGATGATTGTTATTGTTAGGTTTAGGAATGCTAAACATCGAAGAGCATGTCCCACTGTCCTTTGTGTTTAAAAACCGAACTTTCTTTCTTACTTCCATAGACAAAGATATGTTGCAAAAATTAATGTTTGTGTTATGGAATGCTGTCTTTGCCTGGTCAATTCTACTCGTTACCTCTGGAATGTATCTTCCATCCGATGTTATTAATGTGCCTACTTATTTGAATCTCTCGGCTTGTTTTAAAACGGCTATTGACTGTTTTAAAACGGCTATTGCCTGTTTTAAAACGGTTATTGACTGTTTTAAAACTGCTATAGACTAAAATAAAACGCTTCCAGTTACTGTGAGTTTGCATATACAGATACCAGTTCTAAAATGTGTATACCCAAACAGTGCATAAAGAAAGTGAGCAGCCTCAATGCCATGTTCTGGACACCGTTTCTACTTTTCCATTCTGTGCCCTCGATATTTCTCGCTGGATTTAAACAGAGTGACAGCAGACATTTGTCTGTTTCCTTGTCTTTAATAACTTTTATTTAAATTCGGATGAGGTTTATAGATTTATTGCGTTTCATATCGTTGACGCCGAAATTCTCTGTCTAGAAGAGTTGAAACTATGCAGCTAAAAATTTTACGAATCCACTTGTATTTTTGTACAACATGTACTAAAAACCGAACATACAATTTCTATAACATTTATTGCATTGAATAAAAGCGGATGGCAAGATATCATTAATTAGTAATTCATCTTAAATAAATTTATTCTGTGAAACAGAGTCCATGGACATTATATGTTTTAGTACATTTCGTAGAAACAGTTAAAATGGGCCCGTAAATATTTTTTTATCCTTTCAATCAATCAGTCAATCAATCAATCAATTAATGAAGCAATCGATACCTGTTATCTTCTTGAACGTGTCTTTAACAAACACAAGCTTAGGGTTTTCATGTCTTAATCATATTTATTTCAGTTTCTAGCTCTTTTCTCCGTGTGTTCTTTGGTCTGCTTCTAGCTTTTCTTGCCCTGTTGATTCCAGAACAAAAGCTGCCTGGTAATGCCAGCAGAAAGTTTCCTTACTATGTGTTCAATTAATCGCCAGCTTCGTCTTCTCAACTGATTTCCACTGGTACTTATCTGGTTCTTGTCATCTCTTGTTCCACTGGTACTTATCTGGTTCTTGTCATCTCTTGTTCCACTGGTACTTATCTGTTTCTTGTCATCTCTTGTTCCACTGGTACTTACCTGGTTCTTGTCATCTCTTGTTCCACTGGTACTTATCTGGTTCTTGTCATCTCTTGTTCCACTGGTACTTATCTGGTTCTTGTCATCAGTTTCAGTTTGCTGACCTTGTCGTACCATTTCAATCATTCAAGTCTACGCAAGCACCCGTCATGAAAGTCTGTCGCTTCTTACTTGTCTTTGTTGTTCTCCATGTTTCACAACCATACAATAGAACTGACTTGAAGTAAGATTCTTAATTTTGTGCTGGACTTGATTTCTTGTGAGTTCCATATATTTCCCAGTGCAATGAAAGCTCCTCGAGCCTTTTATCAGCATCATAATCACAAGAGTCCTCAGAAGAGACCCCGATGCCATTACAAGAACAGCTATGCAATGGACCCCTGAAGGAAAACGAAAGAGAGGCCGACCAAAAACAACTTGGCGGAAGACTGTGGAGGCTGAGATGCAGAGAATGAACCAGACGGCACTGTACGAAGGATGGCCATCGACCGAGCAAAGTGGAATTAATTTGTTGTTGCCCTACAAGACGCCACTAGGCGTGATGGCCACTGACTGCTTTGACAGTCGGTGGCTAAGGATCAAAGAAGAAGAAGAATAATCACAAGAATGTAATAGATCTCCAACGTCTTCTGTCTCTTATCGTGATGGTACACTCTGAGAGCTTCTTTTCTGTCCATCTTTTGATGTTCACTTATAGCGCTGTCTTCATCTTGCACGTTTGTCTTCAACTCTCCCTTCTACTATGGTCTTCTGCAAGGTGTTATATCTTTTTATGTGACCAAAATATCTTAGTTGCCTAAATTTGATCTCCTTAAATAGTTATCTTTTCACTCTTAGGTTTTCTTCTTCTTCTTCTTCCGTCCTTAGCCACCGACCGTCAAAGCAGTCAGTGGCCATTACGCCTAGTGACATCTTAGGGCAACAGCAGATAGGTTTTCTTTGCCATTGTTTCCCATCACGCCTATTGGCGTCTTTAGGGCAACGGCAAATCAATCCATTTGCTGTTGTTTCCGTAATCGAAGTGACTGGCAAACGGGTGATCAGCCCGTTGGTTTAGGTTTTCTAGGCCCTCCTAAATTGTGTTCTTCTCTTTCCACGGGATGCGCCCCATTCTTCTATATATCCACATCTCGATAGCCTCAAAACTTTCTTCCATTACTTATTCAATATCCATGTTTGTACACCATACAGTAATGAATAATATATATAAAACCACTCGATGACTCTCAGTTTTAATTTGTGAGTTAACTGTTTAGATGTCAGTATTTTTCTCATGTTGTTGAATGTAGTTTTCGCCATTCCTATTATCTTCTTGATTTCTTTTTCTGCCATATTCTGTTATTATATGACCCAGATATGAGAAACTCTTGACTAGTTCCAGCATTTTTCCATTTATGCTTAATGTGTGCTTATCGTCTGTTTTGCTAATTACACTGACTAACAAAAAAAAACTTTTTTTTTCTTTCTCTAACATCTCTATGTTTTTCTGGTCAATTTTAATGCGCTGTTTTTAAATCTGCAAACCGTTTTTCTCTATCAGGTCGGGATCTCTAGAAATACGCAATTAAAGTTTTTTAACAACGCATACAGTATTACAACATCATTCGTACAAGAAGTATAACAGTTATGTAAGCTTGAATTTCTTTGCAGTCGACTTTCGTCGGTGAATGGCATGTGGTACATCGCGATGAAGCATCCAACAATAATCGGCAAGCATGGTCACACTCCACCATCCTTGATAACGTGACTCCATTACGGCGATATCTTGATGGAATCATTCTCCATGTTCATCGCTGACTTCGCCAAGGTTGTCAGGGAAAAAGTTAAGATGCGAATCGAGCAAATGGATTTTGAGGGACATGTTACAGCCCATAATTATGTATGCATCTATGCACTGCTTAACAATATGCAACATAGTCGACAGATTTGTGATTTTCCAGAAAGTTATCGACGATCGATTTGAATGCCATCCATGCGCGAAGTTCCCTACCATGTAACAAGTTCTCGAATTGTTTGTCTGCAATAACTTTCCTAATCTGAGGTCCTACAAAGATACCTTCCTTTATCTTTGCATCGCTAACTTGCGGAAACTTTTCTCGAAGATAAGTGAAAGCTTTGCTCGTTTTATCTAACGCTTTTACAAAATTCTTCATGAGCCCCAACTTTATATGTAACAGTGGTAAAATGAAGGTGTCTTTGTTAACTAATGGCTCGCGTATTACATTTTTATGCCCGAGCTGCATACGATCCCGGATAGGCCACACCTTTCTTGCATAATGTTCCTGTCTGTTGCGGCTGTCCCATTCACATCGGAAGCAACAAAATTTAGTATACCCAGTCTGCATGCCCGTGAGAATTGCAATGACCTTTAGGTCTCTACAAATCCGCCATTGGTAGTCATTGTACTTTATTTTTTCCAAACGTATAGCCATATTGTCATAAGTTTCTTTCATATGAACAGAGTAGGCGACTGGAATTGAAGAAAAAAAAATTCTGTTATGCAATAACACGGCTTTTAGACTAGTCTTGGAAGAATCGATGAAAAATCGCCATTCGTTGACTATGTGCTCATGACCGTTTACATCTTTGCAATAGCAAATGTCATCATCCATCTCAAAGTATTGAACAAGTTCTCTGTGTCTATGACGAAATTTAGATATCGGAGTATTGGGCGCTAAAAGATTCCATTCTTTGAGTCGCGAACCGAGTAATTCCGCTTGTCCTTTGGTAAGAGCGAGATCACGTATTAGATCTGAAAGTTCTGAATGGTTAATTAAGTAAACACCATCATTCATCGGTATGTAATCTGAGTCAGAATTAATTTCTAAAGCAGGTAAACTATCACTTTCTGATGGTTCATTTACGTCCAACGGATATTGTTCTGGTGGTACTTGGATCGGACACGTGATTGGATCACGAGGCACTGGTTTCGAAACCGATTCAATATTTGGATAAACCACAGACTTTCTAGTTTTAAAAGTGAAACCATGGATATTTGTCAAGCAGAAGTAACAATCAGTAGTGTGATTTGTATGTTCACGCCATATTACTGGCACGCCAAAAGGCATCGACTTATGCTTCGGCGATTTTCGTAACCAACCTGCCAATGTATCAAACAAACCGCATTTGGCTTCCAAGATTTATTTGCATCATCAACTTTCGAATCGAAATAAAGTTCATATGCTATCTTTAGTAATGGTGTAAAGTTTTTCTGGTCAACACGATCGGTAAAATATCCGCACACGTAACAGAACAGATCAGCCGAATTTCTACAACTTCTAGAAGCCATATTTTGCTCAGAATTATTTCAAAATACAGTAACTATTTGGAAAATCGCGTAACATATGTCATGCATCTTTTAGCAGTATAAAAAGTAGAATTATGTTGCTTTTTATTAATTTTTAATAAGTTATATAGTAAAAATGAAACGGAGCAAATAACGGTTTCCCAAAAAATATATTTATTCACAAATATCTTAAGAACCCGACGTGATAGAGATAAACGGATTTCAGATTTGAAATCAGCGCAAGAAACTGACCTAAGAACACTTATTCTTATATAAGAAAGAAAAATGTTGTTTGTCAGTGTTATCATAGTTTTCGTTTTGTCGATGGCAATGTCCAATCCATACTCGTGACTTATGCTGTTTACTTACTTCACTAGTTCTTGTAAATTCTGTTTATTTTCAACTAACAACACGATATAATCTGCATTTCTAAGGTTGTTTATTGACCTTTTATTGAAGTTCAGTGCTGGCATTTTTTGTATATGTTTGACACTTTTTTCTGTATATAGATTAAATAGGCAGGGGACAGCACACAACCTTGTCTGACAGCTCTTTTTATGACTATGTTTGGTGAATAATTCTTTCCAGATCTTGCTGTAGCAGTTTGTTCTCAATAAAGGTTGCTTTCTTATGTCTTTTCCATCAATACCTGTGTCTTCGAGGCATTCAACGATGTTCTCTTGGTGAAGTCTGTTATAAGCCTTCTTATAATCAATGAAGAACATGTAAATACTTTTTTGTGCCTCTACATATTTTTTCTGCTACCATTCTCAGGCAAATTATTGCTTCTCTTGTTTCGCTGTTGCGTCGAAAATCAAACTGTTCTTTTTGGACTTCGGTGTCTACTTTACTTTCCATTCTCTCCTGTATGATTTTGAGCAGTATTTTAATTGCATGGCTCAACAAGCTGATTGTTCTAAAGTTTGAACATTCGGTTGCATTACGTTTTTTGGGCAGCGTTTTAAAGACTGATGTTTTCATGTCATGTGTTATATATGTGACGAAATGTCTGTCCCTGTCCTTTTGTATGATCTCTCACAACTTCAGCCCTTCGGCCGTAAACTTCTTTTCTTCATATTTCTTCATTATTCGCTTGTTATTTGCCCTTTCATCCATTTTACTCTTTGTGCTGGACATTGCATGGTGAAGCCTCTAACACGCCAATCCCCTATGGCAGTATTTGCTACGGGAGTAATTCGTATCTTATTGTTTACCACTCTTCAGACGTGTTTACGTTCCGCCAGGTGAACTGTGGTATTATCGTAACAATACCCAGTCATCCAAAGGTTCCAAAGGTTGTTATTGCCGGGAGTTGTAGTGAGGATAAGCTCTCACTGCAGATAAAATACTTCTATGGCACGCGCCTCAAACAGCCTCTGACAACCAAGTCCAGCTCCCGGCCTTCATGTGTGGCTCAATTTGAGCCCGGCGGAACTGTTTCCACTGACGGGAGAAGGGGCAAAGGCGAGCGACTGGCACCTTAAAACCAGCAGCTTCGGGCAGATAGGGCTCGTGATCCTTGGTTGGTAGCTTATCTAAGAGAAGGAACTCTGAATTCAAACCACCGCTGCCTTGCGGGAATATCCATTTATGGAATTGGCTTCGGGAGTAAACCCTGAGGATAAATCCGGAGTCGGAGTCCCTAAGGCAGTCTAATGTCGATTCGACATTATTCTGGCAACTCCTGCGACATGGCTGGTACCAAACTGTATCGGCTACTGCCGTTCCTTTGGATCTACCGGCTGTGTGGAGAGGGGGAACATGCTGCATGGGCAACAGCTTGATCTCCATATAACTGTGCCCAAGCTCGCGCCCTGGAGAGGACACTCCAGCTTCACCCTATAGGTGTCGGCAAAACACGGGAAGTAGCAGTTACCGGTTATAAGCATTTTGCCCAATTGGCGTAGGGCATGGCGCCAGGGGCTACTTCCGACAGTGGGAGAGGTTCCAGGATCTCACTGGACAGCTACCGCCCGCTTCAAGCTGGGCAGCCCATAGTCAATAAGGTGTTGTCCCGCCACTGTCTGCTTTCCCCATTGGGTGCATGGGGATTAGGGTCAAACCCGAACTGTGGACAGAAAATTTTGCACCAAGCAATTATCGAAAAAATAGAAATAAGCAAACTCTCAGATTGGGATGCTGGAACGTCCGGACTATGTTGACTGGACTATCCGAAAACCTACAGGATGTAAACGATGTAAGGAAGACAACCATAATTAATGATGAGCTTAAACGACTTCAGGTGGATATAGCTGCACTTCAGGAAACGCGCCTGGCGGGCTCTGGAACGGTGAGCGAGAAGGACTACACATTTTATTGGCAAGGGAAAGATCTTAATAAAGCTAGAGAACACGGAGTAGGTTTTTCGGTCAAAAAATCGCTAACTAAAATGGTTGAACCAGGCGAGAATGGATCAGAACGCCTGTTAACGCTCCGCCTGCAAACTAGCACAGGTCCCATCACCCTTGTCAGTGTGTATGCTCCTACTCTGTACTCTGCCTCAGAAGCTAAAGATGAGTTCTACGAGAATCTAACAGCAATTATCAAAAGCATACCTAGGCAAGAACAGCTTGTTCTCCTTGGTGACTTTAACGCTAGAGTGGGTGCCGATAATGTTTCATGGCCTTCATGTCTGGGCAGGTTTGGTATTGGCAAGATGAATGAAAATGGACAACGGCTCTTAGAGTTGTGCGTCCACCATGACCTCTGCGTGACCAACACCTACTTTCAGACAAAACTCCAGCATAAGGTGTCATGGAGACACCCACGATCCAAGCACTGGCACCAACTTGACCTGATTCTCGTCAGAAGGCCACTCCTCAGGTCTGTGCTCTCCACGCGCTCGTACCATAGTGCAGACTGTGATACAGATCACTCCTTGGTTTGCTGCAAAATCAGAGCACAACCAAGAAAACTCTATCGTGTCAGACATGAAGGGAAACCACGCATTGATACCAGCAAGATGTCAGACCCTTTCATGATCGCTCAATTCACTGCGACCTTCGAGAAAGTGCTCAGTAGCCCTCAGCATGGTGATGCTATTACAGAGAACTGGGAGCATCTACGGAACACCATTCAAAGTACTGCACTTGCCACCTTTGGTAAGAAAACAGCAAAGTCAAATGACTGGTTTCATGCTTCATCAGATGTGATGGCACCTGTCATTGAAGCTAAGCGCAGTGCTATGAATGAATACAAATGTTCACCGAGTGCCAGAACCCTACAGATCCTGAGGGCTACGAGAAGCAAAGTTCAACAAACTGCTCGACGCTGTGCAAATGACTACTGGCTCCAGCTCAGTGAGAGCATCCAGATCGCAGCGCAAACAGGCAACATTAGACAAATGTATGACGGTATAAAGAAAGCACTTGGCCCCCATAAAAGTAAGACGGCACCGCTAAAAACCATCAGCGGAGAGAAGCTAACTGATAAGGGTAAGCAGATGGAGAGGTGGGTCGAGCACTACTCTGAGCTTTACGCTAGAGACAATACCGTTACGCCTGCAGCCCTTGATGGTGTCAACAGTCTGCCAACTATGGAGGAGCTGGATGCCGAACCAACATTAGAGGAACTCAGCAAGGCCATTGATAGCTTGGCCTCTGGCAAAGCACCAGGCAGTGATGGGATTCCTCCTGATTTAATCAAATGCTGTAAGAGCACGCTATTACATCCCCTGCATAGGATGCTGTGCCAGTGCTTGGAAGAGGCAACTATTCCTCAAGACATGCGAGATGCCAAGATTGTAACACTGTATAAAAATAAAGGAGACAAAAGTGATTGCAATAACTACAGAGGCATCTCTCTTCTTAGTATTGTTGGTAAGGTTTTTGCCAAAGTCATCTTAATGCGACTACACAAGTTAGCTGAGCGCATATATCCAGAGTCACAGTGTGGATTCCGAGCTGGCAGATCAACAACAGACATGATCTTCTCTCTCCGCCAGCTTCAGGAAAAATCAAGAGAGCAGAAAAGACATTATATATCGCCTTTATAGACCTCACAAAAGCATTCGACCTGGTTAGTAGGGATGGACTCTTTAAAATCCTCCTGAAAATAGGCTGCCCTTCTAAAATGCTGGAAATGATAAAGTCATTCCATGATGGCATGAAGGGAACAGTCCAATATGCTGGAAGCACGTCACAGCCCTTTGATATACGAAGTGGCGTTAAACAAGGCTGTGTTCTGGCTCCGACCCTCTTCGGAATCTTCTTTGCCTTACTCTTGAAACATGCATTCAGAGATGCAACTGAAGGAATATGCCTTCACACTAGGTCAGATGGCCGTCTGTTTAATCTTTCAAGGCTGATAGCAAAAACAAAAATCAGAAGGGTCACTATAGTATAAGAGACTTGTTGTTCGCTGATGATGCTGCAGTCGTCACTCAAAGCCAACAGGAGCTTCAGAGCTTGATGAATCGCTTCACTAAAGCATGCAAGGACTTTGGCCTCACAATAAGTCTAAAGAAAACGAATGTGCTGAGTCAGGATGTGGGTGCTGCACCAGTTAACACTATCGATAACTATGAATTGGCAGTGGTGCACCACTTCACATACCTAGGGTCTACCATCAATGACAAACTCTCACTGGATACAGAAATCGACAGCCGCATTGGCAAAGCTGCAGCTACCTTTGCCCGCCTCACATCGCGTGTTTGGGGAAACTCTAAACTCACAATGAAGACCAAAGCTGCGGTACATAATGCCTGCGTCACCAGCACACTCCTATATGGCAGCGAGACCTGGACGATCTATGCTAAGCAAGAAAGAAGGCTCAATACCTTCCATTTGCGGTGTCTACGCCGCATCCTCGGCATTTCGTGGAAAGATAAAGTGACAAATGTCGAGGTGTTGTCACGTGCTGGCCTTCAAAGTATGTATACGCTTCTTAGACAGCGCAGACTTCGCTGGCTTGGCCATGTTCGCCGCATGGATGATGGTCGCATCCCAAAAGATATCTTCTACGGACAATTAGCAGAGGGCAAGAGAACAGTTGGGCGACCACAGCTGAGGTTCAAAGATGTGTGCAAGAGAGATATGAGGGCACTGGACATGGATCCAGCAACATGGGAGGATAAAGCTGCCGATCGCACTAAGTGGCGATGCTATTTACGGCGCCACCTCAGATTGGGCGAAGAGAGGCTCACCAAGAAGCAGAGGTGAGGAGAAAACGTCGAAAGGAGCACCAGGAAAATAAGCAGCTGAGGGCTGTCACCTCAGGGGCGCATTCCCATAGTCAGTTATGACTGAAGGGGCTATTATTATTATTACCCAGTCATCAGACCGGTCACCCGCTTATCTCTTTGAATCTGTCTGACCACCTGTAGAAACGTGTTGGTCCAACATTTGACCCCAGTGAGAAACTTCTGATCGTGTTGACACAAGCTTGTGTTGTGCATACGATGATAGAAAACAACACTGTCCGACCAGACATCTGTCTGGCGGAGGCACGCAGATAAAGGCGATATTTAGATAATCTGTCGGGGTAGACATCTGGGCGGAAGACATTACGCCAGGAACACATGGTCACAATATTGTGATAGAGGTGCGACCGGAAGTCTTATGCAACGATATGACATCACTGTTGTAAGAGGCCACGCGTGTATATTAAATTTAATATTTTTTAAATACTCGTGGGTTGATATGATAATCAAACCGACCCCTCTAAGTGCTAGATAGCGATTGGTTCGCCAGAATCTACAATGCATTTGATTGGAACATTCAGCGGAAACCCCTGCTGGATTTGAACTGGAAACTGTACAATACCTCGTATAATGTAGTGAAATCCTAGACATAGAACACACAGATAGATCGCATTGTACAGCGAACAACTCCCAACAAGCCAGTGAGATATTGGACTTAATATTTTATACTTATAAGTGACAGTTCAACGTATTTGGGCAACTCTGAAAACTTAAAAGTAAACCCGCACCTTTAAATACAAGACTGTAAAACTTAAGGGACCAGGACTTTAATATAACAAGACTGGAAACCTAGGAATCAAATTCGCCAGTCATAAAAGGACTTTAACTCAAGTTTTCCCAGGTAGTGATTTCGCAGAGACACTCGTCGTCAGAGTAATTAACTCTAATTTCCCAGACCCAGTCGTAAGAGGAATTTAACTCAAGTTTTCCCTGCAAGTGATTTCGCAGAGACACCCGCCGTCAGAAGAATTAACTCTAATTTCCCAGACCAAAGTGATTCGAACAGCATCTAACCAAAGTGCTGTGTGTTCATTCTAATCTGTGCAGGAGATTGTGTATACCCAATATTTGGGGTAAATGTAAATATTTCTATTACAAACGTGAATTTAAAATGTTTTCTTGCTAGTGGTTATACATGAGGCAGGCAACCTCAACATATGAAAATAGATATTCATGAACCACTACAGCAAGAGCTGGAGATTGTTTCTGGCTAGTCGTGCGGCAAACCCGACAGCAGAGCGACCCCAGACTCCGACTGGAGCAGTGATGAGTGATGCTTACATCACATGTACCTACGATGTAACATATTATCTTGTGAGAATTACGTACCTTTTTTAATTGTAATTCAGGCAAATCATTATTTGTGCACTTCAGACGCAATTTCCTAGTTAATACCCAGATGGATATGGGTGAATTTTCATCATATTCCCTGAGTTACACTATGTGCTCGGGAATTTAATTCTTCTGATAGGTTAACATTGGTGGGTGGAGCGCATGACAATGGGCCTGTTAGTTTGCAGCGAACAAATGTACTCAGCAGGCATTTGTTTCTTCTATTTGTCTCAAATTCGTGGTTACAAGCCATCAGACGATTGTGGTAGTAACGCAGAGAAAAGCATCCATCCTAACCGCCGACAGAGGAAGAGAGTGTGGAGAAGGCTTTCATCATCACAGAATTGATGAACCACAGCTGCATGACCCACTCATACAAGCTAAGTGCTAACTAAAAGGCACCAGCAGAAAAGGGAGAATTCCAGTTAAACTTTAAGTATAAAGTTAAATTTCCACCTACGTCTCGATGACGAGAATGTTAAGACTATCAAAGTTCCACTAATCTTTCCATATTTATTTTAACCTGTTAAAGATTATTTCACTATTAAATTTTGTACCTGTTGTTTTACAACAAAACAATATTAGTTGATTCAGTTATATGTATGAAAGCAAACGTATGAGCCACAAACGTTAATCCATATATAAATATCTAGACATATATTTACACTAAACAGAGCTATACCTTATAAGAGGATTTCATTGGATTACACCAACTGGGGGCTTGAACGAGCCAAACCATTGCTTAAACCCTTCACAAAAGGCGACGGGCCAGATAATAAGTTAACAAATTGCTCAGCCTAAGCAGCTTTTGTTCTTGACTTCTGGGAATATCTTGTGAACCCTCCCTTAAGGTAGAAGTGGCATTCATCCTCTATCTACATCACTGCCACGAGTAATCTTGAGCGCAAGTAGATACCTTGGACGCCAATATTAAATACTCTTGAGTTGTGGTCACTGTTGGACCAAAGGGGAGGCAATCCGTGACAATATAGCCTGTATTAAATGTATCGTTGCACAGATATGTGATTGTATCTATACCAAAGCTTTACAGGGCTTCTATCATTGCAAATTTTATGTTGTCTTTGCCCACTAATTTTCCTTTTTCTATGATATGTATTGCATTCTCTACCTCTGATCAGAGAATGTTTGGGCCTTCATTAAATTCTGGTATTGTTTTTTACCTCTGTTGTATTCGAGTAGTTCTATATAGCAATTTTAGACCGGTTCCTTGGACATGTCTACCTGCTCATTGATATTCAGGACGTAAGCAGCAATGAATCTTTCTCTGATATTAATATTTTCAAATTTTTTCCGCTAAAATGAAACGACGGGAGTATGAAAAACGTTGGTAGGTGGCAGTGCAAAAAGCCCTTTCTTGTGACCTCTCATTTCCTGCGACCTCTCATTTCTTGTGACCTCTCATTTCTTGTGATTTTCTTAATTTGATCTTTTCTGCATGTGCATCATCATCATCATTAGCTGCCATCCCCACATCGAAGGTTGGCTGCATTGAATCTCCAAAGTCTTCTGTCTCTTGTCTTGATGGTGCATGCTGTCCATCTCTTGTCTTGATGGTGCGTGCTGTCCATCTCTTGATATTATCTTCCCACTTATAGCGTTGTCTTCCTCTCGCACGTTTGTCTTCACCTCGGCCCTCTATTATGGTCTTCAGTGTCCGGTGTTCTTTATCTTTACATGGCCAAAATATTTTAGCTGTCTAATTTTGATCTCTTTCATTAATTCTATTTTTATTCCTAGGTTTTCTAGGACCACTTTATTTGTTTTCTTCTCTTTCCGTCAGACGTGCCCTATTCGTCTATATGTGCACATCTCAAAGGCCTCAATTCTTTATTCCAATTTGCATTTGCATATGTGTGATTAAATTTAGAAAAAAAATTATCTTTAAGTCCTATTGAAAACGCTTATGTTTATTTAATAAATATTTTAAACTCTCAGATCTCCGCAAGCTTTTCGATATTTAAAACCTGCGGAAGTCAAGGGGAACCCACCGTCGTATGACCCTTAATTTAAAAAATAAAGTAACAGACAACTTCTATAGAATAGATTTGTAAGTGAGTAGGGATATCTGATGAATCATCAGGTCCAGTAAGTAGCATTACATTACATTACATTACTGACTGAACAACGTAAGAACTGAAGGTACAGTAGTACTGAGTCATTAAGGAATACTATTCTTTAATTTCCTGATATTACTTAACACTGTGTTTGTGTTGTTGCAGCCTCTGTTCATGTACTTGTCATATCAAGCTGTTCACGGTCCTATGGAGGTGCCAGACCGCTACAGTCAGCAATATTCGCATGTAAAGGACTGGACTAGGAGAGTATATTCAGGTGAGAAGAGACACATTTAGTACGGTATTTAACTCTTAACGAGCAAATAACCGGTCAAAACATGACGGAGTGAAATAATATGTTGTGCTATTTTTTATGCATTTGCTCATGACGACACTAATTCTGCTGAAGTCATTTATCTGGATGCGTTGGTTAGAAAGCTGTGGAGCATACGGCCTAAAAGGACAGAGAGAGAGGTGGAAAAAAGCCCTTAGATAAACATTGACCAATTAAATAACAGGCTTTTTTTTATCAAAACATATTTTGTAAATGTACAGATATCCTTTAAAGACTTGCCTTCGAGCGTACTCGTATATACTCATGGAAAAAAGTAAGTGTGCAGCACTCAACAGGGCACTGTGCGTGTGTTCTTGAGTGAACTCAAATGCAAGTTGGCACACATTTCTGTGTGAGTGTTGTTCACTTACCCGTGCAATTACAATTGTATCGCACTATTCATGGGGAGAAAATCACGGTGCAAGATAAATCACGTGAAAAGTGCTGTAGGGGAGAATTTATCACAGATAAAAGGAAGGTAAGTGTGTAGCTCTAATCACAAGCATGTGAAAACGTAATCGTTGAAATAGAGAGTACCAAGAGTCCAACAGAAACATCTTTTTTGACAATGCTAAGATTGAACCAACAACAGCGAGCAATAGCTATAAAAAAGCACATATAAAATAATTATACATACTATGTATAAGGATATAACTTATATTTTAAACGGCAAGCCTACAGCTTGACTTATATTTAAAGCTTCCCGTGAAATAAGTTATATAAAAAAAAATCCCTCATCATGAATTAGGAATAGCTGCGTATTTCCGTCACCACTCATGATGCATCTAGCATTTATAAGTTTGTTTAGAAAAATATACTTCGCCTGAGTATTAGCAGTTAAATGAAATCGTTTTAATAGGCGAATGGGTTTAGCTAGAAATTTATAATTTATCTTGCTTTCCACTGTAACTCGTCGACTAAAGAAATAACAAACTATTAAAATAATCACTCTGCACACAGAACTAGTTTAAAATGAAATAGGCGATTAAACACTTTATCACTTCACAAAATACTAGAGATCTATTATATATAATATTTACCTCACGCAGAACTACAGACTAAACCATGAACTAGAATACTGTAATCTAATGGTAATCTAGAACTCGGCAAATGCCCAAGAAACTCAGACTTCGCCAAAACACAGATATTAAATCTAGCATAGCGATCTGTCTACTGCAAATTTAAGAGTGAGAATGAAATTAAAGTTTCAAACTTGGGTTAATATTTTAAACCAGACAAAGGAGGAACTCTTTTATTTCGCCAAACCGAAATAGTCCCCCTTCCCGTCTCTGACCCTACGTTTAACACCTGGGCATGTCGTAACTGCCACCTACTGACCGAGAGTGCGCGTGTCAGTTGCAAATCTCAGACAACCCGTCTGCAGTGCGGAGCGCAAATTTCACACTTCGCCGGACTATCCCGACGAAAACTCACGCAGTTGCTGCAAAAGATAGACAATCCGTCTGCCTGCCATGTCCGACGGAGCGAATTCTCACACCCCAGGTCCAGAAATCTGGTCGGGCAGCGCTCTGACCGGGGAAACTGCAGACGTTCTGTCTGGCGAGAACCGTATATTCACGGCTATCGTTCGACCAGCAGAGACTGACATCTACGTAATACCATCACTAGTGCGATTCTCAGTTTTGAGAAAAGAAACAGGTAAACGTTAAGGATGAGGATGAAAATATTTTTCGCAAACGAATGGATGCGAAAAATACAGGAAAGAAAGTAAAAAGGATAACAAAAATAGAGGATACGGGTGAAAGAAGAAAGAAGAGGATGTAGGCAATTTATGATCAATAACCTCTGTGACACTGTATCACAACATTTCAATGTTCACAGTAACACTATCACGCATTCAAGCTCGTTTCCACCAAACTGGATCCACTGCTGATCGCCATAGAAGTGGCCGACCACGAGTTACCACCCCTGCACAAGACCGTTACATACGCCTTATGCACTTCCGTAACAGGTTTATTCAGGCAACATGGACTGCCAGGAACATTCCAGGTTTAAGACCCGTGTCGTGCAGAACAGTGCAGAATAGGCTCAGAGAGGCAAGATTTCATTTTTTTTCGTGGGGATGCCACACTGACTTTAGTTTTTTATCTTTCTTTCATGACACTTTCACTAAAATCAAAGTGATCACTTGGTCTTTTATTCAATATTCAACCACATTGTGTGCCAACTTTTATTTCATTTCGTCCATGAAATCACGCACAGTGCCCTATAAAGTGTTGCACACTTACTTTGTTCCTTGAGTACATATATATATATATATATATATATATATATATATATATATATATATATATATATATATATATATATATATATATATATATGTATATATATGTATATATATATATATATATATATATATATATATATATATATATATATATATATATATATATATATATATATATATATATATATATATATATCCTTCTATTAAGCCGTCTCTAAATAATTTACTTAAGAGCGTATCGACTTGGGGAACTAAATCGGCCGAATTACTGCACATGTAACGAGCTCATTTCATTATCTACTGCAAAATATAAAATATAGGTACTTATTCATACTTACTCGAAATATAAATGGAGAAGATTCCAGAAATTACGCTGAAAACACACAAACACACAGAAAATTTAAGCTATTGACCCCTGAAGGAAAGTGAAAGAGAATCCGTCCAAAGACAACTTGGCGGAGAACTGTTGAGGCAGAGATGCATAGAATGAACCAGAGCTGAGGCACATTACGACGAAAGATGGCCACCAACCGAACAAATGTGGAAGCAGTTTATTGCTGTCCCACAAGACGTCACCAGGCGTTATGGCCACTAACTGCTTTGACAGTTGCCGGCTAAGGATTAAAGAAGAAGAACACACACACACACACACACACACACACACACACACACACACACACACACACACACACACACACACACACACACACAGGCATGCATGTTTCTGAAACACCAGCCATGAGATGATGGGAAGAAATTGTACCAGGGGCGATGAAATTATTGAGTGCTTTTTGCGTATTTAGTAATGCACAATATAACTCTGTGCTTTATACGAAGCGAGGAATTAAAAACCAAAAAATTATGTTAGCTTAATATCACCTTTATTAGTATAATTAGCTTGTGACTATCAGCTGGCAGCATCAATCGCTTGTTAAACAGAAGAGCACTGACCACATCTGCAGAAATCATTCTCGTGTGTTTAATCTCATTTATTTATGCTGCAAGTTGACATACTATAATGAATCTCCCATTGAGAAAAACAAATTGCTTCAGAGATTACCACTACAGGAACATTTGAAATGTTCTGGCCAATACTTCATGCAGCAGTGGCCTCTTGCTCATTAAGGAGTGAAAATCTGATAAGAAGAATCATAAAGACGGAAAAAGTGATGATAATGATGATAATGGTGGTGATATGATATGATGATGATGATGATGATATGGTGAAATATGCTATAACCCTTTCCTTACTTTCAGGCATGGTGGCAGCAATGGATGAAAGCATGAAAAACGTCACCCAAGCGTTGAGAGATTACGGGTTTTGGAATGATACGATATTGATATTTTCTACAGGTGAGTTTCTAGTAACATTTTATTCGCGTACCAAATTATCTAGTCCTGAATATTTTCTAGATTTAAGTTCCCTTTCCCTACTTAGCATTTACTTTTAACACTCGGAAATGGCAGCCATTTTATGTTTTCATGGCGTGATCTGTGATCGAGTAAATATGTCACGCTGTTCTAGTACCATGACTGGTGGCTAAGGTGATCATGTCACGTCAAAAGTCCATGTCTCCAGTCATGTCAAAAGTTCCTGACTCCAGTCATGTCAAAAGTCCCTGTCTCCAGACATGTCAATAGTCCCTGTCTCCAATCATGTCAAAAGTCCCTGTCTCCAGTCATGTCAAAAGTCCGTGTCTCCAGACATGTCAAAAGTCCCTGTCTCCAGTCATGTCAAAAGTTCCTGTCTCCAGTCATGTCAAAAGTCCATGTCTCCAATCATGTCAAAAGTCCCTGTCTCCAGTCATGTCAAAAGTCCCTGTCTTCAGTCATGTCAAAAGTCCCTGTCTCCAGTCATGTCAAAAGTTCCTGTCTCCAGTCATGTCAAAAGTCCATGTCTCCAGTCATGTCAAAAGTCCATGTCTCCAGTCATGTCAAAAGTCCTTGTCTCAAGTCATGTCAAAAGTCCCTGTCTCCAGTCATGTCAAAAGTCCCTGTCTCCAGTCATGTCAAAAGTCCCTGTCTCCAGTCATGTCAAAAGTCCCGGTCTCCAGTCATGTCAAAAGTTCCTGTCTCCAGTCATGTCAAAAGTCCGTGTCTCCAGTCATGTCAAAAGTCCGTGTCTCCAGTCATGTCAAAAGTCCGTGTCTCCAGTCATGTCAAAAGTCCGTGTCTCCAGTCATGTAAAAAGTCCGTGTCTCCAGTCATGTCAAAAGTCCGTGTCTCCAGTCATGTCAAAAGTCCCTGTCTCCAGTCATGTCAAAAGTCCCTGTCTCCAGTCATGTCAAAAGTCCCTGTCTCCAGTCATGTCAAAAGTCCGTGTCTCCAGTCATGTCAAAAGTCCGTGTCTCCAGTCATGTCAATAGTCCGTGTCTCCAGTCATGTCAAAAGAAGATGTATAATCGGAGCTCAAAGAGCTCGGCTAGGTGGTTAGAGCGCTGTCCTCTCGGCAGCGGCAAAGTTACCTGGTTCATGTATCAAAATCTGGTAGCGTCACGCTCCAGTATATCCAGTTGTAAATGGTTACTTGACTAAGCTTTTGATTTAGAGACGGCAAAAGCAGCAAGGACGGGAACTGGTCACTCCATCTGATAAAACTGTACGTAGTGTCAGCTACAGGACCCACCTTTACCTTTTTTTACACCTAAACACATCCAAGACTGAATAAGTATACACAACAGGTTGATCTGAAGATCAGTCTAAAGAAGACAGAGGTCATGACGCTCACTGTCAGCAACCCTGAGCCCATATCAGTAAGGAATCAGCAACAGGAACAGACAGATATCTTCACATATCTAGGATGCATAGTAACACCAGACGGCGGAGCAAGCAAAGACATCAACAACAGAATGAACAAAGCAAGAACAGCCTTTTTTAATCTAAACATCATCTGGAAGTCCCCTCAGTACAGCACAAGGACAACATTAAGATTATATCAGAGCTGTGTGCTTTCTGTGCTTCTCTGTGGTGCGGAATGCCGAAGAGTTACAGAGAAGGAAATGTCGAAATTGTCCTCTTTTCACACAACATGCCTAAGAAAAATTCTCCGAATCTTTTGGCCGAATACCATCACCAACCAAGATCTGCTTACTCGGAGCAAGCAAGAGGACATGCACACCATCATAGCTGGCAGACGCTGGAGCTGGGTTGGCCATGTCCTCAGAAGAGACCCCGTTGCCATCACAAGAACAGCTATGCTATAGACCCCTGAAGGAAAACGAAAGAGAGGCCGACCAAAAACAACTTGGCTGAGGACTGTGGAGGCTGAGATGCAAAGAATGAACCAGAGTTGGGGCACTGTACGAAGGATGGCCACCGACCAAGCAAAATGGAATCAATTTGTTGTTGCCCTACAAGACGCCACCAAGCGTGTTGGCCACTGACTGCTTTGACGGTCGGCGGCTAAGGATCAAAGAAAAAAAAGAAGAAACCTAAAAACAATACTATGGCATTAAGAAAAGGGACACTTATTGACGTACTGTAGAAAGAGGAATAGTCTTTATGCTGTATTTAAAAACATTAAATTCATTATTTATATTACAGATAATGGAGGGGAAATGACTTATGGAGGCAATAACTATCCATTGCGTGGGCGAAAAGGAACACTTTGGGATGGTGGAATGCGGGCTGTTGGTTTCGTGGCTGGTGGTTGGTTGAACAAGAAAGTTCGGGGCTCTGTGAGCAGAGAACTTATCCACGTGTCTGATTGGTTCCCAACCCTGGTCAAACTAGCAGGTGGGAATTTAAACGGGACAAAACCTTTGGATGGCGTTGATCAATGGACTACGATTGCGTATGTTATATGTTATAATTGTTATGTTAAAATTTATTATTGGTGTATAGGGATTTTAGGTTGCAATATAAATGTGATGCTGCCACGTGTAGCTGCTGCGGGTGTTTGAAGTGACACAGAGATAATAGCTCTACTGCACCTTCAGGCATGTCGTACGAGCCAACTAAAATGAGGTTGTGAATAGGGCTAGCAGCCTCATCATGTATAAGAAATTACCACTGAAACCACCACAACAGCATGTGAATGTTTGGTGCAGGTTTCCTGCAAGGGGCTCAGCTGGAGGTGTGGCTCCATGATCTTGTAAGGAACCAAAGAAAAAAATGATGATGAAATGCGATGCCAGCTTTGTTGTAGAAAGAGTGGTAGCTGTAGATGTTGTAGAAAGAGTGGTAGTTGAAGATGTTGTAGAAAGAGTGGTAGCTGAAGATGTTATAGAAAGAGTGGTAGTTGAAGATGTTGTAGAAAGAGTAGTAGCTGAAGATGTTGTAGAAAGAGTGGTAGCTGAAGATGTTGTAGAATGAGCGGTAGCTAAAGATGTTATAGAAAGAGTGCTTGCTGAAGATGTTGTAGAAAGAGTGGTAACTGAAGATGTTGTAGAAAAAGTGGTAGCTGAAGCTGTTGTAGAAAAAGTGGTAGCTGAAGATGTTGTAGAAAGAGCAGTAGCTGAAGATGTTATAGAAAGAGTGGTAGCTGAAGATGTTAAAGAAAGAGTGGTAGCTGAAGATGTTGTAGAAAGAGTGGTAGCTGAAGATGTTGTAGAAAGAGTGGTAGCTGAAGATGTTGTAGAAAGAGTGGTAGCTGAAGATGTTGTAGATAGAGTGGTAGCTGAAGATGTTGTAGAAATAGTCCATGCTAAAGATGTTGTAGAAAGAGTGGTAGCTGAAGGTGTTGTAGAAATAGTCCTTGCTGAAGATGTTGTAGAAAGAGTGGTAGCTGAAGATGTTGTAGAAAGAGTGGTAGCTGAAGATGTTGTAGAAAGAGTGGTAGCTGAAGATGTTGTAGAAAGAGTGGTATCTGAAGATGTTGTAGAAAGAGTGGTAGCTGAAGATGTTGTAGAAAGAGTAGTAGCTGAAGATGCTGTAGAAAGAGTGGTAGCTGAAGATGTTGTAGAAAGAGTGCTAGCTGAAGATGATGTAGAAATAGTGGTAGCTGAAGATGTTGTAGAAAGAATGGTAGCTTAAGATGTTGTAGAAAGAGTGGTAGCTGAAGATGTTGTAGAAAGAGTGGTAACTGAAGATGTTGTAGAAAGGGTGGTAGCTGAAGATGTTGTAGAAATAGTGGTAGCTGAAGATGTTGTAGAAAGAGTGGTAGCTGAAGATGATGTAGAAACAGTGGTAGCTGAAGATGTTGTAGAAACAGTGGTAGCTGAAGATGTTGTAGAAAGAGTGGTAGCTGAAGATGTTGTAGAAAGAGTGGTAGCTGAAGATGTTGTAAAAAACGTGGTAGCAGAAGATGTTGTAGAAAGAGTGGTAGCTGAAGATGTTGTAGAAAGAGTGGTAGCTGAAGATGTTGTAGAAAGAGTGGTAGCTGAAGATGTTGTAGAAAGAGTGGTAGCTGAAGATGTTGTAGATAGAGTGGTAGCTGAAGATGTTGTAGAAATAGTCCATGCTAAAGATGTTGTAGAAAGAGTGGTAGCTGAAGGTGTTGTAGAAATAGTCCTTGCTGAAGATGTTGTAGAAAGAGTGGTAGCTGAAGATGTTGTAGAAAGAGTGGTAGCTGAAGATGTTGTAGAAAGAGTGGTAGCTGAAGATGTTGTAGAAAGAGTGGTATCTGAAGATGTTGTAGAAAGAGTGGTAGCTGAAGATGTTGTAGAAAGAGTAGTAGCTGAAGATGCTGTAGAAAGAGTGGTAGCTGAAGATGTTGTAGAAAGAGTGCTAGCTGAAGATGATGTAGAAATAGTGGTAGCTGAAGATGTTGTAGAAAGAATGGTAGCTGAAGATGTTGTAGAAAGAGTGGTAGCTGAAGATGTTGTAGAAAGAGTGGTAACTGAAGATGTTGTAGAAAGGGTGGTAGCTGAAGATGTTGTAGAAAGAGTGGTAGCTGAAGATGTTGTAGAAAGAGTGGTAGCTGAAGGTGTTGTAGAAAGAGTGGTAGCTGAAGATGTTGTAGAAAGAGTGGTAGCTGAAGATGTTGTAGAAAGAGTGCTAGCTGAAGCTGTTGTAGAAAGAGTGGTAGCTGAAGATGTTGTAGACAGAGTGGTAGCTGAAGATGATGTAGAAAGAGTGGTAGCTGAAGATGTTGTAGAAAGAGTGGTAGCTGAAGATGTTGTAGAAAGAGTGGTAGCTGAAGATGTTGTAGAAAGGGTGGTAGCTGAAGATGTTGTAGAAAAAGTGGTAGCAGAAGATGTTGTAGAAAGAGTGGTAGCTGAAGATGTTGTAGAAAGAGTGGTAGCTGAAGATGTTGTAGAAAGAGTGGTAGCTGAAGATGGTGTAGAAAGAGTGGTAGCTGAAGATTTTGTAGAAAGAGTGGTAGCTGAAGATGTTGTAGAAATAGTCCGTGCTGAAGATGTTGTAGAAAGAGTGGTAGCTGAAGGTGTTGTAGAAATAGTCCTTGCTGAAGATGTTGTAGAAAGAGTGGTAGCTGAAGATGTTGTAGAAAGAGTGGTAGCTGAAGATGTTGTAGAAAGAGTGGTAGCTGAAGATGTTGTAGAAAGAGTGGTAGCTGAAGATGTTGTAGAAAGAGTGGTAGCTGAAGATGTTGTAGAAAGAGTGGTAGCTGAAGATGTTGTAGAAAGAGTGGTAGCTGAAGATGTTGTAGAAAGAGTGGTAGCTGAAGATGTTGTAGATAGAGGGTAGCTGAAGATGTTGTAGAAAGAGTGCTTGGTAAAGATGTTGAAGAAAGAGGTGCAGCTGAAGATGTTGTAGAAAGAGTGGTAGCTGAAGATGTTGTAGAAAGAGTGGTAGCTGAAGATGTTGTAGAAAGATTGCTTGCTGAAGATGTTGAAGAAAGAGTGGTAGCTGAAGATGTTGTAGAAAGAGTACTTGCTGAAGATGTTGAAGAAAGAGTGGTAGCTGAAGATGTTGTAGAAAGAGTGGTAGCTGAAGATGTTGTAGAAAAAGTGGTAGCTGAAGATGTTGAAGAAAGAGTGGTAGCTGAAGATGTTGAAGAAAGAGTGGTAGCTGAAGATGTTGAAGAAAGAAAATGAACTAAAGATTGCTTCTCTTACTGTTTTTCTTGTGATGAAAGTGTGAAGAAATGACAAAGGAACTGCAATCCCGACTAACAAATAGTTTGATTCGAAAATTATCAAAATAAAAGTAATTACTAATAGATCTTAAAGCTGATTTGTTGAAAGACTAACTGAAATAAAATGAAATTATATAACGACCATTACAACAGGAAGCAACCTGTTTATCAGAAAGCGACTCCCGTCTGACAAGTGTTTGGTCCTTAAACTCATAAAAAAACTCTAGTAGGGCGGGCCCACTTGGGTCAAAACTCCCAAATGCTATTCGCCTGTTCATTTGTTTGTTTCTTGTTGCCTGCGCTGTTATTTGAACCTAATTCATATTGATTGTAATTTTCAAATTGGCTACTTACTGTTGGTTTTACCTATTAAGCCAACCTAAGGCAGGTATGTAAATTTTCTTGCACATAAATATTGAAAAGCATGAGCTTCATTTTATCTCGATTCAAATGACACTGTCCGCTCAATCATCTTTGTAATCTGCTTGGATGACAGAACGGTAAGTGCAGCTTAATGATCTTTGAGACTTTCTTTGACATACGAAAAATTTTCCACGTCCACAAAGATCTGCGGCAATTTCCCAGCTGCTTGTATCATCTAGAATAATTGGTGAACTAATATTTGTTGGTATGTCCTACGTTGACTCTTTGCTCTAAAGAAGCTATAGTTATTGTGGTGCAGAATCGACATCCTGGCACTCCGGGCACACTCAAATGTTCTCAGTCTCCCACAGCAAATGTCGAAGTGTATGCATGCAAATTGTTTCAGTAGCGCGTTAATTGTATGACGCTTGATCCATTCTCTTATACGTCAATCCCTGCTAGTTTTACTTTTGATGCTCAATTCTAACAGCCCGAGTCGTTTTGAATCATTAATTGCAACGTCGTTCTCTAACAGACGATTCGTAGTTGGTAATATTATATATTCATTATCTGTATCCAGTCTTCCCTTTGTAAGTGCTGTCATGGCTAGTCTGTCAGTTTTCTCATTGCCGCGTACTCCTGCATCATCAGGACAGTAGATTCACACCAGTTCTTGACTGGTTGCAATGTTCTCAATTTATGTTAAAGCTATTTGTTTTGAACAGCATGGACTGAGAGTGGGACACAATAATCGCCCTGGTCAGTGTAGTTTCAGACAGGCTTTAGGGCTGCAAAGGCTGCCTCTATCTCAATTCTCTATGGTGAAAATTGTTGTATGTAAGCTCCGCTCTGCTCAGCGACGACCTTGCGTGTAACTCTAACCGAGAAGCCCTGTCCTGATTTCTCACCGCAGAGAAAAGACACTTCAGTGTATATGAAAGCAGCAGCATCACCGGAAGTGTGTATCAACAAAGAGACGAGCTTAGGAGAGCCTTTCTTGTGAAAATTATCTTATGTTACCTATTGGAAATAACACAAGGTTTCTACATTCCCAGAAATGGCCGTCCTTCGCCACGAAAAATTCTACTGCACAATATCGATGAACTGACGGAGAAGAGAGGTTCAAGGCTGTATGCAGACACATTCGACACTCGAGTCAGGGCTGCAGTCAGAGTCGAAGACCTCAAACTCATTACTGGAGATCCAGGTGATGGAAGCTGGGTTCCTCCCCCAGAAGACAATGTTCGACATCCAGGTGAGTATCACGGTCAAGGTTGGATGCTGAGACAAAAGTTGTCAGGGAAAGTGTCCAGATATTTTCCTGATGAGTTCTATTTCTTCTGTCCTGTACCATCACCTCTAGGTCTTTCTATTTCTTCTTTATACTCTTTAATGTCTGTCTCCAGTTCTCTTCTCCGTTGTGTTGTTGGTGTCATTCAACCTCTCTTACCCTGGGGATATCACAACAATGACTGACTTATAATGCTATCAGTAGGTTTCCACAATGTGTCTTCTATCTATCGCTATATTCTTCATCCCATCTTTGGCTCCATTAGAACTTGTCTGGTTATTGTCACTTCAGTGATGATGTTGTTATAGGCTACCATATCAATCTTTTTGTTTTTGTCGTCAAGTACCCATTTATGGTGTGTCCGAGTGGCAGAGTGGTTAGAGCTCTGGTCTCTCGCGGCAAATGTGCCTGGTTCGAATCACGGTATCGACATGCCCCAGTCTACCCAGCTGTAAATAGGTACCTGACTTTGAGTTAGGGAAGGAAAAGGCAGCCAGGAAGGGAACTGGTCTCCCTACCTCTCAATTCTGGACCTAGTATGGTGAAGTCTCTAACACTTCACTTCCTTACGGCAGTATCTGCTGTATGAGACTACCTTGACCTTAACCCATTTATGCAAGTAGAACATAAATTAATTCATGTTGTTTGACTTGTTCATATGTGCTCAAGTCTTTGTGGCTGGACGTTTCTACAGGATGGAATACCCTGCCTCCTGTCTAACCCTCCTTCCTCGCTGTCCTTATCTTCCCAAACTCAAGAGCAGAGCCAGGTAACAGGTGTAACGAGATACTGATTTCTTCTCATAGCCTTTAAAACAAGTGGAGAATCAATTAACACTTTTTATTGTAGCATTAAAAACTTTAGTACTAACGCTTTGTTTATTATACTTGTACCAATAACAGCTGGACAAAGGAAGATTATTAATGTGCTTGTAAGCGGAGTATACTCTGAAACTCATGGTTGAAAAATAAATAATATGGGGCATAATTTTGGACTTATCTTGACACGGATGACCCCATTTAGTATTCAGGAGTCGTTAGAGACAGAAAGAATACGTATAGACTTTCTCTCAGGCATGTTGTAACAGGCAGAATGAGGTTGTACATGAGACTGGCAGCATCATTATATAAAATAAAATACTACCTAAACCCGTGCTGTAAGACTTTCAATTTTCAAGAAAGTCATAAAGACTAATTTATTACATATAGAAGTTGGAAAGATGAATTGTTTTTATCACAATTTGTCCAGCTTTTTATGTAGGAGCATACACAATTGGTAAAATTTATAAATAACTAGTGTTTTATTGGGACCTAAGACGCGTCAACAGTGAGGAATGCAGTAAGCGACCCATAGCTTGACTGCTTGCGTCAGGGTCAGGGAACCAGAGCTGACCAAGACCCTACTCCACCTCCAAGTGATGGTCCTGGAGACAGGCTGCATCACTGCAGTCTAGCTGAGAGAGTAGGGATCGAAGATGCAAGACACACCCGGTCCCCCAAAAATGCCATGCTGAAGTCGTCTGTGTCGACCGAAAGTCGCAAATATCGCAGCTCCGCTGTAAACGGACACAACTCAACCAACGTCCTTTTCATGACGAACGAGTAAGAAGAAGAAGAAGCAGTATTGCGCACACATGCTAACAGACATAGAAACTAGGAGAGACCAAGAGTAATAAAAACAGTTAATAACATATTGTAAGTTAGCTTTCGCAAGTTACGATCATAGCACAACTTTCCTTTGAATAATGCTTTCGAACTTTCTATTTGTATAAATTATGCTCACAACTTTCTAGTTCACGAAGTTCTTCTCACAGCACAACGTTTAGTTTCAAGTAGTTATGCTCACAACACAAATTGATGTCTTAACTATGTCTGCTTACAGCACAGCCGCCAGTACAACAACGTCTGTCCACAGTACACAGTTTTAGGTCTTGTTGGATTCGGCCTATACTGCTTGATAGAAATACAACAGAAGTGATTGCGTCATTAATAGGCTGAACTGCCCATGGAGGACTTCTGGTGTCGTGTATTGTGGTTCGCACTATTGACCTGCCATTGAAACATCATTTTTTGATGATGCGTAGATGGCAGAGCGGATAGTGTGATTCGCTTGCATGGCTAGGCGGGGTTGTCGCACGGAAGGTCCAGTGTTCAAATCCTGGGTAAGCCACTCATGTCTGTTGTTTTTCTGTTGTCTGGTGTTCTACTTCTTTATTTCCTGCGAGTGCCTGATAACATACCTTTATATTTGTTTCATATTAACACAGTTTTAGTAGTTTGTGCTAACAACGCACCATTTTCTCTTGGCCGCTTGTGCACACAACAAAACATTTTGTTTCAGTAACTTCTGTTTATACGACAACTATAGGAGCCGAGCTGGTGTAATGGTTACCAAACTGCGCTGGCGATCAGGTGTTCAAGGTTCAAGCCCGGTCGTGAGCATTTAAATGCGTGTCATCGACCGGGATTTTGACTGAATAACCTGAACGGCTCCTGAGATAAAACCTCTGTGGATGGGAAGGAGCGAAGCTCCTGACCAGGTTGGATGGAAAGTCCACAGGCTCCCCAGCCTCGTAATGACATGTCATTGGGCCGAAGGGCTGAAAGCCCAAGTGCCGCTGGTTAAGAAAAAACATAAATAAATACGACCACTTTCTATATTAGTAACTTCTTGTCACGGGTTACCTCTCTTTGCTCAGCAGTGATGGTCCAAAAATGGCCAAAACTTAGAGTATCTAATGTGGGTTTTCAAAGGTTTCCACCTTCGCTCAAGATTACTCTTGGCAGAAATACAGATAGAAGGATGATGATGATTCTACCTCGAGAGAGTGGTCACAAGATATTTCAGAAGTCAAGAACAATGCTGAATGTGTCTTAGCAATGTTAACTTTTATCTGCCCGCCTTTTGTGAAGAGGTATTATATAATTTGGAACATTTGGAAATTACGATCATTGAATATACATACCAAGCTTCGTCTGTTTAATTCAAATGTTATCTCAGTGTTAACATACGGCTGTGAGAGTTGGAAAATAACAAAATCATTGGAGAACAAGCTGAATACATTCGAGAACAAATGTCTTAGAAAAACTCATGAACATCAGTTTATCTGAATTCAAGACTAATCGACAAATAAGAGAAGACTCTAGGCAGAAATATGTCTCCGACTATATAAGGAAAAGACGATGGTCATATATCGGTCATGTCCTACGAATGCAAAACAACAGAATACCACTACAGGCGCTCACTTGGGTTCCTGAGGGTAAGCGGAAAAAAGGAAGACCAAAAGAAACACTCAGAAGAACAATAATAAGAGAAGGAAGAACGTTGGGCCTAAATAATGTGCAAGAGCTAAGAGGAGTGGCGTCACAACGAACAACCTGGAGCACTGGTTTCTGCCTTATGCGCCGTGTTTGGCGCTTAAAGAATTTATTATTATTATTATTATTATATAATTTAATTTAGCTCGTACACGCCTCCAACTGAATTAACAGTAAAATTCGTCTTATTGGCTTTCTCTCTCTCTCTCTCTCTCTCTCTCTCTCTCTCTCTCTCTCTCTCTCTCTCTCTCTCTCTCTCTCTCTCTCTCTCGCTCTAAATAAAAAATGTTGCCTTTAGAAAGGGTGTGGACAAAAGAAAAACAAAGTTCTTCTGTAATTGGCTTGCAAGAAATGCCACTTAGCTACCAAAACGCTGAAGTGTTGATGCTGCTGTTTCCGTCAATTCGTCTCTGTTGCAAGGGCACGTCTCCAGATCAGTTCAAGATGTAACCTCTTCTGGTCAAGGCAGGTATCCTCACTCCTCACAACCCGTGAAACGTAGGTTTCCAGTGTCGCTCACAAGCTTTGAACCACAGTATAGTAGTGCAACTGGTATCGTAGAGTAGTATCTCAAATGGTCTCTTAGAATTGTACCACAAACTTTAGAGGAAATAGAAGAACAAAACCTCTGCTTAGTTTTTGCTTTCCTGATATTAATCAGGCTCCTTTCCCGCTGTCCGTCACTGATTCTTTTCTCTGAATTTTTACTCTCCCTGAGCGTGCATCATATAACTCGGTGGATATCATGAAAAATCACCATTCTGTTAGTTATTTTAACTGGACAGAGGCAAGTGCAATGGCTTGTGCCTGGGTGAACATGTTTAAGTATACATACAACTTATTACAAATGATAGTAAATATATGTACATAAGGTGTCATCATCATCCACTCCCTGCTCCACTCGGAGTCTGGGGTTACCTCTACTTTTGGTTCCCTGTGAGAACTAGCACGAAACAATCACCAGAGCTTTGCTGTCGTGGTTCAGGGATATATCATTTTCACATGCTGAGATTGCTAGCTTCGTATGGACCTGTATAACCATCAGAAAGTTAAAAACATGTCAAATTCAAAGTATAAAATATATGTTATAACTTACCCCAAACTAATTGGGAACTCTGGACTTCTTGATCAGTAGAATAGTCTTGGCAACTTGATAAAGATGCCTCGAACAGGCGGCATAGGTATTATTTCTAGTTATAATCCCTCTGTGACTTTGGAAGCAGCTCCTGTAGGAATCTGGTTTCCTTATTAAAGGGTAGGTTTTCCTTGCTTAAGTGTTCAGAAGGAGTTCCGATACGTGTTTTGTCCAGTTTTAAAAGGTCAGAATCCTAATTCTTATCTTTCCTGGCTTCAGTCCGACCTGTCTCCTTGACGATTCTGGAGTGCAATGTGTTTTAGCCTCGGCGTGTTTTAAAATATCATTTTAAAATGTAAACACATGACCTCACCTCCCATATATGGCCCGACTTCTTCCGTCCCTCTTAGATAACCTTTTAATTACGATTTGCAACCTCGCTTGCAGATGGTGTCATCGCTAACATGTCTACTGTTGCGTGCATATTTTGACGCACATATTACAAAAATACGATATGGCTATTTAATATGGAAAATATATACTTGCATTCATTTGTGTATGAAAATGCTTCCTCTGGTAAAGCTAGATAATTCATGATTGATTTACACTTTTGATTATATGAGTGATCTTTCTTGATATTGATTCGGCGCATGGATATTGTATTCATGTACGTTCTTATTTGTTCGGGCCAGAAAATAGATTAATTTTGCTTGTTATGTTTATGGCCTGAATTCATGTGTACTACTTGTCTAGTGAAAGAAGATTCAGTCGTATATTGTATACCTTTGTATGTTAAGGTCGGACTATATTCTTTCTGCTGGAATCTAGCGCAGGTTTTCGTAGTCCTACTGGGTTGTGAAGAGTTCCGATAATGTCGCCAAGATGGCTGAGTGCTTTTTCCAGGGCTGGCACTGTTTAAGGTTTAACAGTGATTCATAGATGTTTTTCTAGGAGAAGTTTATGTCTCTGCAAGAGTCTATTTGTCAGAGATCCTCCTCATATGTGTGATTCGGACTCCAGTTATGCCAGACCCTATTTTTGATGATCTCGAGTCGATTAGACCTAGATGGAACATTGTGCTTCGTATCGCTAGGATCGTGTTTTGTATCGACGAAGATGACAGGCTTTCCTACAGCAGTTATGTCTACATGAAGTAACTTGATTACTGTAGAGCTGTATGGAAAACTTTATGAAATTATTTATATGCACATTCTAAATTAACTTTGGCGTATATCTACCTTCCTTCGAGTGAGTGAGCGACAACTCAGGAAGGCGGCCATGTTATATTCCTGTCATCATATTTTTGATCACTGTCAAGAGAACAGATTATGTATCCTACTATCGGGCAGTGGTATCGAGATCTTGTTATGAGGTGAAAACCCACTATCGTGGTTTATGATTATTATACAAACATTGGACATATTTCAGCTTAAGAACTTAGCCATGAAATGAAAGTTGGGCCAATGACTTTTGTATGTTTACCGATCCTCATTGACGCATTCAGTCAGTAGAGGATACGGCGATTAGTTACCAGAACAGTGAATGCTACCTTAGGGTGAATGTTATTTCACTACTACATGAATGTATCATCCACGATTCAAATAACCAATGAATGTACGTCAACATGTTCCCATGACTGTATCCGTGCTGCCCAGTGTTCGTGCCTTCATTAAACTATTGAAATGTCAGCGGCAGTTCAAGTCGTCATTGCATTACATGAGAGTGTGTGAGAGGTATTATCAAGTGGTCTGTTACACCGAACTACTACACCATTCGCGTTACTTGACACTCTCACTCAGTGTCAATATGACAGGTTCATTCGATGATGCAGAGGTAACTGAAGAAGACTTTCTTCAGTGATGATCAGTGCATGACTCTAAACATAACATCCGCATCCAGACATTCTACAGTAGTGGCCACGACATCTACAACGCAGATACTCTACAGTGGTGAACCAGATTCCTGGGGTTATGATAACCAGACCATCCCTGACGCCACATACGACACGCATGAACAGCAGTGTACAAGTTACAACGGGGCAGTCGATGTCAGCTTTACCTGTATTACCGATAGGATGCTGTTTCTAGGTCAGCGCTTGTTGACATTTTTTCGCTGTACAGACGGTATTCAGGACAGTTGTATCAAGTGTATAAAATATCGGGAACAGTACTGTTGACATTTCTCATCGTACAGAAGAAAGAAGTGATTGTTGATCCTGTACAGAAGAATCATAGTGTTGTTGAACATAAAGTGCATATTTCATCGTTGGTTCTTCATATGCTCAAAAGAATTGAACATTGTAATAAGTTAATTCAATAAATTAATAACTTATTAAGAGTGAAAAATTATTTTGAATAAAAGATAAGCCTTCTCTGCAACACATCCTTTCTGCGACACTCTATTAACATCACATTGCCATATTATGTAATCATATTATGTATGCATTTATGCTATTTAGGTTTACATGTATTTATGTTTATATGTTATTTGTTGTGTGTTAAGTTAGTTTGTATTCTGCGGGCCTGGATGGGAGGTGACTAGAACAAGAAATACCAAGTGACATTGGTCTTACTCTAGAGTTCTATAGGGAGCAAATTTCTTAATTGAAATTTGCATGCAACATTGTTTGCAAATATTTGTTAGCTGTGACGATACTGTCTTTCTTGTTGTTTTTGTAATATTTCTATGTTCTTTAGTTTTGTTTGATTTGTTTGTATAAATGTAGGTCTCATCTTTCCTTTCATTTCAGTTCTTTACACCCTTATGTTTATACACTGTGGCGTTATTTGTCTTGTTGATTTCATTGCGGTTATCATCACAGATTCTGTGATCATTTTTTTTTTGATTTTTTCTATTTGATTTAATTTGATTCCTGCAATTGTTTTTATATTGTCTTTTCTTGTTTGTCCTTGTTAATGTCTTTGGTTGACAGATAATATATAAGGTATATTTGAATATATTTATATTATAGTACAGACCAGTACTTATGATCATTGATTACACTAGGAAAGTGTACAAGACCTTTGTAAGGTTTGTTCCCCACAGTGATTGGGATAGAAAATATTATTTTCCACAGGTACTCAAGTGATCATTGATTACATTAAGGAAGTATACAAGACCTTTGTAAGGCTTGTCTCCCACAGTGTTTGGGATATACAGATATTGTTTTCCACAGGTACTCAAGTTATCATTGGTTATATTGTAAACAAAATAACCATACAAGTTTTTCACTAAGACTAAGTCTATAGTATAGACTTGTCTCCCATGAAAGTGAAATAAGGTAATTTATTTACTTTTTCAGGTTTCTGATTTAATAAGACAGGATGTCTACATTAGATTACTTTATTACACAAGGGAAATCCCTTGATAAGACTGGTAAAGACTTAGAAGAATGGACAACTGCTCAATTCTCTATGGTATTGAAGGCAGAAGAAAAAAGATTAGAAGCTGCTGCTGAGGAAAGAAAAGCTGCTGCAGAAGAGAGAAAACTTCAAAAAGAAGAAAAAAGATTAGAAGCTGCTGCTGCTGCTGAACAAAAAAGATTAGACAGAGAAGCCGATGCTGCTGCTGAACAAAAGAAATTGCAGATGCAGGTGGAGGAAAGGAGATTTGTGGCAGAACAGAAAACATTGGAAGCTGCTGCTGCTGCTGAACAGAAAAAATTGGAAGCTGCTGCTGCTGCTGAACAGAAAAAATTAGAAGCTGAAGAGAGAAAAGCAATAAGAGAACATGAATTTGAGTTAGAGAAATTAAGATTGACAAGTATGACTAATGTTAATCAGGCATCTGGTGGTAATGGTAAACCCTTTAATTATAAGGTCAAGGTGCCAGCGTTCAACTCTGCCAGTGATGATATAACATTTTGGCTTTCTAGATTTGAACGTGCTTGTCGAGCTCATAATGTTGACAAATCACAGTATGTGAATCAGTTGTCTGAAAATCTAAAAAGGGAGTCTCTGACTAAGTTATGTTTGGTTGAAGAGGCCGACAAGGTTAATTATGATGCTATTAGGGCAGCTTTGATAAAGAGATATCAGCTGTCAGAGGAAGGTTATCGTCTTTTGTTTAAAACAATGAGACCTAAGGTAGGTGTAGAATTCTCAGAATTCATTTCAAAAGCACGACTTACACTATCACGATGGATTGAATTATCCAAAATAGAGAAAACATTTGATGGTCTTACGGATTTATTGCTAAGAGACAAGGTCATGTCTTCGGTAAATAAACCATTCCTAGAGTTTTTACATGAGCGTAAACCTAGTACATTAAAGCAAATGGAAGAATATTGTGACCAGTATGCCACGGCACACCCTGACATGATTCTTAGTAACACTAACATTAAAGAGGGTATGCCAGTTGCTTCAGCAACAGAATATAATCATAATTACTCACACAAATTCCAAGGAGCTCAAAATAAATTTGATAAAAAGGTTAATTGGAATAAGTATCAAAACCAAGGTAACCACTCAAATCAGGGTTCTTCTTCGAAGAACTGGAATCGGGCTGACAGTCCTCGATACGCGAGGGGTGCCCATAATTATAGAAATTTCCGAAAAGGGAGTAACCATAGGAACTACCCAAGTTCTTCATGGAAACAACAAAACCAACATTACAGGGATACTCATTATAATGAGCAGGATGATTATGATCATGAATATTGTGATTCAAACCCAAATAGGGGTTATAACAGAGGGAATAATAATTACAGAGGCAACAATAATCGAGGTAGATCACAACACAAAAGACATGGTAAATCTCATTACCAGGCTAACTCTGCACAACAAGAGTTTCACGAAGCCGGTAATCAAACCAATGATAAGAAAGACTCTAATAGTGTGGGATGTTCTGCTTTCGATTTTGACAGAGCATTTCAGTGTTCCCAATGCAAAACATTATTCGAGCCAACCACAGTTTCGACTTTAAGCTGTGGTCATCCTCTTCCTGCTCTTCCTGCGTCAGTCGCGCATGATGGAAGAGGTGCTCTTGTCTTGAATAGAGGTCTAGTAGATGGTACTCCGGTCTCAATTCTTTTCGATTCCGGGTGCACAACCATTGGAGTGAGGCAGTCACTTATAGATCCTTCTCGAGCCACTGGCAAGATAATCAAATGCATAACATTTGGTGGCACATTGGAGAAGTACTCCACTGCCATTATCAACATCTCTACTCCCTTCTTTACAGGAGATGTGCACGCATGTCTGCTGCCGAATCCGATCGCTGATCTTATCGTCGGTCGCATTCATGGTGCGAAAGAATGCACTCCGCAACAAATTGCCGAGTGGGAAAGTAATAATATGCATACTGCAAATGCTGTAGTCACTAGAGCTCAAGCTCTAAACATGCCGCAATCTTCGCCTTCTGGAGATAATAATGACCAGAACCAAGGTGATCTCTTGGAGATTTCGCATGTTTCCTTTATAAAACAGCAGGAAGATGATCCTACTCTGAAGAAATTCTTTACTCTGGCAACAAAAGGTGATCCGAATAAGGATACAAATCGTAAATCTTGGATTACGATGAGGAATGGTGTACTTGTACGTATGGTACAAGACTCCGCTAAATCCATTCATTCTCAAATTCTTGTGCCCAAAAATATGAGAGTTAAAATCTTACAGCACGCTCATGATTCTCAGTGTGCTGGACATATGGGTTTTTCCCGTACTAAATCTAGAGTTCTTGCATCTTTCTTTTGGCCTGCTGTGAATAAGGACATACGAATCTATTGTCGATCTTGTAAAGTATGTCAAGAGGTTAAATCCAGAGGTCCACGCCATGCTTCACCTATTCAGGCTGCAGACATTCCCATTCGACCATTTCAAAAAATGGCGATAGACGTCATTGGTCCATTTAAGATAAAGTCTGCTAGAGGACACCAATTTATTTTGACGTGTGTTGATATGTGCACACGTTGGCCAGAGGCTGTTCCTCTAAAGAGCATAACTACTGCTGATATTGCAGATGCTCTTTGGTTAATATTTTCTCGTCTGGGATTTCCAGCAGAAATATTATCGGACCATGGCAGCCAACTTATATCGGATACCATGTCTCAAGTGATGTCGACTCTAAAGATAGAGAGATCTCTGAGTAGTATTTATCATCCTATGTCCAATGGGATGGTGGAACGTCTGAATAGAACTCTGAAAAACCTACTAGGTAAGATAACTAAGGATCATCCTCAGGATTGGGACAGGGTTTTACCCGCGGCTCTCTTTGCATATAGAGAGGTCGCCAACGAACATACAGGATTTTCTCCTTTTGAACTTGTCTTCGGCGCGAAACCGCGAGGTCCTATGTCCTTACTTCATGATCTCATAACTGCTGATAATATTGTCGATGACACAAAATCCTCTTATGAATATGTCATTGCACTTAGACACAAGATTATTGAAGCATGCAAATTGGCAACTGCTTCTTCTGAATTTGCGAAACAGAAGGCAAGGCAATTTGCCAATAAGACCAGACGCTTGCGACAACTCTGTCCAGGTGACAAAGTATTGGTCCTGCTACCTTGTAGAGAAAACAGACTTCTTATTTCTTGGAAAGGGCCGTACGATATAATATCAAAAGTTTCCGATGTTGACTATATCGTCGATATTGACGGGAAGCATAAAACCTTCCACATCAACATGCTCACGGAATTCCATGCACGTCCGGATTATTTACAACCTGTTTTCCAGGCAACGGACGATTTTGCAGTCCAACACGGACATTACTCATCACTGTCAGTAATACAGGATGAGGAAACGAGTTTCTCGGATGTAAATCTACCTTTTCCAATGATTCCGCTTCACTCTAATGAATCATGGAAAGATGTTGCGATTTCTCCCGAATTATCTCCAGGAGAGCAGAAACAAGTTTCTACTATGTTAGAACAATTTCAGGATGTCCTTACTGACATTCCTGGTCAAACTGATGTCATTCAACATGACATTATTCTTACTGACCATAATCCTATAAGAGTCAGACCGTATCCTATCCCGATACATTTTCAAGCACAGGTAGAAACAGAGTTGGATGAGATGATAGAGTTAAAATTATTGAACCATCCACATCAGCATATTCTTCGCCGATGGTTATCGTGCGAAAAAAAGACAACAACATACGTCTTTGCGTTGATTATCGCAAATTGAACCAAGTGACTAAATTTGATGCTGAACCTATGCCTTTACTTGAAGAGCTACTTACCAGACTATCGAATTCTCATTTCTTTACTAAACTCGATTTGTCTAAGGGATATTGGCAAGTTCCACTATCCGAACACGCCAAACCGTTTACTGCTTTTTCGACGCCTAGGGGTCTATTCCAATGGAATTTTATGCCTTTCGGCCTTATGAACGCCCCTGCAACATTCGTACGCATGATGCGTCGAATCTTATCTCATCGCTCAGATGTCATTGCATATCTTGATGACATCTGTCTTTTCAGTGATACTTGGAACGATCACTATAATGGGATAAATGAACTATTGTCTATCTTACGCGAGCATAACCTGACAGCGAAACCATCGAAAGCGTGTATTGGTTTTAGCGAAATATCTTTCTTAGGTCACCGTGTTGGTCATGGTTTCCTAAAAACAGAAGACCATAATACAAGTAAGATACTTAACATTTCTATTCCTAAGACTAAAAAGCAAGTGCGAAGTCTCTTAGGTCTAATACAATTTTATGGACGATTCATCCCGAATCTGTCCTCCATTATGTCACCTCTTTCTTCCTTGCTAAAGAAAGGGTCTCCTAATGTAGTCCATTGGACTCAAGAATGTCAATCCTCTTTGGATAAGGTTAAAACTATGTTTTCTACTTCACCTATCTTAGTATTGCCTTCTAAGGATAAGACATTTATTCTTCGTAGTGACGCTTCATCCACAGGGATTGGAGCAGCACTAATGCAAGAGTACTCTGGAACTCTGCATCCTGTGATGTATATTTCTTTTTTTAGAAAATAAACTGTCAAATTTGTGGACGAAAAATTAAAAAAAAATTTCTAAAAAAAAAAACACATCTGCAAATATTTTGGTAGATTTTTTTTATTAAATTTTTTTAAAAATTATTTAAAAAAATTATTTTTTCAGAGAAGAATTACTCGGTCCTAGACCGTGAATTATTGGCTATGGTTTGGTCAATCCTTAAACTGCAAAGATTTCTTCTGGGCGCGCATTTCATTGTGGAAACTGACCAGAAAGCTCTTACGGCTATTCAGAGTAAAAATCTGAAGAGCGCGAGATCAACGCGATACGCGATTGCTCTGCAGCCGTTTCATTTTTCGGTGCGAGCTATCCGTGGGTCAGAAAATGTGATGGCAGATATTTTGTCTAGATGTCCACATGATTCATAACTGTTAAATTATATGCCTAACTTTGCTACAGTTGTTCCTATGTTGAAATGTGTACACATATGGAATATATCATATATTGATTGTAACACTACTTAGCGGTTCACTGATGTTTATTTACCGCTGGTCTTTCAATGTTTTTTCGTCTTTGATGATCATGATGTTAAGGTATCTAAGATGAAATTTATGTATAAACTGATGTAGAAAGTGTGGCATTGCCAGTATTGTAGTATGCGTTGGTGACACCTCTCTGGAAATATTTATACTTAGAGAAATACTTTCTCTAAGTCCATGAAATATATTCCCAATGCTTATCATCTGCGCATTGTTATTGGTGCGTTGTGAGCCTATTGTATGTTGCTCCTAGATGTATTTCAAAAAAAAAAGTACCATTTTTTTTTCCCGAGGAGTGTGGTAATCTGTTGCGTGCATATTTTGACGCACATATTACAAAAATACGATATGGCTATTTAATATGGAAAATATATACTTGCAGTCATTTGTGTATGAAAATGCTTGTTCTGGTAAAGCTAGATAATTCATGATTGATTTATACTTTTGATTATATGAGTGATCTTTCTTGATATTGATTCGGCGCATGGATATTGTATTCATGTCCGTTCTTATTTGTTCGGGCCAGAAAATAGATTAATTTTGCTTGTTATGTTTATGGCCTGAATTCATGTGTACTACTTGTCTAGTGAAAGAAGATTCAGTCGTATATTGTATACCTTTGTATGTTCAGGTCGGACTATATTCTTTCTGCCGGAATCTAGCGCAGGTTTTCGTAGTCCTACTGGGTTGTGAAGAGTTCCGATAATGTCGCCAAGATGGCTGAGTGCTTTTTCCAGGGCTGGCACTGTTTAAGGTTTAACAGTGATTCATAGATGTTTTTCTAGGAGAAGTTTATGTCTCTGCAAGAGTCTATTTGTCAGAGATCCTCCTCATATGTGTGATTCGGACTCCAGTTATGCCAGACCCTATTTTTGATGATCTCGAGTCGATTAGACCTAGATGGAACATTGTGCTTCGTATCGTTAGGATCGTGTTTTGTATCGACGAAGATGACAGGCTTTCCTACAGCAGTTATGTCTACATGAAGTAACTTGATCACTGTAGAGCTGTATGGAAAACTTTATGAAATTATTTATATGCACATTCTAAATTAACTTTGGCGTATATCTACCTTCCTACGAGTGAGTGAGCGACAACTCAGGAAGGCGGCCATGTTATATTCCTGTCATCATATTTTTGATCACTGTCAAGAGAACAGATTATGTATCCTACTATCGGGCAGTGGTATCGAGATCTTGTTATGAGGTGAAAACCCACTATCGTGGTTTATGATTATTATACAAACATTGGACATATTTCAGCTTAAGAACTTAGCCATGAAATGAAAGTTGGGCCAATGACTTTTGTATGTTTACCGATCCTCATTGACGCGTTCAGTCAGTAGAGGATACGGCGATTAGTTACCAGAACAGTGAATGCTACCTTAGGTTGAATGTTATTTCACTACTACATGAATGTATCATCCACGATTCAAATAACCAATGAATGTACGTCAACATGTTCCCATGACTGTATCCGTGCTGTCCAGTGTTCGAGCCTTCATTAAACTATTGAAATGTCAGCGGCAGTTCAAGTCGTCATTGCATTACATGAGAGTGTGTGAGAGGTATTATCAAGTGGTCTGTTACACCGAACTACTACACCATTCGCGTTACTTGACACTCCCACTCAATGTCAATATGACAGGTTCATTCGATGATGCAGAGGTAACTGAAGAAGACTTTCTTCAGTGATGATCAGTGCATGACTCTAAACATAACATCCGCATCCAGACATTCTACAGTAGTGGCCAAGACATCTACAAAACAGATACTCTACATCTACCCAGACGGGTTTCTCTGTAATAATTACACAGACAATGTCTGGTCGGAAGTGAGTTAAGTAATAATCACCTGTACCTTCCTGGTCACCAGAAAGATAAGCTGCGACATATAGCAGACAATATCTGATCGTACTTTTGTATTCTCCACCACTGTGGTAAAGTGGGATGATATAAATATTTATAGGGGACTTAGTGTACTGACTGAGATCAGCTGTGAAGGTATCTGTATCTAATAGTGTGGTGTATTACAGATGACCTTACTTGCTACCACATTTATACCTCAGTCAGACATATTCTGGAATATTGTGATGACTACGTTGAATGTCTAGGGTTATGATAATGATGAAGTGTATGTTCACAACAACCAACAGACAGATACACAATTTAATTTAATCCACAATACTTTACAACACTGTGACACTCACATACATAGAACACTCTATAAGACTATCTTAAATGAGTCAAGTGTTAAAGTTTAAAAATATATGTATTAATTCCTTCAAATATTAGATATCCTGATTCAACTACAAAGTGAACCAGGAATCACAATCAAATGTAATCACAAGTTATATGTACACAATTTATAGATAGAATCTTTGTATTGACATATATTATTATTGCAATATGTGTGTAAGTTGTGCTGTAGTACTCTGAGGTAATACTGGCTTTTCAAACTAGGTGGTTGTGTGTCATCATGACTTCAAGTGTTTATTTCTCGTGGACAAAATATTGGGAAAGTTCACAGTTTCTTTTTATTTGAAACTAATAAATGTCCCTCTAGATTTTAGGTAAAGTCACTGTTAGAGGGGGTATTCACAAGATTGAGCTGCTCTGGCCACAGAATCTTAACTTCTGTGTGGGCGGCAGGAAACAGTCTCCACTGCTCGCTTGCTTCACCGTGTTCTTGAGACACCACACAGGTCGATATATTGACTAAGGAGTCTGCTACCAGCCTCTGGATTCAGCAAAACTCAGACCAGGTGCTGCTTTTAATATGTTAGTACCACTGTCCCTGAAACAAGAATGTTGTACCTCCTACTTCAGAACTTATTTATAATCTATTTCCACACTGAGCACAATACATAACAAACACCGAGTTCAGCGCGGTAGGCCAACTGTTAGCTTCTCATGTAATAACATTCACCAGTATTCCTCTCCTTAATGATTACAACGCCTCTGCAATTTCAGCTGTAATTCCTTCTATACAATAAGATAGGTGTCATAGTACTATTGGCAATCCCATGCAGTTATACTACTCTCCGACAAGTTTCGTTCAGGTTGGAGCAATATCTAGGCTTTGCCTCATGTTTGCTACTGAACCACACACATATACAGACATAAATTATCAATTCACATTCAATTTTCATCTAAAAGATATTAAATATTTCTAGCTTACCACAATTCATGGAAATAATACACAAAATACGTTGACTGGCAATGAGTTATGGCACAATTCCGATCTGCTTCTGTCCCAGGCTTTCATAAGAAAAATATGAGCTGGATCTCAACGCACTTGCTTCTCAGTAAGTTTATTTTAAAAATGTGGCACTGAACAGACGCTCCTAATTGACTATATCAAATGGTCTAACCAATAGGACCATGTTTACAAAAGTATTTGAAAAAAGTACCCTTCCTACCGTTTCCCGTAACAACCAAAAATAGTATCTGCAATCGACTAATCATGTTTAGGCTTACATATTCTTCTAGCCAATGAAATCGGATTTAACTTGTTGGCCTATTTCCCGTAAAATAGTGGTTTCAAAACATGCCACTGAGCAATTATGATTTGGTGCTGTCAGACAACCTCACTATTTTATTTTGGCTATAATTTGTTAATTTCTAGACTATTTGCGTAACACTTAACATATTCTTTGTCAGCAAGTCCTAAGGAACCCAAATATATAAATTTAATGGAGCTAAGTGGCTGCGTTCAAAATATGTATTTTCTTCTACCTCCTGTTTACTTCGATACGATGGGGTGTCATCTGTATTGTCAGGATTTCAGACGTAAAACAGTATAATGTCATGTTTCCTAATAAGCATTAAACATGTTTTTTAAAACCTAACCGTGTATTGGTAGTGTTTTTTATCACTGTCTATTTGAAAAAAAAGTTAGTGCTGCATGCCTTACGCGTGGGATTTGCGTTACTATTAATCGCGAGACGGTGAGGTAGTATTGCCTGCGTTCCTCCGTCTCTCTCTTTCTAAGGCCGTCTGTCTTTTCATTACGCAGTGTATAAAATGAAATTAATGCTAGTATTAATCTAGGTCATTAAGCAGTGTGCGTATCTCAAGGTTTTCTAAGAAACACAGTACCGGTTTTATTTTTTTGAAACGCGTGTATGCTGCTGTAGGCATTACTATCAAACGTGAAAGCGTTACAATATGCAGATGAAGTAGAAAAAGGGGGATTTTTGTAAGCCATTGTGACAGCACTGGTCTTTTTCCATTCTTCTTTCCTTTTATTGAATTAATGCGTTTGGCTTTACATTTACTTTTTAATTTATATATGTGGATTTAGAATGTTTCACGACAACCACAGTGTCTGAACGCTTTTGTAGTGCACAATGCGCATAGACTGGCATGCGTGTCTTGGCGGAAAAGTCAACAAACATTTTCCCGTTTACCTGAGGAAGCAAATCTGGTTCAACAACTTAAGCGATTATAATTAATCCTTAAGGATGGTCAATTAGCCGAGAAATGACACTATCGCAGTATGAACAGAGGTCAACAAATCTAAGGCGTGGCGATGGAGCATGCTTATGTGCATTAAATGAAGAAATAAATAGAGAAAGTAGGAGGGAAAGAAGGGGAGTAAAAGGTGACAACAATTACGTCACACTTCTGTTCACAACACAAATTTCTATTTCAGTAACGTCGTTCACACTACTTTCTATGTTAGTAACGTCTGTTCACAAAACAACTTTCTAGTTTACTAACTTCTGTTCACACTACTTTCTATATTACTAACTTCTGATCACATCACAACTTTTATTTCATTAACTTCTTTTCCCATCCCAACTTTCTACTTCACTAACCTCTGTTCACAACACATCTTTCTATTCCACTATTTTCTGTTGAAAGTTCTACCTCTGTTCAGAATACAACTTTCCATTTCACTAAATTCTGTTGAAAGTTCTATTTCAGTAACCTCTGTTCACAACACAATTGTGTATTTCACTAACCTGTAATCACAACACAACACTCTGTTCCAGGACATTAGCTAACAAACAAAGCATTATATTTCACGCAGCTGTGGTAACAATACAATTTTCTGTTTCAGCATGGAAGGAACCGTCGTCTAAAAACGTCTGGCTGTTTAATATAATAGAAGACCCCAGCGAAGAGCATGATCTTTCGGACCAGCGGCCGGACATTGTGAGATACCTTCTAGACCAACTTAACGAGTTCAACCTCACGGCAGTGCCCGTCGTATACCCACCACCGGATCCCAGGTGTGACCCTAAACTTCATGGTGGTATATGGGAGCCCTGGGAATGAATATAGTGTCTGGAAATGTCTGGAATGAAAAATGCAACACATGTAACTTAAAGCATGCAGAACAGTTTTACAATTTAGAAACAAAGAACTAATTTCAGGCTAAGATGTTAACAAGAACTGACTGAACATCAGCAGAACAATGAGAGGAGAGGTATGAAGAAATAATTTATGTGGTGGGTGTGGTGAAGTGGGATGTTATAAATATTTATAGGGGACTTAGTGTACTGACTGAGATCAGCTGTGAAGGTATCTATATCTAATAAGTGTAGTGTATTATAGATAACCTTACTTGCTGCCACATATATATATATATCTCAGTCAGAATTATTCTGGAATAGTGTGATGACTACGTTGTATGTCTAGGGTATGTGTATGATGAAGTGTAAGTCATAACAACAACAGACGGATAAACAATTTAATTTATTCCACCACACTTGACAACACTGTGACACTCACATACATAAAACACTCTACAAGGATATCTTAAAGGAGTCACTGATAACTTTTCAAATAACAATATGTATTCATTGCTGGCATGAATGAATATGTGTCCTGATTCAACTACAAAGGGAACCAGGAATCACAATCAATTTAAATTACAAGTTATATGTACAGAATTTATCAATATGAATATAGTAGTGACATATATTATTAAAAGTATCCTATGTGTGTCAGTTGTGTAGTAGTAATATGAAGCAATACTGGTTTTGTTTTGTTCAAGCTCTGTTGGTATTTGTCATCATGACTTCAATAGTTTGTCTTTAGGGGAACTATTATTGGAGATGTTCTCAGTTCCTGATATTAACACAATTTAATTCCCCTCTTAATGTTATTGTTACAAGGTCATTTTAAGCTGGGGGTACATAATTTTGAGCTCAGCTGGCCACATCAGCTTATCTGGCGTGATGGCGGCAGGAACAGACTCCTCTGCTCGACTCTCCCCTCGGCTCTGGAGACACCTCACTGATAGCTAAATGGACCAAGGAGTATGCTGTCCGACTCTGGATTCAGCAAAGCTCTGACCAAGTGCTGCTCAATACCATCAAGACCACGGTCCCTGAAAACAAGAAGGATGTACCTTCTACTTCATAACTAATTTATACTCTCTTTTTACACTGAGCACAATACATCACAAACATTGAGTTCAGAGCGTTAGGCCAACTGTCAGCTTCATCTGAAATACTTTATACCAGTATTTACCTCCTTAATGGTTACTACGCCTCTGCACTTCCAGCATTATTTCTGTCTAATCAATAATCTAGGTGTCAGTGTACTGTTTGGCCATTCCATGCAGTTTTACTTTCCTCCGACACCTTCTGTTCAGGCTGGAGTATTATAGGCTTTATATCATGTTTGCTACTGAACTACACATATATACAGGCATAAATTAACAATTCACATTCAATTTTCATTAAAAGATACTGAATGTTTCAAGCTTACCACAATTCATGGAAACAAACACAGATACGTTGATTAGCAATGAATTCTGGCACAAAATACTGGCACAAATTCCCATCTGCTTATGTTCCAGGCTTTTATTTAACACAAATATGAGCTGGCTTCAACGCACTGTTGCTTTATCAAGCTTATTTGCACTAGTGGTCTCGAACTAACGCTCCTAAGTGAGTATATCAGCGAGTCTAGCCAATGGAGCCACGTTTCGACAAGTATTTGAAAAAATTTTAACTTCCTACGTCTCCCCTAACAACCAAAGATAGTATTTATAGTCCGACTAATCGTGTGTAGCCTTACATATCATTCCAGCCAATCAGTTCAAATGTAACTTGTGGCCCATTTCCCGTACAATGGTGAATTTAAAAAAATCTACCACTGAGCGATTCTGATTTTGGGTGTTGTCTGACAGCACCATCATTTTATTTTGGCTATAACTTGTTAATTCCTAGACTATTTGCATAACGTTGTACATATTCTTTGTCAGCAAACCCTAAGGAACCCAAATATATATATATTTAATAGAACTAATATGCTGCGTTCAAAATATGCAATTCCTTCTACCTCCTGTTTCGAAGATGTGCTGTCTGGGTACTGTAATGTTTTCAAACGTAAACCCATCTATTGTTATCTTTCCTAATAAGCGTTTTTTTGTGATTTTAAAACCTAACTCTGGGAAGGGTAGTGAATTTATCACTGTCCGTCCGAAAAAAAGTTAGTGCATGTAGTCTTACACGCGTGATGGCAGCATTTGTGTATCGCGCGACGCGTGTTTAGTGTTCGGCTTTCTGCCTCTCCCTTCTCGCTATCCTTTAGTCCATCTGTCTTTTGTTTTTTGTAACATAGTGTAGAGAAAGACATGAATGGAATTTAAAATTTAGGTCAACTTGCATATTTCAAGGTTTTTCTTAGAAAGGCAGCACATTTTATTGTGTGTTTGGGAAACGCGTGTATGTTGCAGAAGGCCCTTAATATCAACGTGAAAGCGTTACAATTTGCCGACGAAGTAGAAAAGAAGGGGGATTTCGAGTACTGTCATTGTGACAGCACTGTTCTTTACCATTCTTCTTCCTTTATTTATTATATGTATTTATTAGGCTTTATATTTACTTGATAATTTATATATGTGGATTAGAATATTCCACGACAGTGGGGTAGCTCAAACATTACAATATGACTTATATGGTACACGTGACCTTCATTGCGATGCAATTTAGGCACTAAAAGTGGTAAACATTACTATATGATTTACACAGTACACATGGCCCACATTACTGTATGACTTAGGAGCTACAAATGGTTCACGTTACTATATGATTTACACAGTACACATGGTCCACATTACTGTATGACTTAGGTGCTACACATGGCCCACATTACTGTATGACTTAGGTTCTACAAATGGTCCACGTTATTATATGATTTACACAGTACACATGGCCCACATTACTGTATGACTTAGGTGCTACAAATGGTTCACGTTACTATATGATTTACACAGTACACATGGTCCACATTACTGTATGACTTAGGTGCTACAAATGGTCCACGTTACTATATGATTTACACAGTACACATGGCCCACATTACTGTATGACGTAGGTGCTACAAATGGTCCACGTTACTATACTGGACCATGGGACCACCCACTGTAGCTGGTCCTCTCACAGGAAGTCTGCACCAAACACTATCATCCTCTAACATCAGTGGTTTCTGTAACAACATGTTTGGCATGATGAGGGTGCCAGCCTCATGCATAACTTCATGTTAGTTCTCTTCTACGACACGCGTGAGTTGTAGTTGTCTTATTCTTTGTGTGTGTCACCCGACACCCCCGAGAGTTACACGGGACAGTGTATGGTTGTCGTAATTTTTATCTGAGAGGGTGCTGATGAATATTGGTCCCTTTAGAGTGTAAAGTGATATTGAAGGCTCTGTGAGAATAAGGATCTAGGAGAATGAGGTAGTAGATTCACAGGCGCTGGGAAGGAGCAAGGACAGTCTCTTATTACAAAAATATCTGTTTTCTCACAGACTATTCCTATCTCTCTTCTGACCAAACAATTGTTTGTCAGTTCCAGTCGCTCAGACGCACTCACCGATTTGGTGATTCTGTCACTCAACGTACATGAATACAGCCTACACAGATGGAAATGTTTGGAGTTTTAGGCCAACCGACAACCAACACAAATAAAGATTAATACCTTTATTATCATAAAGGAGTCACAAATAATTGTACATTTACAGTCAAAAATCAAAGGTTACAGAATACAAATATAATAAGGGAAGAGGGGTTTTTGAGGAGAAATATCCCATCCACCGTTTCCCGTTTATATTTACTTAAAGACAAGACCCGGTCCCAAAGACAAGAAAGGGGGGGGGGGGGGGAGGGGATCAGAGATAGTCAATTTAACCCACTGGTAAATTTATTACTCTGAGGCAAGGGGTTACAGTAAAGGGGGGGGGTGTAGAGGAAAAGCTAGGGTTCTCAATTGTCTCCCTTTGAATCAACAAATTTTACGGGAGGGGGAATGAACACCGTTACCCAATCCCGCTAGGAGAGATCCCGTACAAGGAATATAATGCGCCTTAATACTAGGTTGAACTAATTAAAAGGGTAAAGAAAAGATAAATCTCCTTTCATTCAAAAAAAAAACACACTAGGGCTGACCATCCCTACAAACACACACGCAGACTTACCGAAAGGTGAATTCTGGCACTTCATAGGAAATACATCACAAAAACAGCACTAAACCTTGGCTTAGGTAAAAGTATTTTCTTCCGTGTACAGCCCCAGATTAGCGGGTTGTTGAAGTTAACAAAGTGTCCCGAAATCGCTGGACGTTGAAGTTTAACGGTACTGTTTGTTTATTAGATAAAGTTCCTAAAGAAAGGCACAGGCACTTGGCTAGGCGTGAGGTATGGTGTGGTTCCTAAAATTGGCACAGCTGGTGGAGATAACTTTTCTTTTTTCCGTAATGTCACAAGTTAAGAAAAACACTGAGGTAAGTTCTTCTTCGGGGGTGGGGGGTAAAATCCACTGAATATACGTGACAGACAGTGTTCAGGTAGATCGATGTTTTTTCTTCACAAATAGGGGCAGTGAATAAAATATGTTCTGCTTCCAGTTTTTCTTTAAGGACTCTATATGAACTAGTATTTTCGAAGTGTTTTCTTGTGTGGCTTTATTCTCAGTTAAATTCAGAGGAGCGGGGCCCATTACAGGTCGCCACAAGTTTAGCTTTAAAAAAAGTTCATATGTAACTGGAGTTATCGATGTGAGTTGGCAGAACTCTGTATATAATTAATAATTGCTGGGATGCAGGTTGAATGATCGTTCTGAATGAAAGATAATCAAAACAAGAAATGCATTACAAATTATATTATAATCTGACACGCGATAAATTACAGTTAGCCTATTTACTTATTAGCGTCGTCAATTAACAAATCGGGAAAACTTCCCGTGAGTTAAAAATAATTAAAGCACATCTATCTATCTGCAAAATTAATTTACGCGTCAATTGTATTAGGAAATACTTTTAGCTGTAACATTAGTTTGCACTAGAACTTTGAAAATGGGTTTATTTAATAAGGTTAAATTTAACCACAATCCATTGAAATAAATTGAAATAACTAGACCACTGATCACTCGAAGCTAATGTATAAATTACCGTCTGCGCAGAAAGAATACACTCCAATAGTCACGAAGGTAGGTGGAATCAAGCAGTAATCCGACTATGCTAGTGAAACTAAGATTCTGTCAGAGCGAACGATAAAATGCAGTTTTTCGGAGTTCTCTATTTATACTTCTCGAATGTAACTTGAATAGGGCGTGTTAGGTTTTCGCGCCTTTCTTGAAGTTGAGCAGAATCCGAGGTATCTCGCCGTTGTGTTAACCGCTGCGATTCCTTCGTTTTCCCCGGTCTACCGATTTTCTTCCGTCTCAGGCTTGCTCGCATGAGGGTGCGAAAAGTTTCTCGGGAAGCTAACTCCGTGAGCTGAAAGTTCCCTGATTCTTTAGATCGTGTACCGCTGCGATTGAATTCTGAGATCTGTCTGTCTTTGATGGTGCCACTGTTCTGAGAGCTTTGGCAACTCCCACCAGGCGGGGTGACAGCCAGGTAAGAAAATGATCTGCTGTTAATTGCTCTAGAAACAGGAGTGAGTCTGTGGCCCGTCCTCTTTTGGGCCGGCGTTTAAGGAAAAGATTGCTATAAATCGTTCTCAGAGATGGTTGTGGGCGTGATTTTAATCTCCCATCAAAGGCCATGCGATCTCAAAGTTCACAGAAGATAGCAGGCTACATATTAATGATCCAGCGTGTAAAATTCTCGTGGAAATGGTGCATGCGGGTTACAGTTACAACAGATGATCAGGGGTTCTAAAGTTATGAGAGGCCAATATTCTGTTATCATCCATCGAGTCAGGGAAATTCATTTGTCATACTTAGACGTACGTCACAATGGTTACAGGACATATCTTCTACTTGTGGTTACAGTACATATTTTCTATTTGTGGTTACATTACATATTTTCTACTTGTGGTTACAGTACATATCTTCTACTTGTGGTCACAGTACACATCTTCTACTTGTGGTTACATGACATATTCTCTACCTGTGGTTACAGTACATATCTTCTACTTGTGGTTACAGTACATATCTTCTACTTGTGGTTACAGTACATATCTTCTACTTGTTGTTAAAGTACATATCTTCTACTTGTGGTTACATGTCATATTCTCTACCTGTGGTTACAGTACATATGTTCTACTTGTGATTACAGTACATATCTTCTACTTGAGGTTACAGGACGTATTTTCTACTTGTGGTTACAGGACATATTCTCTACCTGTGGTTACAGTACATATTTTCTACTTGTGGTTACAGGACGTATTTTCTACTTGTGGTTACAGGACATATTCTCTACCTGTGGTTACAGTACATATTTTCTACTTGTGGTTACAGTACATATTTTCTACTTGTGGTTACAGTACATATTTTCTATCTGTGGTTGCAGGACATATTTTCTACTTGTGGTTACAGTACATATTTTCTACTTGTGGTAACAGGACATATTTTCTATCTGTGGTTACAGTATATATATATATATATATATATATATATATATATATATATATATATATATATATATATATATATATATATATATATATATATATATATATATATATCTTCTACCTGTAGTTACAGCTCATATTTTCTACCTGTGGGTACAGGACATATCTTCTATCTGTGGTTACATGACATATATTCTACCTGTGGTTACGTGTCTTGTGTACAACATGCGGCTACAATGCTTACATTGTATGTATGGTTGCATGACGTAGAAATATATCCATGGGGATATTGTTGCAGGTTTGGCCCCCAGATGTTGAGAGACATGGGGTATGAGAAGGGTCCTTTCGTTTGCTTGACCATCAGATGTTGGAGAGTTCCCCAATAGTATTAAAAGTTGTCTAAATACTCAAATGTTATCAGTTAACTCGATCAAATACTCTAGTGATATATTTGAAATGTAGAATACATAAGTTCAACTTATGAACATAACTACCATCGTAAGCCAGTGGTTGACGGCTTGATAATTTATTGAGTAATACACTTGGTTGAACAGTACACTCCAGTTTTATAATACATTATAGTTCCATTATGACTTTCATTGTTAAAACTTTAACGAATCTCGTCATTATGTGAGTCGACCTTTTATAATCATAATATCAGGCAACATAGGCCACCGTCTCGTGCAAACATGCACATGTATCTTCGTCTGCTACTTCATTGTGACGATGTTCACGAAGCATATATATGAAAATTCATATGCTGTTATGACTAAAATTCATAACAGGTGTGAATTATATAGCTTTAGCTTAGCGGGGCTCTTTGTTTGTTTCTTTTACACGGGTCACTGGAAAAGATTGGTGAGCTACGTTAAGCCGATATGCTTGGCTGGCTCTCGTGAGACAGGTGAGACAGAAAGGCGGGCAGAGAGCGGATTATGTGAAATGGCGAGTGGACGTACGATTTTGAGCTCCGAGTGTTGAAGTGTTTAAAAATGGAGTTATGTGAATATTAATAAAAATATAAAAGGATATTGAGAGCAAATATGACAGCCTTTTGACATGGACTTACTGTCGATTATATGCCGTTATTATTATTGTATTACTTGTGGAGCTGCGTGCTGTCCAAAATAAACTATATTGTCCACGTCGTCAGTTGTGATTCTAATAATTATGAGTGGTGTTGGCTGGTTGCGGTGTCCAAAAGATTTACTACCCAAGCTGGTATCTTGGCCATCAGGAACCATCCTGATAAAAAAAAAAAAAAAATATATATATATATATATATATATATATATATATATATATATATATATATATATATATATATATATATATATATATATATATATATATATAATTAACTTTCATGTTTAAAACGACACGTAACAATTCAGTAATACACTTGGTTGAACAATACACTCCTGTTTTATAATACATTATAGTTCCATTAGGACGTTCATTGTTAAAACTTTAACAAATCTCGTCATTTTGTGAGTCGACCTATTATAATCATCATATCAGGCAACATAGGCCACCGTCTCGTGCAAACATGCACATGTATCTTCGTCTGCTACTTCATCGTGACGATGCTCACGAAGCATATATATGAAAATTCATTGGTGCAAAGGCTGTCCACCCTTTTAATAACGTACACTTATATGTGCGCAGAGCACAAAGTCCACAAATGGCTAATATGCCATATATCGAATTAATTATACCTCAAAACACTTTGCCGCTGCCTAAAACTCAAGACGTAATAAACTAAGTGGTTATATCATACAAACGTAAGTGGTTGTGCCACACTTGATAAAAAACAATTCCTGGACGCTCAGAGGTGTCTCGCAGACTGACTATTCTTCAACGTCATCCTCATACCTAGTAGCATTCATACGTCATCATCTCGCGTACCTCATATTATTTATGTATCCAGTTGGGGGATGCGACGCGGTGCAAAAACCTGGATAAAATCAATCCATCAAAGTTATTTCACACCACGAAGTGAACCCCAACAGCTATTTTGCTTATATACTGTGTGTAGATACATGGTTTACAAGGGTTACATGCTAATGCGATTACATAATTTTGATCAGGACTGTGGAATCGGAGTCGTGGAGTTAATCGTTTTTAAGTGGAGTCGAAATCGGAGTCGGTAAAAAGACTGAATATTATGCCATATGACTAGTAAAAAACTAGTGCAGTCAGAGTCCGGGAGTCGGAATTCAGGAGTCCGAGTCGGAATATTGTTTGGCCGACTCCACAACCCTAGTTGTAATAATACGTAGATACTACACGTGGTTAGATGACCTTGATATAGCTCGTGTTCTATATTATTACATAACTCGGGTGTAACATGGAATCCATATTACTGTATTTCTCTCTAAATATGTAATCGTATTTTGTAGCCCATAGTACTATACCTCCCACATTTACATTGTGACGTATTTTGTAGCCCTTAGTACTATACCTCCCACATTTACTTTGTGGCGTATTTTGTAGTATATGCCTTATATATTGTTTGTGACCCATATTAATATTTGGCCGATATATGTTTTCTGGTCAACCTTACTTGTGTAGCCAGACGACCAACTAGGCTACCATTAGGAGCCACAATTTTGTAGGACATTATAGAAAGAGCCATCCTTATGTTCTTGCAAAGCAGTGTTTATGCATTATTTTATGTCAGAACTTAACATTATGTCAAAGTGAAAAAAGAAATAATTCTTTTAAAACTGAATGGCACTGGAATCTCACATTCTTATAAATGTTTTTGTATAATTTCTATAGTAAAAATATAAAATAAATCTATTTCGACATTATTCAATTATTCGGCATTTGATACAATATAGGCTACGTAATTGAAAGCCGCATCACAGACTCAGGCACGAAACATTTGCCTCTCGAATCATGCTTGGCTACTCTGGCTGTTTGGTCACTAGAAAAATATACTTTTGTCATTCTATGCTGGGTGACTGCGTTTTTGTTTATATGTGGGGTACATGGACATTGTAATGTTAATTACTGTCGGACATTTTTATAACTTTGTATGTGGGAATACATTTCTAAATATTTGTGTTAGACCAACTCCTCGATTGGGACCTGTTTTCACTTTCTAACTTACTTAGTCGGTCCTCTTCTACAGTGAGGTGTAGAGTTTTGGAAGAGAGAGAGAGAGAGCGCCATACTATCCTACCGACTGTCTTCCTCCTGGCCTGGTTCCAATCTAGTCCTCTGTCCTACAGACATTGTCTAATGTAATCCTCCCAGCGGACTCTGGGTCGTCCTGGAGGTCTGGATCCCTGGCTCTTAGCTTCACATACTTGTCGTATAGCCGATTTTCTCCCATTCTGCAGACATGACTAAACCATCGTAGTTGGAACTTTTCTACTTGGGTCTTTTTTTAAATACAGTGTTGTATTATGAAAACGTGAGGTTTCACTATTGTTTATGTTACTATTGTTTGCTCTGTTAACAATAACCTCTTTTCGCACAGCGGTGACTCTACTTACTGCTGCAATTTGCAGTAGTAATAATATTTGTATTGCTATTGATGGAACACAGCTGTAATTTTTTTGCATTCCTATATATATTTATGCAATTTGTTTAGTAACTGTAAATTGTTGTATTATAACGGAAATATTACTATAATTTGGACTGGGGTATTTAATGATCTACAACTTATAGTTGTACTTTAATTATAACAATTTATATGTTAGTTTGTTACTATAGATTGATAATCATCAATGTATGTTTGTGGGAATGTGCTGTGGTTAAATGATCCACTGGGAGCAAGGTTTAGTTGGGTGAGTTGTAATGGTATCAATGAATGCAGGGTGAGTTGTAATGGTATCAATGAATGCAGGGTGAGTATAATGGTATCAATGAATGCAGGGTGAGTATAATGGTATCAATGAATGCAGGGTGAGTTGTAATGATATCAATGAATGCAGGGTGAGTTGTAATGATATCAATGAATGCAGGGTGAGTTGTAATGGTATCAATGAATGCAGGGTGAGTTGTAATGGTATCAATGAATGCAGGGTGAGTATAATGGTATCAATGAATGCAGGGTGAGTTGTAATGATATCAATGAATGCAGGGTGAGTTGTAATGGTATCAATGAATGCAGGGTGAGTTGTAATGGTATCAATGAATGCAGGGTGAGTTGTAATGGTATCAATGAATGCAGGGTGAGTTGTAATGATATCAATGAATGCAGGGTGAGTTGTAATGATATCAATGAATGCAGGGTGAGTTGTAATGATATCAATGAATGCAGGGTGAGTTGTAATGGTATCAATGAATGCAGGGTGAGTTGAAGTTACATTTGTAGTACAACTAGTAAATTTTTGTGGCAGTTACATGGGGCCACTCAAACGATATCGAATAGAAATCTTTTATTTTTCTTTCTCTCCTTCATCTTCATATTATAGATTGTTTTAAAACATAGGCCTTCAGTCAGATATATCTACGCCTTTCTATCCATGACTATGTGCTGCAGTACTTCAACTTCCACGTTTCTGTTCCCTGTTTGTTTGTTTTTAAAACAATCTTGCACCACTTCTTTCACCTCAAGAACTTCTCAGATTAGTAACTGACTTGTCAGATAAAGTGTTACTGAGACAAAAGAACATACAAACACAGGTTACGACCACAAGACTTTTGTCAGGGACAAAATATGCAAACAACAGTACAGAAAAATAAAATGTAAACTCATCTAAATGCATTCAAAAATATTTTAATAGTGTGGTAATTCTCAGAAATAAATCACAGACTAATTAAAAACAGAGGTTGAAGACACATGAATGGCCGTATACCTGGGTAAACAAAATAAAAAAATGTCACCGGAAAAAGTGGGCATTGACAGTTTCAAGACTAAAATGATGATGATGTCCTGAAGGAAGCCAGGAAACTGAAGGTGGTATACTTTCTGTGAGGACGAAAATACAGATCGCACCAAGTGAAGATGCTTCATACGGCATCACATCAAACTAGGCAAAAAGATACTCTTACAACTAGCAAAAGTTGGGACATAAGTCAACTCTTACAGGTCGTGGTGGTTGTTGCATGTTTGACACAAACATGTTCTGTTTGTGTCCCCAAGCAGGACCCACACATGGGACATACGTCAACTCTTACAGGTCTTGGTGGTTGTTGCATGTTTGACACAAACATTTTCTGTTGCTTCGATTATTCATATAGTCTACTTCTTCTTGAATCCTTAGCCCCTGACAAAGCAGTCAGTGGCCATCACGCCTAGTGGCGTTTTGTAGAGCAGCAACAAACTGTCCCCATTTTGCTCGGTTGGTGGCCATCCTTTGTGCCGTGACCCAACTCTGGTTCATGCTTTGCATCTCAGCCTCCACTGTTCTCCGCCAGGTTGTCTTTGATCTGCTTCTCTTTCGCCGTCATTCTAGTAATAATAATAATAATAAATTCTTTAAGCACCAAACACGGCGCATAAGGCAGAAACCAGTGCTCTCCAGGTTGTTCGTTGTGACGCCACTCCTCTTAGCTCTTGCACATTATTTAGGCCCAACGTTCTTCCTTCTCTTATTATTGTTCTTCTGAGTGTTTCTTTTGGTCTTCCTTTTTTCCTCTTACCCTCAGGAACCCAAGTGAGCGCCTGTAGTGGTATTCTGTTGTTTTGCATTCGTAGGACATGACCGATATATGACCATCGTCTTTTCCTTATATAGTCGGAGACATATTTCTGCCTAGAGTCTTCTCTTATTTGTCGATTAGTCTTGAATTCTTTCCAACTGATGTTCACGTCATTCTAGTGTCCATAGCATATCAGTTCTGGTGTTCACATAGTGTTACATTTAAAAAAAATGTTTTTAAGTTTGGTCATGATATGCATAATTGTAACGAACATTAATGAAGATTAATAAAATATACAATTGGGACAAAAGAGATACAAATTTAGTTAAAATATACTGGCCCTGAAACCTGGGTTCAGAATACTGGTCTCTCGTGCTGTAAGAGTTAATGACAGCTAACATAGAATGATACATATACGCCTGTCTTGGTTTATCGCTAGTTAAGAATTCAAGTCACAGTTTTTACTAGTCCATAAAAAATCAGGCCATACGGTATTTTATATTTGGACATGCGCCCCCATATAATCGATGGACCCTGTGTCTAAGTTGAACGGTGCGCGCCTCGCCACAATGAGGCAACTTTTATTTTTTTTTTAAATATGAAAACCGATAATGAAAAGGTTATGAGATAAAGATCAAAAGTGTATTTGTATGTTTGGTATTACAAAAAACTGCTTCTAAGTAAGTTCACACATTACTGCAGGCAACTTTCAGACGATTATGGGCTAACGCTATAATTTTTGAATACTGTAACATTGACAGTATTTCAAATTATCACAACAGTATGTCATACTCTGACATTTACAGCACTTCAAATTCTCACATGAACAATTCATATTCTTCCACTAACAGTACTTAACTGCCACATTAACAGTACATCATATTGTAACATTAACAGTACTTCCAATAACAGCTCTTCAAGTTTTCAGATGAACAGCGCTTCGTAATGTTACGTTATAGTACATCATTTTGTCACATCCAATAGTCAGATTAACAGCCCTTCATTATGTCACATTAATAGTAATTCATATTGTAACAATAGCAGACATTATTTCGTCACATTAACTTCAAATTATCACTTTAACCACGCTTTTTGTTCTCAAATTAACAGTACTTCATAATGTCACACTAACCATGCTTATTATTCTAACATTATCATTATCTCAAATCGATAAATTCTGTAAAAAAAAAAAAAAAACTACACTTTCTCCTCCCAAAGTAAACTAAAGAAAACAAAGAAATCAACATTAACAATTAGAATTATCATAGATTTATTCATCGCCCTTCAGGCCCTATTAAGCATAAACCTTCAGCAAAGTCACGCCAAGCCTTCCGGTGCCACCCTCTCAATGTCTATATCCTTATTTTGTCTGTTCACTTTTCGTTCTCGGTGTGTGTTAGTTTTGGTCACCCTCTGTTTGTCTAACCCAGGAATTCAAGAACTATAACTGATCTTATCAGATAATCTTACACCGGGAACTCAAGAACAATAACTGATCTTATCAGATAAATGCCGGTGCGCGCATAAGTAGGACGGAGGAACGGGAGAAGCGATTCGCGGTTTCTAGGCCGTCGGTTGTAGAGATGGCATGAGATGCTTTGGTCGTCAGATAGAATGCTAATGTTTGCAGTTTTTGTTTCCTTCCTAATGTGTGCCATATCTAACGCTAGCATCTTTTTCTTGGAGTGTTTTGCTGAAAGTCTGTGCTGCACGAAAAATTAAAGGGTAATGAACAAATAAGTTATATTGCATTCCGGTTCCTAGAATATTACACATCCCTGAACAGCAGATAACAGAACAGCTACTGCAATTAAATAAAATCAAAATTAGAAATTAAAATGACACCGATTTAAAGGTATTCTCATCACTGATACTGACGTAGGGGAGAGAATAGTTAGAGACTGAACAATACTAGATCTAGCTTTGTGAGGTTGGGTGACTATTCCCCTTCCTCGCTGTCTTTGCCTTCGCTAACTTAAGAGCAGAATCAGGTACCCATTTACTGCTGGGTACACTGGGCTATAGTTTTTGCTCATGTTTCGCCATTATATAAATACGTAGTCCAAAACAGTACAATACTCCGCTTGGTAGAATACATTTGACATAAAAATACGTTAGTGACTGTTATAGTTATATAGACAAAACTCAAATAACAGTGGGTGACGGGATGATACAATAGTTCGTTCTTGTTATAACATTATATTTATCATCATTAAACGATCTCAATTTAAATCCTTAATAAGGATTTGGAGACTACCACCGCAGTAAGCTTCTCTACAACCAGTCGCCAATGTTTGCAGTAGTGGCTGTGTAAGTCAAGTTGTTATACACGATGAGGTTGCATCTTGTGTACCACCTCAACGTAACCCAGAAATTATTAACTTCTCAAAGGCAACTTCACCTCTTTTACACCATCTTAAGAAGACTCGCAGTTCAGTGCCTTCTAGTTTGCAAAATGTACCAGACATGTGAGAAAAGAGATATTAAGGTATAAATATAATTGAGCCCTTTGACATGTGGATATCTTTCGGATTTTAAGTAATAGTACACACAGTCTGTTGGTACCAACACAAACATTTTCAAGTAACATCAGAGAAGACGAAGGGGTCTTGAAAACTGCAAAAAAAAAAAAAAACCATAATGACAAAAGAAAATGCCGAGAAACAAGTAACTTTCTGTTGACAGTGACGCTGTTAGTAATTATTGCAACACTGAAGAATAAGAAAAATGTAGACCTGGATGACCTAAGTGTAATATGCCACAAAATATGTCAGGGATTCAAAAGAGTTGGAACACATTGGATCCTATCTCATTGCAACATCCCTGGTGGATCCCATCTTATTGCAACATCCCTGGTGGATCCCATCTTATTGCAACATCCCTGGTGGATCCCATCACATTGCAACATCCCTGACAATGAAGAGGCTGACAGCCTGGCAAAGAAAGATGTCAGTCTGCCTCCGCCTGGTACAAGTGTAACTTATGAAGATGCCAAGAGTTTTATGAGGAAGACTTACAGGACCAAGTGGAAAGTGGAGCATCCAGACCACCACAAAAATTATACATATTACTAGGTCAGCAGAAGTGAACAAATAGTCATCTTCAGACCCTGCACCGGCCACAACTTTTTGAGATACTACCTATTTCACAAGCTCAAGATAGGAACTACGGATGAGTGTGCCACTGATAAAATGAATGCTGAAGATCTGCTTCATACTGCCCAACAGATGAGGGGAACAGAGACAGAACATTTGGCCGTCGCCAGTATCATACCTGGAAAAGCTCTATAGCCTCAAGCTGATGTCGTGAAACGAAGTGTAACCCACTACTTTGTTAATCACTATGTCGAGATACAGATTTGCTTCAACCAATCAACTTGCACCGTTCACCAGTCTCTAAGACAGAATAAATTATACTGTTCACGCAGTTCACGCAAGATGGCGGCTAAAAACTGAATAAAATTAGGCTGTATGAGCAAAAGACGAAACCGGAGGAAACCAATCATTTTGCTCCGCCAGGAACCAACCGAAAGCCTTTCTTAAGCAGTTACCTGCCTATATAATAGGGCGGAATTTTATGCTAAACACGCAATCCCGAACTTGACGCCAGAGATACTGACTGAAGAGGAAGAAGCTGTCACCTTGATTGATTGTTTACCTGAGGGCATCGATCTGCAACCTACTTCACTAGTCGAGTCAAACTGGCCGTTTTTTAAATCTTGGAGGGTAATTATAAATTTACGATAACCTTTAGGAAAATAGGCCTTCAGCAGGCATATAATGTTGGTATTTGTTGTGTGTCATTATACTACCCACACCTGTATATATTTAATATATTTTGGGTTCCCTATGAATGTATATGATTGAATAGACGAAGACTAATAGGACTCATACTTCAATCTATTGTCTCCTATATTCAGTCTATTGTCTCTGATAATTCCGAACTGCAAATATAACCATAACAGTCCTTGTTAGGCCAAAACAGTCCTTGTTAGGACTCAATCTATTGTCTCCTATACTTCAATCTATTGTCTCAGATAAGACCAACTGCAATATAACCAAAACAGTCCTTGTTAGGACTCAATCTATTGTCTCATCTAACTCCAACTGCAATATAACCAAAACAGTCTTGTCAGGACTCAATCTATTGTCGCATCTAACTCCAATCTATTGTCTCCTATAACTCCCATCTGATATATCACCAAACAGTCCTCGTCTCATATACTCCTATCATAAGAACATAACAATATTGTTAGGATATATGTTACCAGCTAGTATAGCACTTGTCAGAGAGGGCGTGGTATAGTATAGGGGGAAGGACATTGTTGTATCACACCTAGGTGTACATATTATTGGATTTATTCATGTATTGATTTATAGTATTGGATTTATTCATGTATTGATTTATATTATGGGATGTATTCATGTATTAAATGTATTAATGTATTGAATCTATATTATTGAATGTATCCATGTATTAGTTTATCAGAAAGAATGCTTTGCAAGTAGACACCTGTCTTGTCTCGCTATTGCTAAATCATACTGAGCCATGTTGTCATTCATCCTACATGCATACATCTGAGACACGCTCATTTCACTCACACTAGAAATAGGTGGGCTTTAGGACAGAAATTAGCCCCTATTTTTGCTTTGTTACAGGTTTATTTGTGTCCTAAAAACCTGAGGTCGTATGTTCGAGTCAATCCCGCTGCCTGGAACTTCACAGGAGCATAGAGATTGTACAGAAGCTACATCTTTAGTCCCCCTCAGTCTTGGGTGGGCTAAAGTAACGAGCCTCAGCAGGAGTTGTGTGAACCCAACTAAGGAGAACAGAACGTTTTAAGAGATGAGTACACATTAGTACCATTTCTGTCGGCATTGTGAGCATAGAAACTGTCAGTGATGAGAAAGTAACTTAACATAGCAAGAGACAAAATTAATAGCATAGCTGAGAAGTGTTATATCCTTAATTAATAGCACAGCTGATCCATGTACTATAATTAATTAACAGCACAGCTGATATAATTTTTGTTCCTATAATTGGAAAACTTGTTGTCTATATAAATATTTGTAAAATATATGTAAACTTACAAATTCATTACGTTCCATTTTTTTCAACATTCACCCTATAGATTGTAAAAATATATTGTAAAAGACTTACAATTTTATCATTACGTTTCCATTTTTTTTTCAAATTCACCCTTCAGCACAGCGGAGGTGGCGCTTTATGTCGGTCTCCTCTCTACTATTGGTTTCGAGATCAGATCATTCACAGCCGTAACTAATTTGTGATACCAGTAGTCCTCTCAGACACTGGGACTTCACCATTTTCTGCAGAAATCCTATTTCTGTAATTGTCAGTACTATACTGATCCAAGAGTCAAATAAAACCTCTCGCCACACTGATCATTGCTTTCTTTAAATATATTCAAGTTGACGTCTGAGAGTGTATACAGAAGAAGAAGAAGAATATCACAGATCCGACTTTTTGAAAGGCCGAAGAAGAGTTCTTCGGTGCCATCTTGGATAAACTCTATAGAGATCCCAACAACCTCAGGCTGGCTTTCTATAAACATATTCGGATTGACGCCTAAAAGTGTGCGTACAACAAGCATATGAAATGTGAATATACAGAAGATAGAAATGAGGACTTTGAAATGTGAGTATCTAGATGATAGAAGGGAGGCCTTTAAACTGTGGACAAAAGAAAACAAATAAACCTATCCTACAATATGTAGCAATAAAAAGAGAAATCATGAATGAGATCCGAGTCAGGCAGAACATAACATTTTGGTATAATAACAAGAACATAACATTTTGGTATAATAAAAAGAACATAATATTTTGGTATAATAACAAGAACATAACATTTTGGTATAATAAAAAGAACATAATATTTTGGTATAATAACAAGAACATACCATTTTAATTAAAACAATAATGAAAGAAGAACTTGAAAGCAGAGATGCAAAAAAGTGACAGCGCCATATATGAAGATAATACCAAAAGATGGACATAAAAAAAAACCTATTAGAATGCACCATCAAGGCAAGAGACCGACAATATTAGAGATACATGGTAGTTGTCCTTAGATTTGAAGACGACATCTGATAACTGTTGATGCGCCTATGGACAGAACGGAAGCACAGGAAAAATGATTCGCGATTTCCCAGGTCGCACGTTGTAGAGATGACATGAGAGTCTTGAACTTGTCATGTGGAATGCTAGAAATCCCGCACTCGCCAGCTACTCAGGAGTACGTCAAATACATGTCAAATACATGTCAAATACATGCAGAGCCAGAAGCATTTGCGTACAACAGATCATTATGCAGCGAACATAGTAAAAATACAGCCTTGGATCATTCCGACCTGCAGATCGACGGCTTTCAGGGGGAATTGGTGCAGGTGTCGACTGAAGTAATTTTAGCAGACGAATGAGGAGTTTGCGTAAATTATGTCAATCACTAAAAGCACGTGACTGTTCGTCGTATGTGAACGCTTGGTGCTGGATTCTTGCAAGGTGACCAGTTGCAGGGGTAGCATCATCCTCCCTGGGGAGCACTAAGAAAAAAGATCATGATACGTGAGTTTTGAGCACATTTAGTATTTCATGTTGTTGAATAACGCCATTTAAACACAGTTAGTTTGTCCATTCCATAGGAGTTAAAACCAATATAATCTTGCCACTTATTTTAAAACAAATTATATCATCGCCCCCGTTGAAAATAAATCGAATTATAAAATCAGGACGCTCATTAGTAAAAAGCTCTTAGTTAAAAATGATCTCAGCTTCTCCACTGCTGTTTTTATCACATACAGGTAAGAAACTTTACAACATCTCTGCGACAGTTTACAGCAGCGTCCATAAGTATCCTTGTGAATATTTTTTATAATGCACATTACTATCTGTTTCTCAATCCACAAGTAAAAAAACACACATGTCATGTCCATTCTGAGAAGCGATCATAGCTGCTTCCGCCCCACCACCAGCACCGGAGTCTACAAGTAACCGTACAGTTCTAGCATATCCTCCTTTAGAAGCTAGCATCAGTGCTGTCCATCCCTTTTCGTCAAATAAATTTACATTTGCACCTTCCTGAAGTAACAGCTTTACACACTCGAAATGTCCATGTTGAGATGCTAGCATCAGTGGAACCTTACCACTCGCTTTACAAGCATCCACCTTAGCCCCCTTTTCAACCAAGAGCTTTGCACACTCAATGTGCCCATTTACAGAAGCTGACATGAGTGCTGTCCAACCATCTTTCCACCCCGTCCTGCCACGAGCATGAACATCAGCTCCAGCCTGAAGAAGTATTTGTACACATCGTGTATGTCCGTTCTGACAGGCTCCCATCAGCGCAGTCCACCCATCCTCTTTTGAGATCTCAATGTTAACCCCACAGGCAATAAGTAACTCAACACATTCAACATGTCCATTTTGAGCTGCGGCAATTAGAGCAGTTAATCCGTTGTTGGAGAGAATGTTCAAGTCTGCTCTCGCCTCGACAAGTAACTTGACACAGTTGAAATGCCCTTTTTGAGATGTTGAAATGAGGGCTGTTCCACCTTCCGTATCTTGCAAATTAATTTTTGCGCCATGTTTAATAAGCAACTGTACACATTCGGCATGACCGCCAAGAGATGCTAAAGACAAAGCTGTGAGTCCGTTAGGTAAAGACACGTTAACGTCTGCCCCTCTCTCAACGAGCAACTTTACACACGTCGTGTGTTCTTTATGTGACGCAAGCATCAGCGCTGTCCAACCGTTCCCTTCGCGTGAGTCTATAGCAGCACCTTTATCAAGCAGTACCCTTACACATTCCAAATGCCCGTTATTTGACGCCGCCAAAAATGCTGTCCACCCATCTGCGTCTATCAAATGTATATTTGCTATTTTATCGCTCAACAGCTTTACACATTCGGTGTGTCCAAATTGAGCAGCTGTCATGAGAGCCGTTCGATCATTATTCATACACGCATGAATGTCCGCTCCTTTCTCTCTTAATATCTTTAAACACTCAAGACGTCCAGCCTCAGATGCAAACATTACAGCCGTTGAGCCATTTTTTGTGCGCGAATTAACTTTAGCCTTATTCTGAATTAGTAAATTTACAATTTCTTTGTGTCCACATTTTGAAGCCAACATCAAGGAGGTTAGACCATTTTCGTCAGCCATGTTCACATTTGCTCCTCTGTCAATTAACAACTTCACGCACTTGCTATGCCCGTTTCTAGATGTTAACATCAGGGCCGTCTTCCCACTCTTTTTAGGCACGTCCACATCTGCGCCCCGACCAAGAAGTAAGTTCATGCAGTCGTGATGACCATTTAAAGATGCGGACATCAATGCTGTTAAACCGTTCTTCCATCCCTCTTTACCACGTGCACTGACGTCAGCTCCGCTATCAACAAGCAACGTGACACAATCGAGATGCCCATTCTGACACGCAGCCATCAGAGCTGTCCAACCATCTTTAAAACACAAGTTGACTTTAGCTCCTCTGTCTATAAGCAGCTTTGCACATTTTGTATGCCCGTTCTGAGATGCTAAAATAAGCGCAGTGCAGCCGTTTGTCTTACTCATATGAACACTAGCACCCTTGTCAATTAGTAATTTTACGCATTCAAGATGTCCATTTTGGGAAGCCGCCATCAAAGCTGTCCAGCCGTTTGCCTGGCTTCTATTCACAAGCGCCCGATTGTCAATAAGAAACTTAACGCAGCCTGTGTTACCAGAATGAGCTGCCTGAATAAGAGGAGTAGAACTTTTTTTGTCGCGAGCGTTCACGTCAGCTCCTTTATAAATCAGTAACTGTACGCATTTAGTGTGTCCACCAATAGATGCTAGAAACAGCGCAGTCCTCAACTGCTGGTCACGCATGTGGACGTCTGCTCCATTTTCGAGTAACAACTTCACAATATGATCGTGACCTTTCTGAGACGCCAGCATTAACGCGGTGATGCCAAACTGGTCTTGACAATTAATATCTACGCTTTTATTGATAAGTGCCAAACAATTAGAAACGTTTCCTTCAGTAGCTGCTTTAAACAAAGATGATGTCTCCATTGTCTCGGATAAGATGTTACCATTCTGACATGAGAAACCTGTTTCCTCACTGTTGGTCTTTCCTGTAGCTGCATCAGTCATGATTGTTCTGTCATCTTTACCGCTGCCATCACCTGGAAAGAAAATGCTGGACTTTTCAAATATGTCATCAAAGAATTATGACATTTTAATCCACACAGGAATAAATGTTCTTTTAAAGATGTTGACAAGCATGACTACTTATCAAAGAATTTAACCAAAATAAACGGTCAAAAATATGTTATCATACGAGTTAACGCCTACGACATTGAGCAACCAAAGAAAAACATTAATTTTGTTTTCGTCTTTGTAAGTCACCTGTCTGTGGAGCATATGCCGTCAGTCGGTTCATGTTAAGCCTTCTCTTATTACGTGATGAATTCCGTTTTTCTCCAAAATGTGTACATCCTTCATATAATATATTTTTTCAGCTCCCTTCTCATTGTGATTGTTAAGGCTCCCTTCGTTTCTTTGACCCAGGGGATTTTCGAATAAGCGCCGCCTTGTTTTGCTAATTGCAAATTTTTTCATCAATGTGCCCTATACACCACATACGTCTTAAGCCCTATTAGTGTGCACTGGTAGTAGTCACGATTCTCATGTGCCACCCACTCGTTAGCTAGTTAATTTTTTGTGGCCTGTCCTGGCAAATGAACTGACTCGAACTTGGCTGAAACTTCCAAATTTGCTATATCCTCCCGATTTAATACATTTTGGCCAACTTTTGGCGAAGTAAAAGTAACAAAAACCTGTCCATAAGTATATAGATCAATGTGGTTGGTTCGAGGCCAGCATCATGTGTATTTTCTGCGGTTTCGCAAAGTCTTTTATGTGTCCTTGTTTTAATTTCTTTCTGTCAGGCTAAGATATTTCCATAAATTATTTACTGATGCGTATAGTAGATCTTCTACAGCTACTTCTAAAGCTATGACTTTTACAGTGAACCGCCATATCTCAGTTCTGTAATCAGAAGATTATATTTCATCAGCTATATAATTTTGTCATTATACTTGTATTTTGGCATCATAATGGTGCTTCAATTTGTTTTGGTCGCGGCTTTCTTCAATTGCTTGACTTAGCACTCACTGGCGTGTTCACTAATTCATAACATCAGGTGAGCTTTCTAACAGTTAAATAAATCTATTGTAAGACCCTAACTGTTAAACACAGGGGTAGGTAACCCAGGTGCTGATGGGAACTATTTTAAAAACACTGAGCATTCTAAAAATCTACGTCGACAAAATCATGTCTGTTTTCAGGTTTCAAATTATTTGAAATTTGGAGTAAGTACTGCGCAAATGTAACTTTTGTCTCAGTCTGACGACCTGTTTTCTTGCGCTTCAGTCCACGCGACGGTGATACATTTAAACTAAATAAAGGTTTTACCGAGATTAACTTTCCTTCAAAGCAAAGTTCACGTTCCTATACAATGCATTTCCCGAATGAAATGAGTTCTAACAAGCTTGATATCGGGTTTTCTATATATATATATATATATATATATATATATATATTTGTTATATAGAACCAACCCTGACAATAGAGAGTGAGTCATGGACAATTAGTACGCAAGTAGGGAAGGCACTAGAGACTACAGAGATGTGGTTTTACAGAAGAATGTTTAAAAATACCATGGACAGACAAAAAGAGCGATGAGGATGTTATGAAAGAGGCCAATGCGCAAATGAAACTTATTTCACAAATTAGAAAGAAACAATCAACTTTTTATGGGGCATGTTACGAGAAGAAAAAAGCTGGAATATATCGGTAACAACTGGTAAGATAGAAGGAAAAAGAGATAGGGGACGAAAAAGAGAGCAAATACTGGACAGTTTGACATCGTGGCATGGAAAAAGTCAACAACAGAATTAATACATTGTACTGGAGACAGGAAGTTGTAGAGAGACATGATCTCCTACGCCACTAGGCATAGTACTTGAAGAGAGATCGGGTTTTCCCTAAGAAAGCGCAAAAAGTACCTTTAATCCTGGGAACATCCCACTTTTAAGTGCCTGCAGTCACTTAGACACTTCCATAGAATAAAAATTATTTCTTTTTTCCCCTCTCTGATATCATCTGATATCTTCGGGTAGATCACGACTGACCGGTTGCCGGACCCTGGTGTAACGCAAGCACGTATATGTGTGGGACACAAACATGATACAGTGTTGTAATTTACTGACCCTTGATGTATGCATGGAGGCATATCTGGCGTCATCCTTATATGGCTACCAGATAAGCACATTTCTATAGTAGACATACGCGGAATTGAACCTCTGGCTGTGAGGCTAATTACTGCTTCATTGACTCTTGAAATCATTCATAGACTTTAGGGATTCTCCCTGTGATGAAACGTGCTGAGAACCCAGCAGTGTACACTAAGCTTGGAGACATCACTTGAGCCCCAGACGTAACTCCTGATTTTACCTGGTTGGTTTCATGCAGGTCGATCTCATTGTGGACCCGTGATAGGCAGGGGGAGCTAAAAAGTGGCTCTGTGTAGGACGTGGCAATTTCTTTGGAGAGCCCAGAACATGAGCACAGTATTTTAGCTCTGCATGTTTGGAGGTCCCCTAGGATGGCTAGGAATGCACAGTGTACCATGTACTCTTCTTCCTAGCTTGGGACCAGATGTGATGATCCTTTAAGTGCAAGGTAGGCTGAAGAAACTGGAGCTAATGATTTCAATTCAACACGTTTCGGAATGGCAGAAAAGCCACAGGAAAAGCGTAGATCTACAGTGTAGATAATAGAAATGAGTTTTTCAACTGAGCATTGGCTGCAAATGAGCGAGAAGCTCATCCGCCCTAGGTAAGCAACAACAACAACACCCCTGGTGTAACACAAGCACATATAAGTATGGGACACGAGCATGACACAGTATTTTGATGTACTTACTTGCAATATCAGATAAACTATTGCTCCTTGATTCTGGCCCGTCCGTTTCATACACGTTTTTACTCAACACACCTTCACATTTTTGGCGCATGTTTTCTGTTTGAACACACAAATATACTTTACAATCTTACAAGTACTATGGTGGAGAATTTTCAATTGTTTGCAAATAAAAGCTTTGATTATAAGTCCCGTACTTCGTAAGAAACGAACAAATGACATTTATTCACTGATTTATTGGAACTATTCTCTCTCTTCTACTCTCTTTGGTCTGTCAGAAGCAGTGGAACAACCACTGAAGCGTCTTCATTTCTCTAAAGCCTGCGTCGCAGCTATTCATGCTTTACTTGCAGTTTTTGTTTCTAAACAATTTGTTTTAGTGACGAGGCCAGTGTGGGGAACGAACACACGACATTCGCGTTATCAGCACGATTGATAATGGCTATATACTGGACATCACACTGATAAAGCTTTGTTTCTCGCACCAGATTAGTATGGACTGGTTTTTTTGTGAATAGCTCGTCCAGTCACAATGTTCTGTAAATGGGTCAGGTTACCTACTGTTGGGGCCCTGACAAGGTGTACTGTTAAGTGCGTATTCTGATATAATGGGTGAGTGTAGACATCAATGATGACAAACGCGAATGGATGACAGTTCGACAGGTGCACAGGTCACTCACTCCAATCACAGGTGGAAGTCAAGGATGGCTGGACTACTGTGGTCGTTTCATATTATTTAATAGGACGTACACATGGACAGTACGAGCATCGTTACACGAACACAGGTTGACATAAATGGCATATTGTTGATCAATGGTCTACCATCATAAGTTAGCATTCATGTTGAATAACATTGCAATGGAACATCTGTAAACAAGCACTTAGATTTCCATTGTTTATCAATACAATCATCAGGCCTTACTGACCGAGCATGTCAGTGAATAAATACTGTTCAAACTTGACTCATAAACAGGACCTCTTTTCTAGCGAAGATTCCTTTAGGTAAAGTACAGCAAATTTATGTGAAGCTAATGTTAACCCACTAGTATTGGGTTTTCTTTATAACTGTGATCTCTTAATCATCACCTGATAATAAGGGGGCATTCCCGTTCTCTGATTGATGATCGACAATAAATAGGATTCCCAAAATACATAGGATTCCAAAATGGCTTCTGGTTCCCTGTTGAGTTTCGCTCACTATACGGATGTATAGTAAATCTTCAATCGAAGCTTTGTTCATCAACAATAAATGATTCTACAAGAATCAGCATATTCTGTCCTCATAGTTGCTGCATATAAACATATACAGTGCTGCTAGATAACATGTCGTCCCGACATATATACATAGGTAAATTCATATCGACGTCTGCCCATCTGAGCCTAGGAATGAAAGAGTTCAGTGAACAGTTCTTTACCTTGCCATACGAAATATACTAGCAAACACAAACACTCTCCTGGCGTTACTGAATCAACACTGGGGAACTCATGGATTTAACAATCCTAGAAGAAACTATCTTCGTTCCCATAATGAATCGAAGAGATCACAAACTTTGGACAGGTCTAAGACATGACATCACGCCAGGCTCCTTCATCACCGAAGAACTCCCTAACGTACCTTCATGCGCCGAAAGCACCTAACCCCAAAGTACAGTACAAGGAAAAATAGTTCCACATAGACATTCCAAGATATCACGATATAACACAGAATCGTCTGAAATAGACACAGAGTAAACATAGACTCGGATCATAAACATTCTTGCATAAACCTAAACAAGAACAATCTGTTTTTCTGGCCCAACAAGGCACAGACTAACAAAATCCAGATTCATACGCCAAATTCGATCTCGGTGGGAGATAATCCATATAACAACAGTATCAATCAATCATGAGTGATATATCTTTGAACAGGAAAGCATCCTGATTCTAAAAACAAATACCTTCCCTCCGACAGATAAATATAATAATAAATATATACATTGTATATATATATATATATATATATATATATATATATATATATATATATATATATATATATATATATATATATATATATATATATATATATATATATACCAGTAATCTGTTGGTAACAATACTGCTACAAAATACCCCATGCTTAGTGTAGCAGTTGACCCGCTTCTACATACGTTGCCGCGTTCGGACATGGTTGAAGCTGGCTTTAGCCAGGCAAATGCAGTTTCACCAGAACAAGGGAACAACCTGGAACAATGTGGAGACTTACGACTGAAATTCACGAATTTGTAACCAAATATAAGCGCTCTTAATCATCTTCACAAGCGATATACTTCTTATTATTGAATATAACCAGTTCAAAATAAAAGGGCTCTGTAATCTATTGTGCTTCTATAATCACTTCTTTATTTTATTTATTTAATTATGTTTTTATTTCATGGAGTCTATTAAGGATCAAGGATTCCATGGAAGGGTCAGAACTCAAACCAGTTTGGAGATCCCTGACCTATAAGGATCCTAACGCTTTTGACTCACACAAATGAATCTATCCCTTGAAGTGCACGCGCAGTGTTGTTTTCTAGCGGTCTTTAAGGAGGTGAAGAAAGAAAAGAGAACCAAGCATGACATGCAAAAAAAAATACGAAGTTATTGTGGTAAAGTGGGATGATATAAATACTTATAGGGGACTTAGTGTATTGACTGAGATCAGCTGTGAAGGTATCTGTATCTAATAGGTGTAGTGTTTTACAGATAACCTTACTTGCTACCACATTTATACCTCAGTCAGAATTATTCTGGAATATTGTGATGACTACGTTGAATGTCTAGGGTTATGTAATTGATGAAGTGTAAGTCACAACAACAACAGACAGATAAACAATTTAATTTATTCCACCACACTTGACAACACTGTGACACTCACACACATTTAACACTCTATAAGACTATCTTAAATGAGTCACTGGTAAAGTTTCAAATATATATGTATTAATTACTTTCACTAATATATATATATATCCTGATTCAACTACACAGTGAACCAGGAATCACAATCAAATGTAATCACAATTTATATGTACATAATTTATAAATATGAACCTTGTAGTGATATATTTTATTAGTATTATCCTATGTGTGTCAGTTGTGTAGTAGTACTATGAGGTAATACTGGTTTTGTTTTTCAAGCTATGTTGTTATTTGTCATCATGACTTCAAGTGTTTGTTTATCTTGGAAATAGTATGGGGAAAAGTTCCCAGTTCCTATCAATTTAAACAAGGTATTGTCCCTCTGTTTTACTATAATGTCAATTTTAAAGGGGGACACATAATGTTGAGCTCCTCTGGCCACAGAGCTTATCTTTCGTGATGGCGGCAGGAAAAGACTCCTCTGCTCGATCTTCCCTGTGTTCTGGAGACACCTCACTGGTCACTATCTGGACCCAGGAGTATGCTGTCAGCCTCTAGATTCAGCAAAGCTCCGACCAGGTGCTGCTCAATAACTTTAGGACCACGGTCCCTGAAACAAGAAGGTTGTACCTCCTATTTCAGAACTAATTTATAATCTATTTCCAGACTGAACACAATACATAACAAACACTGAGTTCAGAGCGGTAGGCCAACTGCTATCTTCATCTGAAACAATTTACACCAGTATACTCCTCCCTAATGGTTACCACGCCTCTGCAATTCCAGCATTAGTTCCTTCTAGTCAATAAGATAGGTGTCAGTGTACTGTTAGGCAATTCCATGCAATTTTACTTTTCTCAGACATGTTCTGTTCAGGTTGGAGCAATATCTAGGCTTTGCCTCATGTTTGCTACTGAACTACACACATATACAGACATAAATTATCAATTTACATTCAATTTTCATTAAAAAGATATCAAATATTTCAAGCTTACCACAATTCATGGAAATAATACACAATTACGTTGACTGGCAATGAATATGGCACAAAATCCGACCTGCCGCTGTCTCAGGCTTTTATTTAGAAAAATATAAGCTGAATCTCAACGCACTGTTGCTTTAGAAAGTTTATTTGAAAATGTGGCGCTGAACTGACGCTTCTAATTGACTATATTGGCGGGTCTAACCAATCGTGCCATGTTTACACAGCTTTTCAAAAAAGTACCTCTACTACTGTTTCCCCTAACAACAACAAAATTAGTATTGGTAGTCCGACTAATCGGGTTTCGCCTTACATTTACTTCTATCCAATCAAATAAGATTTTACATGGGGATCTATTTCCCGTACAATGGTGGTTTCAAAATCTGCCACTGAGCGATTCTGATTTTGGTGTTGTCTGACACCCTCACTATTTCTTTTGGCTATAATTTGTTAATTCCTAGACTATTTGCGTAACACTTAACATATTATTTGTCAGCAAGTCCCAAGGAACCCAAATATACAAATTTAAGGGAGCTAAGTGGCTGCGTTCAAAATCTGTATTTTCTAGGATAGTCGTGTATTTGTTTTTTTATTTTTTATGTTTAGAACCGCCACCTCTCCTGCTGTACTGTCAGACTAATGTCAGGATTTTAGACATAAAACAGTAGAATGTCATGTTTCCTAATAAGCGTTTTGTAAGTTTTTTAAATCTAACTCTCGTATGGGTAGAGTTTTTTATCACTGTCTATCTGAAACAAAAGTATTGCTTCTGGCCTTTCGCTTGGGGTGGGTGGCATTAATTGTATATCGCGAGACGCGTGTTTAGTGTTACATGCGTTCCTGCTTTCAGCCCTCCCTTCTCTCTATCCTATGTTCATCTGTCTTTTCATCACGCCGTGTATAAAATGAAATTAATGGAAGTATTAATTTAGGTCATTACGCAGGGTGCCTAGCTCAAGGTTTTTCTTAGAAATGCAGTACACGTGTTATTGTAGAAAGCGTGTATTGATGTAGTAGGCTTTACTATCAACGTGAAAGCGTGAGAATATGCAGATGAAGCATAAAAAGAGGGATCTCGAGTACAGTCATTGTGACAGCACTGTTCTTTACCATTCTTCTTTCCTTTTATTGAATTTATGTGTTAGGCTTTACCTTTTTTTTAATTTATATATGTGGATTAGAATTTCTCACGACAAATTCTCCCCACTTAAAACAGACGTTATATGTCAGTCTATAATTCTATATACACATAGAGAAATTTATTATCCTTCCTGGGGCTTAGGGTGATTCTCATCACACGGTTGGCGGCTTAAAAAATCCGCTCCCAGATTTGTTTTTCCACTTATATACTCTATGCTAAACTCATATGGCTGCATCAGTAATGACCAACGGAGTAATCTAGAATTTTCATGTCTAGCCTGCGCTAGAAACGACAAGGGTTAATGATCCGTTTGCAACTTAAATGCCTTCCCATACAGATAAATATTGAATTTCTTTATCGCCCATATTACTGCAAGATATTCTTTTTCGCTAGTTGAGTAATTGGTTTCAGCTTTATTCAACTTTCTGCTAGCATATGCCACTGGGCTTAATTCCCCATCCAATGCATCTGATTTCTGTAGCAGAGTCGCACCTAACCCAATATTACTGGCATCCGTCCTTACAATTAATTCTTGACTTAAGTCAGGTAATTTCAAAATAGGTTTACTTGTGAGCTTTTCCTTCAATTCCTGGTAAGCGAATTCGCATTGTGGAGTCCATGTAATTCGATCTGGATGTCCTTTACGTGTCAAATCAGTTAACGGTGCACATATGGAATTAAAGTTTTTGATATACTTTTGGTAGAAACCACATAATGAGACAAAGGATCTCACGTCTTTCTTGGTTTGTGGTCTCGGGGCTTTCTTTAGTTTCTCTAAATTCTTTGGGTCAGGGGTCATGTTTCCCTGATAAACTGTGTGTCCCAAGAATTCTAATTCTTTACATCCAACGCAACATTTGGTTGGTCGGGATGTTAAATTCGCTTCCCTAAGTCGATTAAACAGCATGTTCAGAGAATCAATGTGTTCCTCAAATGTTTCTGTTGCTATAAGGTTATCATCCATGAAATTTGTGATGCATGGGTTATTCAGAGGGTCCAATAATTTTCTCATCATTCTAGAGAAGACACTAGGTGCATTCTTCAATCCAAATGGCAATCTGTTAAACTCATAGTGTCCTTCTGAGGTACTAAAAGCTAGGTATGGTCTAACCTCAGGCTTTACTGGAATCTGGTAGTATCCTTTACTCAGGTCCACTTTTGAGAAATATTTAGCTTTATTTAGCCTGGCAAACAACTGATTTGTATCCGGCAATGGATCCACCTGTCCTTCTGTAATAGCATTCAGTCTCCTGTAATCTATACAGAGTCTATGTTCTCCAGAGGGTTTCCTTAACAGTACAACACTGGAACTATACGAAGACTCACTGTGTGAAATAATTCCTTCCTTCAACAAATAGTCTATCTCTTCCTTCAAAGCTTTCTCCTTAGCAAAAGGAATCGAATAGGGTTTCATACAGACAGGTGTGGGGTCTATCAGTTTCATATCATATTCCAATAAGTTTGTATGCCCCAATCGGTCTGTTAACACCTCTGTATGATTATCTAGAACCTGTTGCACTCTCTCTTTCTGATTTTTCGTTAAATGTGTACTGATTTTCACCTGTGCCGCTGTCTCACAGGGGTGTAATGGATATTCAAATGATGAAAGTGGTTCCTTTTTCATTTCCATGGCAATGGACAAGGTCAACAAGTGTGTCTCTTCCTGATTTTCTCTTTCCAAATATTTCTTCAGGAGATTCACATGATAGATTTTTTCTTTCCCCTTCTTATCTATCTTATAATTGGTTCTAGACACCTTCTCTAGAACTGTATATGGACCTTGCCATCCAATTTGTAACTTATTCTGACTACCGGGCAGAAGAAGCAGTACCTTCTCTCCCACAGCCAAATCTCTGTCTTTAGCTTTCCTGTTATAGTAAGCAGCATGTTTTTTCCTGGCTTGTCTCAAATTTTCATTGGCAAGTTTCCAGCCAGTTTTTAAACGAGTGGTCAGCTCATTCACATATTGGTATGAGGATGTAATGTTTTCCTCTGCCTTTTCATCAGTCCACGTTTTTAACAGCGTTACATATGGACCTTTAATTTTGTGGACCTATTCGTCCATGCACCGGTATGGTCTCTTCCACTCGAAGCGCTATAGTGATGATTTTTCTTCCCAGAAGTATCATGCACAAATCTACTGCTACCAATTCTTTTCTTGGGGCTTTCTCCCCACTTAGAATTCTGGATGAGAGATTTCCTCTCTACATCCTATTCCTCCAGTTTGTTTAAGTCCGATTGAGGGATTCTCGGCTTATCCTGGGGTAAGACATCTTTTTGCACTCTCTGCATAGTGGCCATTGTAAAACAGTTAATTGAAGCTTGTCCGTGAAAAGGGGCTTCCCATTCCATTTGGTCCACTTTATCAAATTTATATTTCTTTTTATTGTCAGGCCTAATTTTGCCCCGTGGCATGTCCAGGTCCTGATCAATGTTCCCACTTGTGGGTGTTCCCTCGTGTGCTATGCTACACCTCTCTACAAAATTCTCAATGTCCCACCTTGCCTTGGGCCAATAATAATTGTGAGCCACCTTTTGGATGATGGTACCAATTTTCTCATGGTCCCCATCTTGTTTCACATGTAGGCTCCTTATTACGTCTGTCCTATATCTCTTTGGAAGAACCAACTGTCCGTGACCATGGGATCTAGTTCCGGCCTTCCTGTAAATCAACTTGTTTTTCATGTAAAAATCTCCCTTGCCTGGAGTTGTATGACAAGTTGACAATTTCCTGAAACAAGGTTTGAGGGTCTTATCCCCAGCCTGTGCCTTCCTCATCTCTTCTGGAGTGGTATCTAACAGAATATCCTCCTCCTTTCTTGAGGTCGACCTGACCTGAAGGGTGGCCATAACTATAGGGTTCCTTCTGCAACGGTCAGTGTCATGATTGTTCATCTTACAATTTTTACACCACCTTTTCCCTTGGTTGAAAGATTTTCTTTCATCATATTTCCTTTCATCGAATTGTGGGGTTTTATTTTTATTGTCATACCGTGGCCTATCAAATTGGTGCTTACCTTTGTTTTGATCTCTAGGATCAAATTTATTAAAGTTCTGTGGTGCCCTAAAATTTTCTACCTGTTTCTTTTTATTACCTGATACCTCTGCCTGAGCCGCTTGATACCTTTCAGCAACATTTAACAACTCACCCAGTCTCTCTGCACCTTGTTCCATGAGAAACTTTCTCAGGTCTGGAGCCATGGACTCTCTTAGTTGTTCTATAAGGACCATTTCCTTAAGATCTTGGGTTTTCCCAAGAGAAGTCGATTTCTCCAAGTATGTCTCTAACCGTGCAGAGAACTGGTGATAAGTTTCACCTGACAGTAGTTTAGCATTCCTAAATTTTTTTCTATAAAATTCTGCGTTCTTTTCATATCTTAACAAAAGAGCCTGCTTTAGCATGTCATAATTTTCTTGATCACCTCTGTTCATTTTGGCAAAAACTTCATAAGCTGCCCCACGAAAGCCTTGAGATAACTTTAAGCTCCACCTTTCTCTCTCTAACCCATACGTGGTAGCTAATAGTTCATATCTATTTATATAGCTCTCAATATCATCGTCTTTCTCAACAAAATGATCTAAATGAAAGTTCATAGCTGAGGTTGAGGCTCCCTGACTAGCAGTGGCATCAGAGGTAAAGGGACTGGCACCATTTTCAGGAGCATGGCCTTGAAACTCAAACTCCCTTAGTCGTAACTCATGTTCCCTTTGTAATCTTTTATCTTCTGCTTCCCTTTCTGCAGCTAATCGCTTGTCTTCCCTTTTTGCAGCTAATCTCTTGTCTTCTCTTTCTGCCTCCAATTTCTTAGCCTCAGCCTCAATCTGCAACCTCTTAATTTCTTTTTCAGCCTCTAACCTTCTTTCGGCCTCTTTTTCTAATCTTCTTTCTTCCCGTTCAATATATTTGTCACATTCAGCAGTGACATAAGCAATCATAATTTGCCCGTCCATTCCTAACTCTTTTGCAGTCTGCACAGCAGCAGATCGAAATTTGGCCAGGTCCGCCATTTTCTAACAGGTAAATGTATGTAATGTCTAACTAAACAATACAATCTGTAATTACTTATCCAAGGACACCACAGGCACTGAGAGCTCAACGTTATTTATTTCCACCCAAGGATACCTTTTAATTCTTATTATTCCCAATATATATATAATAGGAGAAAGTTCAATATCCCGGGAGCGAGACCCCAATATATGTGGTAAAGTGGGATGATATAAATACTTATAGGGGACTTAGTGTATTGACTGAGATCAGCTGTGAAGGTATCTGTATCTAATAGGTGTAGTGTTTTACAGATAACCTTACTTGCTACCACATTTATACCTCAGTCAGAATTATTCTGGAATATTGTGATGACTACGTTGAATGTCTAGGGTTATGTAATTGATGAAGTGTAAGTCACAACAACAACAGACAGATAAACAATTTAATTTATTCCACCACACTTGACAACACTGTGACACTCACACACATTTAACACTCTATAAGACTATCTTAAATGAGTTACTGGTAAAGTTTCAAATATATATGTATTAATTACTTTCACTAATATATATATATATATATATATATATATATATATATATATATATATATATATATATATATATATAGATATCCTGATTCAACTACACAGTGAACCAGGAATCACAATCAAATGTAATCACAATTTATATGTACATAATTTATAAATATGAACCTTGTAGTGACATATTTTATTAGTATTATCCTATGTGTGTCAGTTGTGTAGTAGTACTATGAGGTAATACTGGTTTTGTTTTTCAAGCTATGTTGTTATTTGTCATCATGACTTCAAGTGTTTGTTTATCTTGGAAATAGTATGGGGAAAAGTTCCCAGTTCCTATCAATTTAAACAAGGTATTGTCCCTCTGTTTTACTATAATGTCAATTTTAGAGGGGACACATAATGTTGAGCTCCTCTGGCCACAGAGCTTATCTTTCGTGATGGCGGCAGGAAAAGACTCCTCTGCTCGATCTTCCCTGTGTTCTGGAGACACCTCACTGGTCACTATCTGGACCCAGGAGTATGCTGTCAGCCTCTAGATTCAGCAAAGCTCCGACCAGGTGCTGCTCAATAACTTTAGGACCACGGTCCCTGAAACAAGAAGGTTGTACCTCCTATTTCAGAACTAATTTATAATCTATTTCCAGACTGAACACAATACATAACAAACACTGAGTTCAGAGCGGTAGGCCAACTGCTATCTTCATCTGAAACAATTTACACCAGTATACTCCTCCCTAATGGTTACCACGCCTCTGCAATTCCAGCATTAGTTCCTTCTAGTCAATAAGATAGGTGTCAGTGTACTGTTAGGCAATTCCATGCAATTTTACTTTTCTCAGACATGTTCTGTTCAGGTTGGAGCAATATCTAGGCTTTGCCTCATGTTTGCTACTGAACTACACACATATACAGACATAAATTATCAATTTACATTCAATTTTCATTAAAAAGATATCAAATATTTCAAGCTTACCACAATTCATGGAAATAATACACAATTACGTTGACTGGCAATGAATATGGCACAAAATCCGACCTGCCGCTGTCTCAGGCTTTTATTTAGAAAAATATAAGCTGAATCTCAACGCACTGTTGCTTTAGAAAGTTTATTTGAAAATGTGGCGCTGAACTGACGCTTCTAATTGACTATATTGGCGGGTCTAACCAATCGTGCCATGTTTACACAGCTTTTCAAAAAAGTACCTCTACTACTGTTTCCCCTAACAACAACAAAATTAGTATTGGTAGTCCGACTAATCGTGTTTCGCCTTACATTTACTTCTATCCAATCAAATAAGATTTTACATGGGGACCTATTTCCCGTACAATGGTGGTTTCAAAATCTGCCACTGAGCGATTCTGATTTTGGTGTTGTCTGACACCCTCACTATTTCTTTTGGCTATAATTTGTTAATTCCTAGACTATTTGCGTAACACTTAACATATTATTTGTCAGCAAGTCCCAAGGAACCCAAATATACAAATTTAAGGGAGCTAAGTGGCTGCGTTCAAAATCTGTATTTTCTAGGAAAGTCGTGTATTTGTTTTTTTATTTTTTATTTTTAGAACCGCCACCTGTCCTGCTGTACTGTCAGACTAATGTCAGGATTTTAGACATAAAACAGTAGAATGTCATGTTTCCTAATACGCGTTTTGTAAGTTTTTTAAACCTAACTCTCGTATGCGTAGTGTTTTTTATCACTGTCTATCTGAAAAAAAAGTATTGCTTCTGGCCTTTCGCTTGGGGTGGGTGGCATTAATTGTATATCGCGAGACGCGTGTTTAGTGTTACATGCGTTCCTGCTTTCAGCCCTCCCTTCTCTCTATCCTAAGTTCATCTGTCTTTTCATCACGCCGTGTATAAAATGAAATTAATGGAAGTATTAATTTAGGTCTTTACACAGGGTGCCTAGCTCAAGGTTTTTCTTAGAAATGCAGTACACATGTTATTGTAGAAAGCGTGTATTGATGTAGTAGGCTTTACTATCAACGTGAAAGCGTGAGAATATGCAGATGAAGCATAAAAAGAGGGATCTCGAGTACAGTCATTGTGACAGCACTGTTCTTTACCATTCTTCTTTCCTTTTATTGAATTTATGTGTTAGGCTTTACCTTTTTTTTTAATTTATATATGTGGATTAGAATTTCTCATGACAGTTATACAAAGGGCTGGCAATCTTGTAATGTAAATAAACTCCTGCAGTAACCACAACAACACATTATTTTTTGAGTAAGCTTCCTCGATCGATTAATCCAACTTAGCAGTAGTCTTAATATTTGGTCTTATCGCTTATGAAGATTATTAAAGTCTTTTATCTTTAAGTTTGGCAAACAGAGTGGGACCATTGTGTGGCGGTTGCTACGGAAATACGTTATTTCTAGAATTTTTTTTTCAGACAGTCTTGTCGCTGTTGTTATATGAAATGGGACCTAAGACGCGTCAACAGTGAGAAATGCAGTTAGCAACCCATAGCTAGACTGCTTGCGTCAGGGTCAGCGAACCAGAGCTGACCAAGACCCTACTCCACCTCCAAGTGGTGGTCCTGGAAACAGGCTGCATCGCTGCGGTCTGGCTGAGCGAGTAGGGATCGAAGACGGAAGGCTAACCCGGTCCCAAAAATGCCGTGCTGAAGTCGGGTGTGTCGGCCGAAAGGCGCAGATATCGCAGCTTCGCTGTAAACGGACACAACGCAATGTGGCCGTGGGCAGGGAATCAGGGGTTGCTGTTTATGTCGAGAGTGTTAGGTTTAGATTACTAGCTAGCCTGCTAGAGGTGATGATTGCTCTCTTACAGTCTTACAGGATTCAACCAGGTTCGGGGATAATCCTCTATGATGTTTTATGTTAGAGCAGATGGGTTCTATTTATGTTGCACCTGTAGCGATTTGCTTTTATATGATACATTAATTAATTTGTATGATGGCCAACTGCAAGCATATGATTCGTCAACAGCATTTGTGTTCAATGAAACAAATGTTTATTCAACTCTCAACAGGAACTGGTTTAAGTCAAATGGTAACAGGTTTTTGCATAATGGCATGTTGACATTAATAAACAAGTACAAAAAGTCAATGTATTATTTCAAGGATGCAACATTCCTTTTTATGTCCTTAAATCTTTTCAATTTGTTAACTTGCAAAAACATGGCGTGGCTCCTCTATCCTTCAAGTGTTCCTTCGTTTTATTATAGTTTCTAAGCTCGACGACCTTTTTCTATGCCTTCCATTTTGTCATATATTGAGCCACTCAGCCTTCGTAGGTATTCCCAAATGTTCTCTCAACTTAAGGACTTTCCTCCGTAAGCATTTCATTAAAATATAACCTAGGCTTTCATTGCTGCACATCTTCGAGCGTGACTCTGCTTGGGCTAGTACCGTGAGCTCTAACAGTTTTCTTTATTAAGCATTTGATTTGACAGTACTTACTGAATTAAGGAATTCACAAACACTTCCAACTAATGAATGAATATACACGACTGCATATTTTATGTGAAGTTGATCTCCTTAACTGGAATTTACACTGAGCAGGAAAAACATGTCTTCACTAAATCGCTCTAAATTCACAACTGGTAATATGGCTTCATTTCTCGTTCATCCCGGGGAAAAAGGACTGAGCCTAACCATTGGTTGGAAATCACATGACCAATGCTTGGCGTAAGCGAAGCTAGCCTAATTAATGCTTGGCGTTTCGAAGCGAAGCTGGCCTAATTAAACATCTGTGTCCCGATTTATTAATATCGTCTGTTTCTTATAAGAATTTATTTTATGTTAATTTGTGCCTCTTTCTGTTACTGGTATAGTCTATTTCTGAAGAAGAAAACCACGGTATACGCGGCTACAGCAACCGACGTCCTTTTCGGGACGAACGAAGAAGAAGAAGAAGAAGAAGTTATATGAAATCTGGACTAACCACAATCTTAATTAGTTAGCTCTATAATGTTCAACATTTTGATGTTTGAAACAGTGAATTAATTTGGTAACAAAAGTAGAATCTTAGAAAGAGTGAATTAAATCAGTAACAGTAATAGATCTGTAATCTCTCATAGTAAATATTATCCATAACATTGGGTCCATTATTCCAAATGTGTTGAGTGTATTTCAAATAAAACTTTTTTCCGCTTACAAAAATCTATTGAGACTGGAAGGATGCAGTTACAAAAATATCTAGTACTTTTTTATTTGGTTTTACTCTCTTCAATTCAACCCTTAGAAATCGGACGTCTACGTCTACTAATTTCTAAGTCGCAGAAAGCACCTTAAAAACATTTTTTTTTTTACAATTAATATAGTTATTTGGTAATTTCCTATTACTCGTGGGTTTTTGCTCCGCAGTGAATATGTGTAGTTATGTGTTCTTTCGTAGCAGTTAGGGTTAGGTTTAGGATTAGGATTTGGGTTAGTGTTAACCCTAATCCTAACCCTAATACTAACCCTAAACCTAACCCTAACTGCTACGAAACAAGACATAACTACACATATTCACTGCGGAGCAAAAACCCACGAGTAATAGGAAATTACCCGTTATTTTATAATAAAATACTATATAATTTATTTAACACGTAAAAGTTTTCTTTTAAAACAAATTTTATAAGAAAATAATCAATGTTGAAGTCATGACTGAACACCGAAAACGCTCGCCGCCATTTTGATTTTTGTTTTCGGTAAAGTGAGATTTGACTGTCGCGGGAAAAAAAATTAAAATAATGAACTTCAGCTATGATTTCAGTGATGAATTCATCACTGATTCTGCGGATGATGATGTCTGGAAAACTGAAACATTGGATTCAGACATGGATTTTGACCATAATGTCCCTGCCGACCCAATTTGTGAAGCAGACGCGGCAAGGTACCTTGCGAGAACGTAAGTCTAACCCACGCGCTAGGGATTTTAATAGAATGTCGTAGCCTAGTGACTTAATTTTGTTTTAAACTTCCATGTAAACAGTTACTATACCATTTGTGGTAATTTCCTATTACTCGTACCTTTTTGCTCCGCAGTGAATATGTGTAGTTAAGTGTTCTTTCTTTTTTGGTTAGGGTTAGTGTTAACCCTAATACTAACCCTAAACCTAACCTTAACTCCTACGAAACTGGAGATAACTACACATATTCACTGCGGAGCAAAAAGGTACGAGTAATAGGAAATTACCCCCTTGGTTCTATTAAAATAGGGTAATTTCCTACTGAGTTGCTCAGCTTAGGAACTACCCAACATCACGCAAGAAACTAAGTAAACGAACGGAAGAAATGAGCATTAAGACCTACAAGTTGAGAGAGCCAGAAATTAAGACCAGATATCAGGGGCTTATCACTGCAGCGGTGAGCAACACAGAACAACCTGATGACTTGGAAACCCTCTGGCTTAAATTCAAGGATATTATAAAGACAGCTGCTGCAGAAGCATGTGGTGAAGTCCGACTTGGGAACAAGAGAAAGAGGACACCTTGGTGGACAGAGGAAGTCTAAGAGAAAATAAGAGAGAAGGAATTGACATGGAAACAATACTTAGGAGCTAAAAACACAACAGGACAAATGGAGAAATATAGAGAATATGTGACACTCAGAACAGAAGCACAGAAGAAAGTGGTAGCAGCAAAACAGAAGTCCTGGGAAGAATTTGGAGAAAAGCTAGAAAAAGATGCGCTAGAAAACCAGAAATTGTTCTATAAGATCCTAAAGAACATGAAGAAGGACAAACAATGCCCTCTCAAATGTATAAAGGACAAGCAAGGCAAATTGCTTACTGCCCCGAAGGAAGTAATGGAAAGATGGAAATAATATTTCTCAGAACTACTGGATGATGAGCAAGGTCAAGCATCAGAAACGATAACCACTATCACAGTAGAGAAAACCAATGATGGTGAAGATGACATAAAGATGGAAGAACTGAAGGCAGCACTGGAGAAAATCAAGATGGGCAAAGCAGCAGGGCATGATGGTATAACACCAGAAATGGTTAAGTACATGGGAGCATCAGGCAACCTATTACTCTTAAGGGTCCTCCAGGCAGCATGGTGCAACAAGACCATACTAAAGGATTGGGAGATTGCCATCATAACACCAATTATCAAAAAGGGTGACAATCGACAATGTGGAAACCATAGAGGCATATCCCTTCTCAGTGTCCTTGGTAAAATTTACTCTAGAATCCTAGAGCAGAGACTCCGACGCCTAGCTGAGCCACAGTTGGATGAGGTCCAGTGCGGATTCTGAGCAAACCGAAGTACTCAAGGCCTAATCTTCACACTCAGACAGCTGAGTGAAAATGCCCTTGAGTATAAGAGTGAGATCTATCTTTGTTTCATAGATCTGGAAAAGGCGTTTGACAGGGTCACCTGGAGCAAACTTTGGGACTGTTTGGCAAGGAAGAACATTCCAGCACCTCTTATTCATGCTATACAGAGCTTCTACAAGTCTTGCAGAAATTATATGAGGACAGCAAACCATAAGTCAGAAGAGTTCAGGACCACCACTGGTGTAAGACAAGGTTATATCCTGTCACCTTATCTTTTCATACTCCTCATGGATGATGTCATCAAGGCATGTAAGGAGAGAACAAGAAAGTATTCAGTGGGGTACTGGAAGATGAGACAGGTCTGTATTTCAGAGCTGGCATTTGCTGATGATGTTGCCCTGATTGCTAAATCAGAGGCACATCTCCAATCCAACCTGCAAGTCTGGAAGGAAGAGCTCGAGAAGAGAGGGATGGTCATAAGCAGCTCTAAAACAAAATCCATGGTGATATCACGAGAAGAAACAAGACATCAGATTAAGCTGGGAGAACAGGTCCTGGAGCAGGTCGACCACTTTAAATACCTCGGAGCAATTATAGACCGAAAGGGAGGCATCAAAGAAGAGTTGGCCACTCAAAAAGCAGTAGCTGGGAGATTTTTTCAAGTCATAAATCGAGGATTCCTCAGCAAGAGAGAGGTTGGTAAGAAAACGAAGATGGCTGTATACCGCTCCACCTATGTCTCAGTCTTGACATATGGATGCGAGTCATGGGCAATGACTACCACCCACAAAAGCCAGATCCAAACCTCAGAAATGAGGTATCTGAGGAAGGTGGTTGAAGTAACAAGAAGAGACATGGTCCACAGACGATACGTCAAGGCCTAAAATCCCACCCCCTGCAGACCCAAGTAGAACAGTCCTAACTAAGATGGTTTGGCCATGGCTGCAGAATGGGAGAAGATCGGCTACCACGACAAGCATGGGAAACAAAGAGCCAGGGATCCAGACCTCCAGGACGACCCAGAGTCCGCTGGGAGGACAACATTAGACAATCTTTGAAGGATCGAGGACTAGAATGGAACCAGGCCAGGAGGAAGACAGCCGATAGGATAGTCTGGCGCTCTCTCTTCCAAACCTCTACACCTCACGGTAGAAGGGGAACGACTAAGTAAGTAAGTATTAATCAAGGTTATCGCCTATTTCTTTAATACTTTTTACACTAGTGTACAACTTTTACAATATCTTTTAAATAAAGGTGTTTGTGCATGGGAAACTATTCAAACAAAAAGAAGTGGTTTTCCAAAGTCTTTAAAAGAAATAAAATCATTTGAAAACAAAATCAGCTCACGTGACATATTTTGTCTCAGGGAGAGAGAGATGTTAACAATACAGTGTAGGGATAATAAAACAGTTTCTATCATGTCTAATTTTATGACAGATAGTGGATAATCAGAAGTTACTGAAAGAACAAAAGTTAATGGGCAATTTAGAAAGTTAAAAGCTAAGCAGTCTAAAGTAGTGAAACAATATAACACTCATATTGGTCAAACCCACCTGTTTCTTTCTCCATCCGGTCTGCTAGATATCCTAGTTTAACATTTCGGTCACGAAGAACTTTCATCACAGACGGAAACCAGTTTTTCTTGCGATAGAGAATGTCCAGCAGCATTAGCGCTCCCTCTCTGTTGCCGCTGGTGTCTGTGACTGCGTGTATCCTATCCTGATAAAAGGCCGTATCATGTATTTTAATTATACTCTTATCAATAAATTATAAATGATCGAAAATGAGATTAAATGAAGGATGTATAGATGAATTCAATGTCTACTGAGCAGGACAAATTAAGAAACTGACAAGCTATACAACTGATTGGGCATAGAAATAAAACAGACAAACGGAAATGATGTCAGTGGATTATTCTTCTTCTTTTGCTTTTCAAATCCCAAAGGAGTATAAGCCGTCAACAAGCTCATGTCAAGTCTTCTTTCCCCGTGCCACTAGCTCAAGGTATGTCCATGTCGTCTTCTTTCACTTCATGTTTGTCTCCAGTTCTCTTCTCTTTGTGTTCTTTGGTCTTCCTCTACCTTATTTACCCTGGTGATTCCAGAACTAGAACTGCCTGGTAATGCTATAACTAGAACTGCCTGGTAATGCTAGAACTAGAACTGCCTGGTAATGCTAGAACTAGAACTGCCTGGTAATGCTAGAACTAGAACTGCCTGGTAATGCTAGAACTAGAACTGCCTGGTAATGTGTCACATAGGTTTTATGAGCATTAAATTGCCTATATCTTCTTCTTTTTCTTTCACCCGTATCCTCTATTTTTATTATCACTCTTTACCTTTCGCCTGTATTTTTCGCATCCATTCGTTTGCGAGTAATAATATTTTTCCCATTATCACTTTCGCCAGTTTCGTTTCTCATTTAGAAACGCATTTCATTGCTGATTAAACTGAGAATGCAGTTATGACGTAACGTGTCAGCGCCTACCCGGGACGCAGAGTGTTAGAATGCATTCCGTCAGACAGGGGAGCAGACAGCTGTCTACAGTTTCGGCTAAGTTTCTGGGCCTGAAGTGTGAGAATTCACTCCGTCAGACATGATGAGGAGACATTTGTCTGGTAGTTTGCATCTGACATGTAGTTTCCAAGGTAGATTCTCAGCGTCAGGTGATATGACACTCACGCTCCACGGCCAGAGTTGGCGTAAGGTGCGAGAAAGCAAAGTGTCAGTTATGGTTCTCAGGATGAGTTTCTCGGGGTAGGTGCAAAAACTGCCCCTGCAGTGCAGACAAGTTGTCTACATTTGCATCTGACACGTAGCGCTTCGGCCGTTTCTTAGACGGAGGTGTCAGAGACGCAAGGTGGCAGTTACGGCATGCGTTTAGATGTTAAACGTAAGCGTTAAAGACGGAAAAGGGGAGAGTACTTCGTTTTGCGAAATTTAACGTTTACCTCTTTGTCTGGAAATAGATATTAACCAGAGTTTGAAACTTTCTTTTCATTCTCCAACTTGCAGTAGACAGAATCACTCGTGCTAGTGAATGAAGCTTGTATAGCGAAGTCATCAGTTTCTCTTCAAATTTTGCCGAGCTTCTAAATACCTATCTAGTGAATTATCCTAGTCGTTGTGAAACTGTAATTCTGTTTGGAGGTAAAATATCATATATAACATCTAGTATTTTGTGAAGTGTTTAAAGTGTTAAATCGCTTATTTTATTTCTTTAGTTAGATTTGGTGCAGAGCGCTTAATTTATATAATCTGTATTATTTTATAGTGACGAGTTACAGTTGAAAACAGAAATTATATTTCTAGCTTAAACTCAGTCGGCTATTAAGGAATTTAATTTAACTGCTAATAATCAGACGAGAATAAACTTTCTAAACTAATTTTATTAATGCTAGATGCTTCATGAGTGGTGACGGAACACGTAGGTATTCCTAATTCATGAGGATTGATGATTTTTATATATAACTTATTTCACGGAAAAATTTAAATGATAAGACAAGCTACGCTTGCAGTTTAAATTATCAGTTATAGTATGTATAATTATTTGATATGTGTTCTTTCCATTTATATATAGTGAAACTGTGGTACCCAAAGTTTGCCAGCGCTAAGTACGTATGAGTGATAGCTGTGAAGAACTAAAACATTTACCTTAGGGTGGCTTGGTGCAAAATCTTTACGAGTACTTTAACCGTTAAATGAGATAACGGGCCTCTTGCGCCTGATTTTGATTCTTCCTGAGAAAAACCTTAAGAACAGTGCAGCCTGGTGGCAAGTAAACTATTACAATCAGTAACGTTTTTTTCCGCAATTTTTGTCAACTTGTGGTGTGACCAAGAAGGCTACCTTTGATCGAAAGTTACAAACCTGACTTTTTTCCCGAAGTAGTGAAAACCTCGTGATTCTGACACAGTGAACCCGCTTACACTAATTCTTACCTGAACTGATAAAGTGACCCTAACTTAAAATCTGAATAAACTTATCGCCTGAAGAGAACGCTCCCCGGACAAATTGGATCAAACCAAGATCTGCAGAGCTGGGTATTCGCTTCACCAAACGATAAAACAGATTGTGTCATAGCGTGCGCCAGACGGTGAACAACGGCAAGTTATAGGGTAAGAAAGTGAGAAATGCACGACAGGGCCCTGATGAAAGAACCGAGTGAAAGTAGATTGAGGGATGTTCTTTGTTGATTCACTCACAATTGTAACATTTCTTTATGCAATGTATTGCTAACTATATATCTATATATATTGCCTTATACTAGATCAGAGTATCCAGTCTGTTCATACCTTAAAGGAGAAGAATTTTAGACTAAATCATATGTATCTGTGACTCTTTGGGCTATCATTTTCTTCTAACGGGATGGTGAGCTATACATCGAGGGAGGGATCATACCAACGGGTCTATCATTCGGGTAGCATTTCTGATTTTTGTTTATGTTTTTTTTTTTTTTTTGTATATGCTTGATGTGATTTATATGTTGTGAGAGAAGTTTAGTCTTGATAAATAAACTACTCATAAAATTTAGTCCAGCGTGTCGGTCAGTTCGTTTTCCCAAACTATTCATTTAATCATTGTCATAGTTTTCCCACGTCTGTACGTCCAACTGTCGTCGTATATGTGGATGTATGTGAGTGGATATATATATATATATTTCATATATATATGTGTGTAGACTGTCTGACTCACTTTAAATCTGTCGTAGAAGATAGGTGAAAGAGAGAAGATTTTCTTGATTTCAGAGACAGTCTCTACCACATTTCTACCATCTCACTCGTGAAAATCTGTGGCTATTACTACTTCTCACTGTGACTATCACTTATTCTAATCTATTCAGAAGGGACCAACCCAAGTCTTAATTCTCCTATCAAAAATCTACGACATAATGCTAGAACTAGAACTGCCTGGTAATGCTAGAACTAGAACTGCCTGGTAATGCTAGAACTAGAACTGCCTGGTAATGCTAGAACTATAACTGCCTGGTAATGCTACAACTAGAACTGCCTGGTAATGCTAGAACTAGAACTGCCTGGTAATGCTACAACTAGAACTGCCTGGTAATGCTAGAACTAGAACTGCCTGGTAATGCTACAACTAGAACTGCCTGGTAATGCTAGAACTAGAACTGCCTGGTAATGCTAGAACTAGAACTGCCTGGTAATGCTAGAACTAGAACTGCCTGGTAATGCTAGAACTAGAACTGCCTGGTAATGCTAGAACTAGAACTGCCTGGTAATGCTAGAACTAGAACTGCCTGGTAATGCTAGAACTAGAACTGCCTGGTAATGCTATCAACAGGTTTTCTCAGTCTACGTTCTATCCATCTCCATCGTCTTTCTCTCATTTCTTGTTCCACTGGCACTTGTCTAGGTCTTGTCATTTCTTGTTCCACTGGCACTTGTCTAGGTCTTGTCATTTCTTGTTCCACTGACACTTGTCTAGGTCTTGTCATTAGTTTCATATCAGTGATCTTCAGAGAGCTGCATTTGACAAAATGACAGAGGGTATATTCAGTCGATGGAGTGCGACAACAAAGCCAAGATAGTCAATACACTGAGGATGACACAGCTAAGACAGTCAATGAATTTATACATTCACTATTTCTAAGCACCACGAAAAGCACAGACCTTAACAAAGAAATCATGTTTAGCCTTCGTGTCTTTCGTCATCCGTCCAATGTCTTTCAAAGTCGTCTGTATTCCTATCATGCCTATCTCCAGTTCCATTTTCTATGTGGTTTTCAGGATTTCTCTACCTATCTTACACTAGGCATCTAGGACTACATTGTCATACTATCAGCAAGTTTTCATAGTGTATGTCCTAATATATACCGACGTCTTGTTCTCATCTCTAGCACTTGTCTGGCTCTTGTCATCAGTTATATATTGATGATCTTGTCAGATGATTTCACTCCATTCTATTCTACGCAAGCCCCCATTTAAGAAAGTCTTTAACTTCGTAGTTGTTTTTTTTTCTATTAATGTTATTATTATCCATGTTTAAGTGCCATATAATACAATATATATATATATATATATATTATATATATATATATATACACACACAAAAATGAGAAAGGTCACTATAAAAGACTTGTTATTTTCTGATGACGCTGCAGTCATCACTCAAAGCCAACAGGAGCTTCAGAGCTTGATGAATTGCTTCACCCAAGCATGCAAGGACTTAGGCCTAACATTAAGTCTAAAAAAAACAAATGTGCTAAGTCAGGATGTGGGTGTTGCATCATTTATCACTATCGATGACTATGAATTGGCAGTGGTGCACCACTTCACATAACTGGGGTCTACCATCAACGGCAAACTCTCTCTGGACACAGAAATTGAGAGCCACATTGCAAAGCTACAGCCATCTTTGCCCACCTCACAATGCATGTTTGAGGAAACTCCAAACTCGCAACGAAGACCGAAGCTGCGGTATATAACGCCTGCATCACCAGCAAGACATGCTAAGCAAGAGAGAAGACTCAATACCTTCCATCTACGATGTCTACGACACATCCTCGGATATTTCGTGGGAGGACATAATGACAAATGTCGAGGTGTTGTCACGTGTTGGCCTTCAAAGCACGTTTACACTGCTTAGACAGCACAGACTACGCTAGCTTGGCCGTGTCCGCCGCATGGAATTTGGTCCCACCCCGAAAGATATCTTCTAAGGACAACTGGCAGATGGCAAAAGAACAGTTGGGCGGCCGCAGCTGAGGTTCAAAGATGTGTGCAAGAGAGACATCTGGGCACCAGACATAAATCCAGCAACGTGGGCGGATGAAACTGCCGATCGCACCAAGTGGCGATGTTCTCTAAAGCGTTACCTTAGACTGGGCGAAAAGCAGCTCTCAAGCAAGCAGAAAAGAGGAGAAAACGTCGAAAGGAACACAGGAAAATAAGCAGCTGAGGGCTGTCACCTCGGGAGCGCATTCTCAGTTATGACAGAAGGGGCTATTATTATTATTATATCTTTCCTCCTCCGCCATACTTCTTAATGTTATCTGTCGACTCCCCCACCATTCTCTTTTCTTGTAGTTCCAGTAGAGACCATGTTTGCATACACTGCTTAATCTTTTAATGCGATTTTGTTTTCACCTAAAAAATCTCCATGTGTAAGAATTCTGCTTGGTTTTCGTCTTCTTTTCGATTAGTTCTCGTCTTGCTGTCGTGTGGTTGTCGTCTAGTTCTCATTTGGTTCACGTCTGGTTTTAATGTGATTCTCGATTCGTTCTGGTCAAGTTTTCATCTGGTTCCCATTTGGTTTTCTTTTCTTTCTCGACTCACTATCGTCTGGTTCCTACCTGATTCTCGTTTGTTTCTCGTCTTCTTGTCTACTGATTCTCGATTGGTGTAATCAGTGTGATAAAAGGTTAATGTTCGTCGATAAGTAACGTGTTTATTGTTTTCTGAGAACGCTGTGAGCAGTGCAGTACTTACAATGTCCCGGTGATCCAGAAGTTCAGGACAGTGCTTCTGAAACGAACCCAAAACATTTCCAGGCAAAATGGATATCACAAAAGGTGTTTGAATAGCAGCCTTGAGAGCCTCGTTGTAGTGTTGTTCATAGTTAACCCGACCAGTCAGTGAACGCTGAGCACTGTAAGACACATTTTCATACATGTATGTTAGTTATTGATTACATCAATGTCATATCTAGAAATCTTAAGGTGATCTAGCTCAGTAAATTAAAACTAGTTTGAATACCAGTGAAAAATAATTTCACATTTGTCAATAAGCATCATCATCAAGTTCCTCTTCGTTCCCTATGAAGCATGGAACCACGACTGTAGCTAGCCATCTGTATATGATCTTTCTGTGATGGTTTCTGTAGTAATTTATTTGACATGATGGAGGGGAAGTTGACAACCTCATGTACACCTTCATATTAGTGGCCTTCTACGACATGCCTGAGTGAGCAGTTATTCTAGTCTTCAATGCTCTTAATAAACATGCTTTAAAAACACAAATACAAACAGACAGACAGACAAGCAGGCAGACATGTAAATAGATAGATAGATAGATAGATAGATAGATAGATAGATAGATAGATAGATAGATAGATAGATAGATAGATAGATAGATAGATAGATAGATAGATAGATAGATAGATAGATAGACACACAGATAGATAGATAGGTAGATACATAGATAGATGTAGGTACGTATATAGGTAGGCACAACGTAGTTTATAATACAAGTAATGACACTATTTAAATGACACTTGTATGCTAGGGAGAAATGAGAAACAATAGAAACAGGCGAGACGGAATGAGAGGGAGAGAAAAATAATGGTCAAGGTCAATACCTTTGCATCATTTCTGCCACGTGACCTAGTCTGATCTCAGGATCTTCCAGGACCTGAAGGAGACACGGAAACCAGTCCTTGTACAGCTGAAGACGATCCAAAAGTTGTCTGGCACCGTCCACATTTCCTTTACTAGAAGTCGTTGCTGTTACGTTGTCCTTACAGGAGGTACATGATAGAAAGCAGAAAACATAAACAGCATATAAAATACGAACTGCTATGATAACTGAATTGTGTTGACGGTTCTACCTAAACTGTATCTCTCTGTTGGCTAGACCAATGATCCTCAACTTTTATACGACCACCACCCAAATTTCATAGTTGATAAAGCTGGCGACTAAGTACTGTACTACAAATTACTAGGAAAAGTTAATTATAGGGACTCAGCCAAAGGCATGCTGGTTAAAACTTCCAGAAGAGACCCAATTTTTGGTCATGGACCATAGGTTGAGAATCACTGGGTGAGATATAGCTAAACTATCTCTGAGAGCTGTATTTCAGAGACTAAAATGGTGACACATTTATGTTGCGGCTATTTAGGCTCCATCGCTGTATACGCTTAGTCTAAAGCAGTGTCATCACTAATTTAGCAGTATATCGGTAAAATATTTAAATTTACTAATGAAACATGTAGAGAAGCATTAAACCAGGAGAAACAAACCATAGGAATAATAAAATACTAGGACCATTATGGAGTAACGAGGAAGGAACCCGCCAAACCATGATGGGAAATAATTGTGTTGGGTTTTTTCTGCTGCATGTCCTAATGGTGGCTTTAATTCTCCCTTGGTCATTTTATTTATTTCAGTTTCCATGTCAACCGTCACCAAATCTTTGTAGTCAGCTTTTTTATGGCTTTTTGACGTTGGTCAATATGTTGCAAAAGTTCAAAGGCTTGTGTGGTATTATTTTAATTTTTTTAATCCACGGTCAAATTAGGTACATTGTGCATTTTCCTGTATTTTTGTTATTTCGTTATCCACGATCAGTTTATGTTTGACAGTACATTGTGCATTTTCCTGTATTTTTGTTATTTCGTTATCCACGTGCGGAAGCAAATGAAGCTCATCTAATGCTATTCTGTTCTTCTAACATTTCTTTAAACAAAAACTTAGTTCCTCTCATTTTGTTATGAATGATGGACTAATAATGAACCGAGTGAAAAGCCACTTCAGTGGTACACCTGTAGCTAGCGTCCAGTACTGGTTTTTGCAGGTTTCGATGTTTTTATGGTTTATTCATTCATTAAATTATCTTTGTGCTCCATATGAAGCATATAGCTACAACTGTTGTCACTGGTCCAATAGCAGGAAGCCTGTACCAAACATTCACGTGCTCTTGCAGCAGATGTTTCTGTGCTATTTTTGAACAGAATGAGGTTGCCATCCTCATGCATAACTTCCTACGTCGCCTTCTACGACATGCCTGAGGGGTCAGTAGTACTATTATTTTGTTTTTGTTTGTCTCTTGAGAGATCCCCGGAACCAATACGGGACACGTTCAGCCGTGAATAAATGGGCAGCCGTGAATAAATGGGCAGCCGTGAATAAATGGGCAGCCGTGAATAAATGGGCAGTCGTGAATAAATGGGCAGCCGTGAATAAATGGACAGCCGTGAATAAATGGGAAACCTTGAATAAATGGTCAACCGTTAATAAATGGGCAACCGTGAATAAATGGGAAGTCTTGAATGACACAAAATAGGCTATTAAGATTTGTTAGATAAATCTTGAATCGACAAAGCGACATGAGATAATTGCCTTGACGTGTCGCATTATATTTATTTAATGTTATGCAGTTAACTTAGTTCATGCTTTCTTTTTCTTTTGCCCCGACGAAAACATTGTGTCCGTAACGTTGGCATATTCTTTGTCCTAGAAAAAATGGATTGCCTATATTTGGGTCTACCACCAACTACTGAATTAGCACCTTTTTTTTGTCACCCCGCCCTCCCGAAGGAAGGAGGTCTTTGTACACCATTTTTCTTTTCAATCTTTATGGGGCATGTAGAGCCACCATTGCAGGAAACCTGCATCAAAATAATCATTAGATGTTGCTGTGATGGTTTATGTAGCAGTGTGTTGTACATAAAACGGGTGCCAGATTCCTGCCCATCTCATATTAGATCGCAGTTGTCCGATGGTTTTGTCCCCTCTGAGACTCGAGAGAACTACACGACACAGTTATACAGTGTGCTATACATGAATAAGAAGGTGTTAGTTAAAAAAGAAGACAGCAATTAAATATGCAATCTTCGACTAAAAGACCTGATATCTTTATTCAGCATTATAGACAAAGTTGATGAAAGTGATAGTAATATCAAAATAAAAATATAAAATGTGAAAGGGGATTTCAGTGAATTAGGAAATATATGGAGACCAAAATAAAATCCAATACCAAAATAGTAATCTTGAACACCAGTGTCAAGTCAGTCTTATTGTATGACACTGACAGATGGACAACGACCAGACATAACAACAAAGAAGTAATGAACTGTCATAAATGTGTGCTTAAGTAGAATAAACGGATTGAAATGGTATGACAAAATCACTGATGTGGAACACATGACAAGAACCAGATAGGTGCCAGTGGGGCAAGAGATGAGAAGAATACTGTGGCGATGACTATGACACATATTGAGCAAACCTGGTGATAGCATAGCAAGGCAGTCTTTTTGTCCAGAATTAGCAAGATAAGAAAGTCGCTGGGGACCACAATAAACACTCAAAGAAAAAAACTGGAGACAGAAACGGAAAGACCATGAGCTGATGGCATGGAACTGGACAACTGGATATATGTTTGTACAAGTCATGTGATCATTGTAGAGCTGATTGGTGGTGATGATGTTGGTGATGATGATGTTGGTGATGATGATGTTGGTGATGATGTTGTTGGTGATGATGATGTTGGTGATGATGATGTTGATGATGATGTTGTTAGTGATGATGATGTTGGTGATGATGTTGTTGGTGATGATGATGTTGGTGATGATGATGTTGGTGATGATGTTGTTGGTGATGATGATGTTGGTGATGATGATGTTAGTGATGATGTTGTTGGTGATGATGATGTTGGTGGTGATGATGATGTTGATGATGATGTTGTTGGTGATGATGTTGGTGATGATATTGTTGGTGATGATGATGTTGGTGATGATGATGATGATGATGTTGGTGGTGATGATGATGTTGATGATGATGTTGTTAGGGATGATGATGTTGGTGATGATGTTGTTGGTGATGATGATGTTGATGATGATGTTGTTAGTGATGATGATGTTGGTGATGATGTTGTTGGTGATGATGTTGTTGATGATGATGATGTTGGTGATGATGCTGTTGGTGATGATGCATTTGGTGATGAAGTTGTTAGAGATGATGATGTTGGTGATTATGATAATAGTGCTGACGATCTTAAATATTAACCATCAGTAGTTGAACAGAATCCATTAATTAAAAAAGAATAATTGATCTTAAATTATTCATGTATTCATTAATTTTCCTTTGGCCTCCTTACAGAGCATGGAGCCACCACTGTAGCTGCCCCTTGCAGAAAGCCAGTACCAAGCAGTCACGTGATCTTGCAGCAGTCTAGTCTGTGGCAATTTATTTTACGTTATGAGCGTGCCAGCTCAATGCATAAGCTTTTATTGGCTGCCTTGTACAACATGGGTAAGGATGCAATAGTTCTATCCTTTCTTTGTCTTTCCACAGACCGCCGGGAACAGCAAGGGATATAATTCATAATAAAACGGTGATGATTTTCTTTAGACATGCGCATTATAGTGACCTCCCTTCGTAATGATAGAAAACCTTTACCTATTCGTACACGACGAAGATAATCATTACAAGGGGATGTCACTATAACCCACATGTCTAAAGAGAATCTTTACCAAAACTTGGTGCACCATACGGATGAACTATTTACATGAATGACAACTCTTACAATGTCTCTTTGAGTTAACACCTCGTCATTATATTTGTGAAACACGTAGAGCACATCAGTGGGCCGAATATGTGCCTCAAATATTTCTTGAATGGCCCATTTCACGTCTCTCAGTTCGTATAATGAAGAATAACACGCCATGGTTGTTGGTGATTTCCTAATAAGGACAAAATAAAAATTTTAAATAACAGTAAAACAAGTAAATCAAACGGATATAAATTAGCGTTAATAAAGGTGAGGTAAAGACTGTAGAATGTAGATGTGACAAATATTGAGGTGACGTAGATGTGACAAATATTGAGGTGACTTAAATGTGACAAATATTGAGGTGACGTAGATATGACAAATATTGAGGTGAGGTAAACAGGTTAAGGTAGTTCCATGCCATGTATTGTCGTAGGGAAATGAAACATTGTAAGAGACTTCCCCATACTAGGGCCATTTTGTATGAGGTTGGTGACCACTTTCCTTCCTTGCTGTATCATTTCTTCTTTTTCTTTGATCCTTAGCCGCCGACCGTCAAAGCAGTCAGTGGCCATCACGCCTAGTGGCGTCTTGCTGTATCATTTGCCTTCCCTAATTGCAGAAGAGAGTCAGGTACTCATTTATTGCTGGTTAGACTTAAGCGTGACACCACCAGGTTTCGACCCCTAACACCGTTAAATTCACCGGGAGAAGACAGCGCGCTAACCTCTTAGACAGTCGGACGCTAAAATATTGTTAGCGTCTTCTAAAAGCATTACAAGCCAGAAGTTCCTCAGGAGTGACTATGAAAATATGAGAAAGTAGAGAAAGGCCTGAGAAAACATGGGCAAATTGTGACAATAGATAACACACATCGAGGTCACAACAGACTGAAAGATTATCAGCTCAAGAAACTAATGACAGAACGATAGCGCTGAATGTACAGTCCTTGGTGCGGTGATGAAATGACTGCTGAACATCTGCTGCAGGAGTGTCCGGCATATCTATTAATAGTCATAACAATTTCCCACTTCTCTTTGTGTGGAGCAGGGAGGCACCGCTGTATATGGCCTCCTTGCAAGAAAGCTGCACCTAAACATTCATGTGATTTTGCAGATGTGCTTTCTATAGCAATTTGTAGGTTGCCAGCCTCATGTACGAGTACTAACTCCTATTAGTCGCCTCTAAAGGTATACATGAGGAGGTAGAAGTCCTTTTATTTCTTTGCCCCATCTGAGACCCCCAAGAACTCCAAGTAACACCTGTGTCTAACATATGAGGTAGAGAAAGGTAGACATGAATGCCAAAGCCACCACTGCAGGAGTATATATATGACATTCTTCATTACTGTGTTATTTAGAAGCAAGAACAATGAATACGCAATTGGAAGAAAGAATTAAGACTCTCGAGATGCGAATAAACTCCGCCTATGCCGGTCCCAAGCCCGGATGAAAAAGGAGGAGGGCGGCCTGCATGGAGGCCGTAAGGAGGCAGCCCCTCCACCATGCAAAGGCACAACAGGCCAATCACCAGTTTGCTTTAAATCACGATTACGAGCAATACAAGAGAGAAAACTGGACTGATTCTAAAGGCGACGAACTGGAACGGACTACGGACTACGACTTATGGAACTTGGAACACAAGAAGTATAAATGGGAAGGAAGAGAAGCTGGTGGAAGAGATGAGGAAAGCAAAACTAGAAATCCTGGCTATAACGGAAACAAAGAAAAAAGGACAAGGAGTCATGGATCTCGATGGCAACACGCTGCTCTACAGTGGTGTACCCATATCTGAAAGAGCTAAAGGGGGCGTGGGTTGCATTGTGGCCCAAAATCAAAAAGATAGTATCAAGGGATGGAACTTTGTCTCGGAGCGCATTATGGTTGTTAAACTAAAAGAAGGAGAAACCATAGTCAACCTGGTAATAGTGTATGGGCCAATTGAGGATGAGAGAGCAGAGGTCAAGGAGGAATTCTTCGAGCTGCTTTAAAGGACAGTGGATGACTGCCTAGATGAAGTTATCATGCTCGGAGATTTAAATGCCAGAGTTGGAAATGACCATGCTAGATGGGGTGGAGTTATCGGAAGATATGGAGAAGATACTCTCAATGACAATGGAAAGCGACTCCTTAGATTCTGCAGTGAGCAGAATCTGATCATTACAAACACAAAGTTCCCCCATAAGCGCATACATGCATACACTAGATGTGAACCTGATAACACTGATAGACTCTTTCATGTCCATCTCTTGGTGATAACACTGATAGACTCTTTCATGTCCATCTCTTGGTGATAACACTGATAGACTCTTTCATGTCCATCTCTTGGTGATAACACTGTGGTGAAATTACAGTGATGCAACGTTAAAATTCCTCCATTTATAAAGATAACAGGTAAAATAACATGTAGGGATAAAAATATAGGTAAGATACGCTGCGGCTTCTTCACCTACGCCAGCGTTTTCTAGCGCCATTGAAAACTAACTAGTTAGAACATGCAGACTAAACGACCTATCCTTTTAGACGGGGTGGAAACGGAGATAAAAGAAAAAAATGCGACGGTCTGAACACGTGTTTGAATCTAAAGTCTAGAAGACGCAATTTGTAGTTTTTTTAAAGAAAAAATTACGCCACTAGTTGACACAATGTAAGGAAATGGACAAAAAACGACCTTAGCTCTTGTTAGAAACAGACGTATCTTGGACGATTCTACGGTAATTAGTCGTTTTAGTTTGAATATAGCGGCAAACGCCGTGAACTAGGGCACAAAAACAAATTTCAAAACGAACCTTGAAAAAAGTAGGTTTTTTCTTAATAATAAGTTTAGGAGAATAAAAAATAGCTAGTTTGATAGCCCATCTTTCCCTGATAAATAATATACTTTTAATTACACAGACGGACAGATAACACGGAAGATATTGACGAAAGACTGTATTGTTCAATACAGACTAGCCGACAGTTATTTGTGCATACTTCTCACAAAATTCACTTTTGACGCGACCTTGGGCCTAACGCAGAAAAACAAACTGCATATGGACAAGGGGCAAAAAAGGGAGGGTAGAAGCTAAAAATAACTTTGTCTCGAAATCGTATAAGTAAGTGGGGGAACATTTGTGTAGTTTTTTTGTAGTTTCGTCTAAAATCAAGTGTAATTTTGGGAAAAACCAAGTTGGGACGGACAGACCGACAGAAAAATACTACACACTAGACTGAGACTGGACTGAAATTTGACATTTGTAGTTTAAATATTTGAACGTAGTGGGGAAGTCCGCTGATTGGACAGAAGCTTTCATATTGTAGAAAAAACAGTAGAGGCAATTGCCATTTTGTAGAAGACTGTCCAGATGCACAGTTCGTTAATGCTAGAAGAGTGATTTCCAGGAGATATTATATATTATCAGTGGGACGCCATAATGTAGCCAGCAGCTCAGCTGAGTTTTGCTAGTACAACGTAACTGTGTTTTCAATTTTGAATTGTGGTAAGGAGAAAAATTCATTAACCCTTTTATTTAACATTTAATATTTTGAGTGATTGATACTGCCATGTCATGAAAAATGATTACGACAAGTGAGTGCTTATTCTAGGTCCCCAGCGACAGTTCAGGGCCTAGAGGCAAACAAATAATATAGGAAAACATATCCAAGACTATAGAAGACAGATCTATATTTGAGATCAGTGGGAACATATCACCCACCTTATTGGATGGAAAAGGAGACTTATGAACATATTTCGGATGCAATGCAGTCATGGGAAACTGGTGCTATTTGATACCACCTGGGTGAGATGTGCTGAGTCGGTCAGAGAGATCTGACCCGATCTTTGTAATTGTCTTTTTGCTTTGTTGTGTGTAAAATTGGTGCAGTAGGCAGTGTGTTGACACATGGCACAAATTTTGGTTTCAGAGTTTCTGGTCTGGCACTGTGCTAGTGCCAGATGCTTGAAGAGGTCCAAGAGTGGATGCCTAAGAAGCCTATCATTTTACTCCAGCACTTGTGAGGAGTGGGCCACTTGAATTCTTTACTTCATCGTCACAGGCCAGATAAATTGAATACCTGGCCTGTTGTGGATTCATCAAACTTTTCCACAAATAAATAAATATACAAAATCCAGGTGTATAAAAACTGTACCTCAGTTCAATATTTCAAAGACAATGACTCGTGTAAACAGAGATCGGGTATGATGACACCACCCCGACTAAACATCCAGTGCTAGTTTTCCAAAGACACTGTAGTTAGTGTTAATATTAACCAATGTAACCATATATCTATGTACAAAAATTTCATTTTGATTATGCAATATATATATATGCACTTTTATTGATAAATACATATTGTTTCATATGTCCTGACCAGAAGAAAATTTGGTTCAGGACTAAATAAATTCAAAAAAATTATAAAATTTAACTTCTAAAAGCCAGTGTTAGTTGATTTGATCATAGAGCTTATTATTATTATTATTAGAATTAGTGTTTACATGTGTGTGTCTGTGTATTTAATTACCTACACATCACATTTTATTACCCTAGACATTAAACGTAGCTAACATACATAATAGCAGAATAAGTCTGTTTGAGGTCGTAAGTGGTGGCAGAAAGGCATTCTGTAACTCACATAAACTTTTATCTTCAGGAGCCTTCACAGCTGACCTCATCCAGTACACTAAGTAACATAGCAACCACACAATAACATCAAAAACCACTACAAATATTGGGGGCTCGTCCGGGATTTAGGTTTATCAAAGATATTAGGGTCTCCTGGTCCGAGAATTAAACTATTGGGGGCATAAGTTGTATAAATTTAACAGTGTCCCTAAAATTAAAAGTGGAAAGTAAAAGTTGATGAATCTTCACAGCCAGTGGTAATTAATTAATTAATATATTACCTTAGTCATTGTTAAATTGTGTGATATAGTATGGCAGATCTAGCCAAATTCAGATCGGCTGCTGTGCTGACGGCGAAGGAGATGAACATGGATGGTCAGGTTTTAATCCAGTATGTAACTTCAGAATGTGACAAGTATATTGAAAGGGAAGATAGGAGGTTAGCTGAAGAGAAGAGGTTACAAATTGAGGCTGATAAAGAACTTAAGAAGCTGCAGAGTGAGGCTGACAAGGAGGCTAGGGCATTGGAGGCAGAAGAAAAACGACAGCAAAGGGAGGCAGAAGAAAAGAGATTGACTGCTGAAAGGGAGGCAGAGGAAAGGAGACAGGCTGCGGAGGCAGAAGATAGAAGATTGCAAAGGGAGCACGAATTACGACTAAGGGAGTTGGAAATTCAAGGCTATGCTCCTGAAAATGGTGCCAGCCCCTTTTCCTCCGATGCCACGCCTAGTCAGGGAGCCTCAACCTCAGCTATGGGGTTTCATTTAGACCATTTTGTTGAGAAAGACGATGACATAGAGGGGTACCTAAGTAGATTTGAACTATTGGCTACTACGTATGGGTTGGAGAGAGAGAGGTGGAGTCTTAAGTTATCCCAGGGGCTTAGAGGTACTTCTTATGAAGTTTTTGCTAAAATGAATAGAGACGACCAAGACAATTATGACATGCTAAAGCAGGCTCTGTTATTGAGATATGAAAAGAATGGTGAATTTTATCGTAAGAAGTTTAGAAATGCCAAACTTTTGTCTGGGGAGACATACCACCAATTCTCTGCCAGACTGGAAACCTATTTGGAGAAATGGACGGCTCTGGGGAAGACCCAAGATCTCAAAGAAATGATCATGATAGAGCAATTAAGAGAGTCCATGGCTCCAGACCTGAGAAAATTTCTCATGGAACAAGGTGCAGAGAGGTTGGGGGGAGGTTTTGAATGTCGCTGAGAGGTATCAAGCAGCCCAGGCAGAGGTAGTTGGCTCTAAAAAGAAACATATAGAAAATTTTAAAGCCCCACAGCACTTTAATAAATTTGATACCAGAGAACAAGGTAATAAAGGTAGGACAAACTTTGATAGGCCACGAAATGATTATCGTGATAGAAACTCACAGTTCAATGACCAAAAATATAATGAAAGAAAACCTTTTAACCAAGGAAAGAGGTGGTGCAAATGGTGTAAGAAGGACAACCATAACACCGAATTTTGTAAAAGGAAACCTTCAAACATTGCTGCAATGAAATCGGGGAACCAGAGATTAAAGGTTAATCCTAATGGACAGCAGGAACCTTATCACCCCCCAGTTGGGGAGGATGTTATTTGTAATGGGGTCACCATAAGGTGCCTATATGATACAGGTTTGGATTATGATTCAGTTGTGAAGGCTAGCCTAGTGGACCCAAGTCAGTATACCACGGAAACAGTGGAAATACAAGGGGCGACTAAGGACATACCACTCATGACACTTCCCATCGCAAGGATAACGGTGAAAACTCGCTATGTGGAAGGAGAAATCAGAGCAGCAGTGATAGATGAACCAATCTACCCTCTGATATTGGGGTGTAGATACGTCTTCTTGGGGAATCCCGAGAGACCTGTGATCATGGCGACAGTGCAGACCAGGTCACAGTCAAAGGAGGAAGAAGGTGAACCTATAAATGCTCATCCAGAAGAGATGAGGAAGGCGCAGGCTGAGGATAGGACACTCAAGCCATGTTTTAAAAAATTGCCCAAATGCCACAGGAAGCTGGCACATGAGAAACCTGATATGTGGGATCAATTTCTGCCCGCTGCGTTGTTTGCGTATCGGGAAGTACCACATAGTTCAACCGGGATGGCACCCGCAACCCTGTTATTTGGGAGGCCAATAAAAGGTCCATTAGAAGCCTTATTAAGGACCTGGACAGATTAGAAAGCAGAAGAGACTGTTACCTCATCATATCAATATGTGAACGAGCTGACCACTCGTCTGAAAGCTGGATGGAAACTGGCAAATGATAATTTGAGAAAAGCCAGGAAGAAACATGCAGCTTATTTTAATAGGAAAGCAAAGGACAGAGAATTAGCTGTGGGAGAGAAAGTGCTTCTTTTACTACCCGGCAGCCAGAATAAGTTGCGAATTGGATGGCAAGGTCCATATACGGTTCTAGAGAAGGTGTCTAGAACAAACTATAAAATTGACAAAAAGGGGAAGGAGAAAATATATCATGTGAACCTTTTAAAGAAGTATCTGGACAGACCAATCCAGAAAGGCACCCCCTTACTGACCTTGGCTATCGCAACTGAAATGAAAAAGGAACCACTCACCTCACATTAATACCCATTACACCCGTGTGAGACAGCCGCACAGGTAAAAGTCAGTAAGCACCTGACTAAAAATCAGAGGGAGAGAGTTCAACAGGTTCTGGAGGAACATACGGATGTATTAACAGATAAACCAGGACATACAAATTTGCTACAATATGACATGAAGCTGGTAGATTCAACCCCAATCTGTATGAGAGCCTATTCTGTTCCGTTCACTAAGGAGAAGGCATTGAAAGAGGAGATAGATTATTTGTTGAAAGAAGGAATTATTTCTCACAGTGAATCTTCTTTTAGCTCCAGTGTAGCTTTGTTGAGGAAACCGTCTGGGGAACATAGACTGTGCATAGATTACAGGAAACTGAATGCTGTCACAGAAGGACAAGTGGATCCATTACCGGACACAAAACAGTTATTTGCCAGATTGAACAAGGCAAAATACTTTTCGAAGGTGGATCTTAGCAAAGGCTATTACCAGATTCCAGTGAAGCCTGAAGTTAGGCCTTATTTAGCTTTTAGCACCTCAGAAGGACATTATGAATTCAACATGCTACCATTCGGATTGAAAAATGCTCCGAGTGTATTTTCTAGGATGATGCGCAAATTGTTGGATCCCTTGAATAATCCATGTATCACAAATTTCATGGATGATATTCTCATCGCCACAGAAACATTTGAAGAACACATTAACTCACTGAATATGTTATTTGATAGGCTCAGAGAAGCGAACTTAACTGCTAGACCAACAAAATGTTGTATTGGATGCAAAGAGTTGGAATTCTTGGGACATACTGTATATCAGGGTAACATGACCTCTGACCCCAAGAACTTGGAAAATCTTCAGAAAGCACCTCGACCGCAAACAAAAAAAGACGTGCGATAATTCGTGTCGTTATGTGGGTTTTACCAAAAATATATCAAAAATTTTAACTCTATATGTGCTCCTCTGACTGATCTGACTCGCAAGGGAAATCCAGATAAAATTGTTTGGTCAGCGCAATGTGAATTGGCATTCCAAGAGTTAAAGGAAAAACTCACTAGCAAGCCTATTCTCAAATTGCCTGATTTGACTCAGGATTTTGTGGTGAGAACAGACGCAAGCAATGTAGGCCTAGAGGCTACTCTGTTGCAAAGGTCCTCTTCACCCAATGGGGAACTGAACCCAGTCGCTTATGCAAGCCGCAAGTTGAACAAAGCGGAACAAGGATATTCCACAAGCAAAAAAGAATGTTTAGCGTTAATCTGGGCAATAAAAAAGTTCCAAATCTATCTGTATGGTAGGACTTTTGTGGTCCAGACAGATCACCAGCCTCTCGTGTTCTTATCTCAGGCCAAGCATGAAAATGCAAGATTGTTAAGATGGTCTTTATTGTTGCAACCATATCAGTTTAATATTGAATATATCCCGGGGTCACAGAATGTCGGTGCAGATTTCCTCAGTAGCACCCCTGTGATCAAAATTAGAGTAGTTGGCAGGCGTGAGGAGTTAATTTTATCTATGTGTATCACTGGTTTTGGAACTTGCATTAGTGCATGTTCTCAAGTGGGGAGATGTGTGGTGAAATTACAGTGATGCAACGTTAAAATTCCTCCATTTATAAAGATAACAGGTAAAATAACATGTAGGGATAAAAATATAGGTAAGATACGCTGCGGCTTCTTCACCTACGCCAGCGTTTTCTAGCGCCATTGAAAACTAACTAGTTAGAACATGCAGACTAAACGACCTATCCTTTTAGACGGGGTGGAAACGGAGATAAAAGAAAAAAAATGCGACGGTCTGAACACGTGTTTGAATCTAAAGTCTAGAAGACGCAATTTGTAGTTTTTTAAAAGAAAAAATTACGCCACTAGTTGACACAATGTAAGGAAATGGACAAAAAACGACCTTAGCTCTTGTTAGAAACAGACGTATCTTGGACGATTCTACGGTAATAAGTCGTTTTAGTTTGAATATAACGCCGTGAACTAGGGCACAAAAACAAATTTCAAAACGAATCTTGAAAAAAGTAGGTTTTTTCTTAATACTAAGTTAAGGAGAATAAAAAAATAGCTAGTTTGATAGCCCATCTTTTCCTGATAAATAATATACTTTTAATTACACAGACGGACAGATAACACGGAAGATATTGACGAAAGACTGTATTGTTCAATACAGACTAGCCGACAGTTATTTGTGCATACTTCTCACAAAATTCACTTTTGACGCGACCTTGGGCCTAACGCAGAAAAACAAACTGCATATGGACAAGGGGCAAAAAAGGGAGGGTAGAAGCTAAAAATAACTTTGTCTCGAAATCGTATAAGTAAGTGGGGGAACATTTGTGTAGTTTTTTTGTAGATTCTTCTAAAATCAAGTGTAATTTTGGGAAAAAACCAAGTTGGGACGGACAGACCGACAGAAAAATACTACACACTAGACTGAGACTGGACTGAAATTTGACATTTGTAGTTTAAATATTTGAACGTAGTGGGGAAGTCCGCTGATTGGACAGAAGCTTTCATATTGTAGAAAAAACAGTAGAGGCAATTGCCATTTTGTAGAAGACTGTCCAGATGCACAGTTCGTTAATGCTAGAAGAGTGATTTCCAGGAGATATTATATATTATCAGTGGGACGCCATAATGTAGCCAGCAGCTCAGCTGAGTTTTGCTAGTACAACGTAACTGTGTTTTCAATTTTGAATTGTGGTAAGGAGAAAAATTCATTAACCCTTTTATTTAACATTTAATAATTTGAGTGATTGATACTGCCATGTCTTGAAAAATGATTACGACAAGTGAGTGCTTATTCTAGGTCCCCAGCGACAGTTCAGGGCCTAGAGGCAAACAAATAATATAGGAAAACATATCCAAGACTATAGAAGACAGATCTATATTTGAGATCAGTGGGAACATATCACCCACCTTATTGGATGGAAAAGGAGACTTATGAACATATTTCGGATGCAATGCAGTCATGGGAAACTGGTGCTATTTGATACCACCTGGGTGAGATGTGCTGAGTCGGTCAGAGAGATCTGACCCGATCTTTGTAATTGTCTTTTTGCTTTGTTGTGTGTAAAATTGGTGCAGTAGGCAGTGTGTTGACACATGGCACAAATTTTGGTTTCAGAGTTTCTGGTCTGGCACTGTGCTAGTGCCAGATGCTTGAAGAGGTCCAAGAGTGGATGCCTAAGAAGCCTATCATTTTACTCCAGCACTTGTGAGGAGTGGGCCACTTGAATTCTGTACTGCATCGTCACAGGCCATATAAGTTGAAAACCTGGCCTGTTGTGGATTCATCAAACTTTTCCACAAATAAATAAATAGACAAAACCCTGGTGTATAAAAACTATACCTCCGTTCAATATTTCAAAGACAATGACTCGTGTAAACAGAGATCGGGTATGATGACACCACCCCGACTAAAAATCCAGTGCTAGTTTTCCAAAGACACTGTAGTTAGTGTTAATATTAACCAATGTAACCATATATCTATGTACAAAAATTTCATTTTGATTATGCAATATATATATATGCACTTTTATTGATAAATACATATTGTTTCATATGTCCTGACCAGAAGAAAATTTGGTTCAGGACTAAATAAATTCAAAAAATTATAAAATTTAACTTCTAAAAGCCAGTGTTAGTTGATTTGATCACAGAGCTTATTATTATTATTATTAGAATTAGTGTTTACATGTGTGTGTCTGTGTATTTAATTACCTACACATCACATTTTATTACCCTAGACATTAAACGTAGCTAACATACATAATAGCAGAATAAGTCTGTTTGAGGTCATAAGTGGTAGCAGAAAGGCATTCTGTAATTCACATAAACTTTTATCTTCAGGAGCCTTCACAGCTGACCTCATCCAGTACACTAGGTAACATAGCAACCACACAATAACATCAAAAACCACTACAAACACTGATAGACTCTTTCATGTCCATCTCTTGATGATAACACTGATAGACTCTTTCATGTCCATTTCTTGATGATAACACTGATTGACTCTTTCATGTCCATTTCTTGATAATAACACTGATCGACTCTTTCATGTCCATCTCTTGATGATAACACTGATAAAGAGATGGACACGAAAGAGTCTATCAGTGTTATCATCAAGAGATGGACATGAAAGAGTCTATCAGTGTTATCATCAAGAGATGGACATGAAAGAGTCTATCAGTGTTATCATTAAGAAATGGACATGAAAGAGTCTATCAGTGTTATCATCACGAGATGGACATGAAAGAGTAAATCAGTGTTATCATCAAGAGATGGGCATGAAAGAGTCGGTCAGTGTTATCATCAAGAAATGGACATGAAAGAGTCTATCAGTGTTATCATAAAGAAATGGACATGAAAGAGTCAATCAGTATTATCATCAAGAGATGGACATGAAAGAGTATATCAGTGTTATCATCAAGAGATGGACATAAAAGGGTATATCAGTGTTATCATCAAGAAATGGACAGGAAAGAGTCTATCAGTGTTATCATCAAGAAATGGACATGAAAGAGTCTATCAGTGTTATCATCAAGAAATGGACATGAAAGAGTCTATCAGTGTTATCATCAAGAGATGGACATGAAAGAGTCAATCAGTGTTATCATCAAGAGATGGGCATGGACAAGAGATGGACATGAAAGAGTCTATCAGTGTTATCATCAAGAAATGGACATGAAAGAGTCTATCAGTGTTATCATCAAGAAATGGACATGAAGCAGTCTATCAGTGTTATCATCAAGAGATGGACATGAAAGAGTCTATTAGTGTTATCATAAAGAGATGGACATAAAAGGGTCTATCAGTGTTATCATCAAGAGATGGACATGAAAGAGTCAATCAGTATTATCATCAAGAGATGGACATGAAAGAGTCTGTCAGTGTTATCATCAAGAAATGGACATGAAGCAGTCTATCAGTGTTATCATCAAGCGATGGACATGAAAGAGTCTATCAGTGTTATCATTAAGAGATGAACATGAAAGAGTCAATCAGTATTATCATCAAGAGATGGACATGAAAGAGTCTATCAGAGTTATCATCAAGAGATGGACATGAAAGAGTCTATCAGTGTTATCATTAAGAGATGGACATGAAAGAGTCTATCAGTGTTATCATCAAGAGATGGACATGAAAGAGTCTATCAGTGTTATCATCAAGAGATAGACATTAAAGGGTCTATCAGTGTTATCATCAAGAGATGGACATGAAAGAGTCTATCAGTGTTATCATCAAGACAAGAGACAGAAGACATTTGAGATTCATAGCAGCCGAACTTCGTTGCAGAGATGGTAGGCGGTGAATGAATGAATATATGACAGTTTTCGATCAGCTACTTAAACGTTAATGAATATATGTTCATTTGAGATTATTTACTGTTAACATTAATGCTATTTAAGACGGTTTGAGATTAGTTACTGTTAACTTTAATGAATATATAGGACTGTTTGAGTTCAGTTACTTCTAGCCTTAATGAATGTGCAAGGCATTCTAAGATTGTTCACTTTTAACTGTAATGAACGTGATAAGACACTTTGAGGGTAGCTACTTTAAACGTTAATAAATATATTGAGTAGTCTGAGAATGTTTACTTTTTAAAGTTTAGTAAACATGAATGTAATGTAAGATTGTTTACCGACAACTTTAAAGAATGTGTAAGACAGTTTGATAGTGCACACTTTTAACTGTAATGAACAAAAAGCTGTATACAGACAGAGGAACCTGCCAGCAAGGAAAGACAAAGAAGTAACAAACAAACAAAAAAACAAGACTTAAAAAGAAGAAATACTAATATAAATTAAAACCACCAACTACAAAAGTCAATAGTTAGCTAAATACAAAACTAAAAATAAAGTGACATTAAATACCCTAAATATAACCAAATTTTAAGTTGAACAGGGTAGACCAAGATGGTGGACGAGCAGAGGCAGTAATGGTCAGCTGTTAAATGCCCTCTATCCTCCCATCATCTTTTAAAACAAAAAAGTGTCTGATGTTTTTAGTGTTATTGTTATTGTTAATCAGAATCGACCTCACTGCACTCCGGGCAAACCCATATGTGCTCAGTCTCCCTCGTGTTTAGTGTAAACTAAAGAAACATGTCAAGTAGTTGGAGATTGTTTATGATATACTTTTTATAACTATGAGTCCTATAGGAACAACTTGCCTACTGTAGGTTGTGGTTTGAGAAAATTAACGTTTTCGCTTAAGAAAAATTCTTACAGGTATTTTATACTTCCCTCTAAAATCGACTCGTGTGAATGATGTATTCGCATATCTCAGCGATCTGCATCGAGGAAGTCGGAAATTACAGCACAATAATGTGACATTTATATGTCGTATAAATTGACATCACATTCTAAACGATTCGTGGCTACCTTTTATGTTCTTGCATTTTTGTGTGAGCGTACCAGTAGCAACGCGTTTAACGCGCTAGCATACCGAGACCAAGAGGCCGAGCTCAAAACCAGTTCGCGTCAAGAAACTGATAGAAATGAGTATCAGCTCTCGAGTTAGGGACAGCAAAAGCAGCGAGGAATGGAACGGGTCAACTCACCTTATAAAGCTTAGACCGGTATTGTTGAAGTCTCTAACACTTTACGCCCGTATGATATCATCTTTACTTAAACACACTCTCTCTCTCTCTCTCTCTCTCTCTCTGTGTGTGTGTGTGTGTGTTTTCATTCTGTTGTAACTGCTAGAAAGTTTGCTTTTATGAACGGAGGAAACACAAATTTAAAGCAGAGAATGATACGATTATATATATAAAGAATAGGCCTACAACAAAGAAGGAAAACCAGGAAAAGCAATGAATGCGAAACCATAACATGACACTCAAATACGAGTTGTTGTTCCTAGTTTGACATGAAATTAGTTTGTTTGCTGTAGACGTTCCTGGTTAGAAATGACATTAGTTCATTTGCTGTACTTAAAAAAATAGTCAAATGTATCGGATATTCATTATACTTCTAAAATGATTGTCTATTAAGCACAATAAACATACCAATACAAGAATCATGTCACACGTTACCGATCCATTGCGGAATTCAACACAGGTAACTACACACTTGTGTCTCCGTCTGTTAAATGACACAACAGATAAGTAGGAAGTTTATTTTCAGTAACAGGACATGCCTCCGAGTGGTGGGGATTTCATAAATCAAGTTCGCCTCGCTTATTGCGAATATTTCGCCCACGCGTCAACTACACAGCTATAGATATAATCAGTGGCGGCTACTTCTTTGTGGATTGTGAGGTGCAACCCTACTTTTTTCATCAAAAAATAAAAAAACACGTTCAGAACACTGATTTTGGAACAAAACATGGATATTGAACATTTCGTACCACATCAGTTTAATGTCTTTGTTCTTGACAGCGATAATAGACGGTTTGGCAAACTTAAGGCAAACTAAGATGTCAGTATGAGTGGATTCAAGCAATTATTAATTATTATAAATTGTAAATGTTCACATTTTCACCGTATAACCGTTAAAAATGTTGACTTGTTAGTGTAACCTTGACAATGAATAACCTGTACTTTGTTTGCTGTGTATGATATTGCAATTTTAAACCCTTGTTGTTCTATATAGTATTATGCTCCAGGGTGTGTATGAACACGCGTAACTATAGAATTGCTCAAATATTTATATACGAGTATCTTATTCAAATATATATATATATATATATATATACCCACCAGCCACAAAATCGTTGGAACCGCCACTGAAAATAAACGGAAACAAAAGACTCTGCCTTACCAATTCTGTGAATACTTCATATACTGCGAATATTGCATTTTGAGGTGTATCTGAATTTGACCTTCTTTAAAGGTAGTCAACCAGAAAGATGGATCGCTTCCTACAGATAGATCCCATTGAATTATATAACATATCTTCTACTGACGACGCGGGACAGAGGTAAGACTTTTTAAGCAATGAAAATGTTGTATTAGCCCTCTGTATCGGTTATTAAAAGGGCGGTATCCAAATGTTAAATGTACTTTTTCGCGTTTCCAGTCAAAACCCACGCACTAGCTTATCAAAATTAACTTTTTTTCGTGAACTGATAAGATAAGAATGGATTTTTTTAAATGGACTTCTACTTCTTCTTCTACAACTTCTTCTTCTACAACTTCTTCTTCTACAACTTCTTCTTCTACAACTTCTTCTTCTACAACTTCTTCTTCTACAACTTCTTCTTCTACAACTTCTTCTTCTACAACTTCTTCTTCTACAACTTCTTCTTCTCTTTGGTCCTTGGCCATTGACTAACAAAACAATAAGTGACCACCACGGCTGGTGGCGTCTTGTAAGACAGCAACAAACAATCTCCATTTGTCTCCGTTGTCAGCCATCCATCGTGTGACGTCACAGCTCTGGTTTATGCTTTACATCTCTGCCTCCACAGTTCTCTGACAGGCAGCTTTTGGCCGGCCTCGCTTTCACTTTTCTTCTGTTGTCCATGGCATGACAGTTCACGTGATGTTGAATGAAGTTAAAATTATTATTTAGTTTTAATCTTTTCATCGATCTGTTGATGAGAATGTGACAAAATACGTTCGTTCTTTTTTTCTGGTCTTCAATTCTCTCCGGCTGTACTTACTCGAACTTTCCCATCTAAGCACACCTTTTTGTTTTCTTTTGTTTACACTTTCATCATTCACTGTGATCTGATCATTTCTTGTCCTACTTCGTCACCCGCCATCCCGGTTTTACATGATTGCTCGGTATGTTTGTTAGATTACAGCGATATTGTCAACACTAGATGGAGGAGTGAAGCTGGGATTACATATGAACAATATGGCATAGGGTGAAAACCCAGACGTTTTTTCGGCGAAGGTAGATAACAATCTTTGATACGGGGACATGGGTTGCAGATAATTGCCACTAACCATGTTGCCTCAGTTGTCCAATGTGGATTACAGATGGTATTTGGACAATATTTTTTTTTTCTTAACCAGCGGCACTTGGGCTTTCAGCCCTTCGGCCCAATGACATGCCATTGCGAGGCTGGGGAGCCTGTGGACTTTCCTTCCAACCCGGTCAGGAGCTTCGCTCCTTCCCATCCACAGAGGGTTTATCTCAGGAGCCTTTCAGGTTATTCAGTCAAAATCCCGGGCGATGACACTGCTTCAAATGCCCACGCCCGGGCTTGAACCGTGAACCTCTGATCGCCAGCGCAGTGTGGTAACCATTACACCAGCGCGGCTAGGTATTTGGACATAGATGTCAGTTTGCAAGCACCTTCTTCTTCTGCTTTGATCCTTAGCCACCGACTGTCAAAGCAGTCAGTGGCCTTCACGCCTGGTGGCGTCTTGTAGGGCAGCGACAAACTGCTTTCACTTTGTTCGGTCGGCGGCCATCCTTCGTACAGCGCACCAGCTCTAGTTCATTCTTTGCATCTCGGCCTTCTCAGTTCTCAGACAAGTTATTTTTGGTCGGCCTTTCTTTCGCTTTTCTTCAGGGATCCATAGCATAGCTGTGCTTGTGATGGCATCGGGGTCTCTTCTGAAGACGTGTCCAACCCAACTCCAACGTTTGCCACGTATGATGGTGTGCATATCCTGTTGGTTACTCCTAGTAAGTAGTTCTTGGTAGATCATCAGAAGAGGTCCCCCTGACGATCAAATGTTTCGGCCATTTCCACTGTAAGGAGGGCGGGCCCACTTGGTTCATGACTCCCAAGTGTCAGCCTCCTATTGTCTTGTAAAGATAATTGAACCCACTCCACCTTGGTTGAACCTTTTAACTTCACTCCTATTTTCTACCAGCTGGAGGCAATTGTGAAAGTAGCCCCTATGTTGAAAACAAATTACTGTCGCGAGTTCCGTAGATCGTTGCAGTTGTTCCACAGCCAGCACGATGCCCTTTCCACTGTTTCGCTGAGCCTTTTAAGTGCCCTTGTTCTTGACTGTCCTTTCAAAGCCAACAGTTTCAGTAGATTGTACACTGAGGCAGCCTCGAGACCTCTTGCACCTACTTCAACAACCATGACCCTTGCAGTGAATCCATCGTGTCTTAAGTCCGTGACCAGATCATTATACGTGGCCAATTTGAACGAGTGTTGCTCGTCCATTCTGGTTTCAAATGACACGGTCAGCTCAATCATTACAATCTGGTGCGATGATGAGGAATGCAGCACTATATCTGGCCGTCTTCGAGATCTTCTGACACTCTCTGGAAATGCCCCTAGCCAAGGTAGGTCGACTGCAATCTCCCAGTCATTTGCACAGTCAAGAAGAGAGGGTAAACTACTACTTGATTAACTTAGTTTGGGATGTGCTGACTTTCCTGCTCTCAGAAAGAAATGTATTTGCAGTGCTCGGTTTGACTTCGCCTCCACCCTTGCCAGGTATTGAAGAGGGCAGCTCATTTAGTACTCTCTTGATGCGCTATGTATTTTGCTCTTCCCTAATGACACCTTGCAAGCTGAGAGCACATAATCTGACAATGAAGCTGAGTCTAAGAGGCGCCATATGCCATATGTCATTCCTTTGCAGGGCTCTTTCCCCTGTAGTCCATTGGCCTTGTTGGGCCTGCTGCTCTGGTATAATCTTAATTTGGTGTTTGTGTTGAACTGAGAGGACTTCCAGATGTTGTTTAGATTAGCAAAGGCTGTTCTCGCTTTATTCATTCGGTTTTTGATGCCTTTGCGTGTTCCGCCGTCTGATGTTACTTTGCATCCTAGGTAAGTAAATGTGTCCGTCTGTTCCAGCTTCTGGCTTCTTATTGTTATGGGCTCAGGACTGCCCACATTGAGTGTCTTGACCATTGTCTTCTTTAGACTGATGTTCAGATCAACCTGTTGGGTATACTTATTCAGTCTATCTGTTTTTCTTGGATGTGTTGATGAAAATGTGCGAGTAGTGCAGTGTCATCTGCATATTCCAGATCTTCCAGTGTAGAAAACGTTGTCCATCTAATTCCTCTTGGACTGCACTCTGTTGTCTGGCGCATCACCCAGTCTATGACTGTCGAAATAATAAAGTTGTTGATAAGGGTTATCCCTGTCGTACTCCTGTCTTGACCTCAAACCTTAGGTTGCACAACCCAACATAGCATGTAAAGTTAGCATCGAGGCTTTTTATGATGGAAACAATGATCTGGGAATTACAAAAGCCATAGGCTGTCCCTGTGTGTGCTGTCAAAAGCCTTTTCAAAATCAACAAAGTTAATGTAAAGCTGTCTCTGCCATTCCGAGCACTGCTCTATAATATTCCTGAGGGTGAATGTAAGAGCTGCACATCTTCTGTTCTTTCTGAATCCTGCTTGTTCTTTCCTCAGTTAATATTCTACTGTTTTTGAAATTCTCTGAATAATTATCCTGCCTAGTATTTTACTGGGAACGGAGAAGGAGGTAATACCTCTCTAGCTGTTAAGGTCGCCCTTCTTGGGCAATTTGACAATTATTTCTTAATTCCACTCCGTTGATGTTGTTTCTATTTTCCAGACATGTGCAAAAAGTGGTTCTAATAGTTATGCTGCTAGATCAGAGTCTGTCTTAAATAAGTCATCATTTAAATTGTCGTGAACAGAAGCTATTCCATTCTTTAACGCTTTGATAGCTGTGATGATTTCTTCTCTTCGTGGAATGTCTGTATTTACGTCTAGATCATTTTCAGCTTCAAGAACATTCAGCTGTCTCTGGTGGTTCCTTATTCAGTGTTTCTCTGAAGTGCTCTGCACATCTTGTTTCCAGCCTCTATTCTGTGGTGGTGAGATTTCCTTGCCTGTCTTTTACTAACGTAGTATTGTTTGCACCATTTTTCCGCTGATCGTTTTTTTTTACTTTATACACTGCTTTTTTTCATTTCTCAGTGCTGTCTATTCTGCCTCTCTTGTAAGATCGCCCAGTGTCGTACAGATGTGGCCGGGTAGGGTAGTGGGGGTTGCTGTTTAATTTGCTGAGAGTATTAGATTTTGATGACTAGCTAGCCTGCTAGAGGTGATGATTTCTCTCTACAGTCTTACAGGACTTAACCAGGTTCGGGGACAATCCTCTATGATGTTTTATTTTTAGAGCATATGGTTATTATTTGTGTTGCACCTGCAATGATTAGCTTTGGCATGATCCTTTAATAATTTGTATGATGGCTAACTGCAAACATATGATTCGTCAACAGCATTTGTGTTCAATGAAACAACTGTTTTATTTAACTTTCAACAAGAACTGGGTTAAGTCAAATGGTAACCACATCAGATTTTCATAATAGCATGTCGACATTTATAAACCAGCATGAAGGTTCAATATAGTATTTCTAGGATGCAACATTCCTTTTTCCCAACATCAGGATCTTCCTTTGTAAGCATATCGGTCAATTATATGCTTATTTTGTTTTCATTGTTGCACATCTTGGAACATAGCCCTACTTGGGTTATGACCGTCAGCTCTATCTTTTTAAGTATGTTATGTTTTTCCTACTTACAAAGTTTTGGAATCCATAAACACTTCCACAATTAATTGAATATACACAACTGTGTCTGAAGTTGATGTCCTCAACTGAAATCTACACTGATTAGACAAAGCATGTCCTTGCTTTCACGTTCTCAGTTCAATACTGCCTAAAAACATGGCTTCGTCTCCCGTTCATTTCTGGGAAAAGGGAAGGACTGAGCTTAACCATTGGTTGGAAAACACGTGACCAACTCAACTATACACGCGAAGCTTGGCCTAAAATAATGCGTGGCGTTTCCAAGCTAAAACTGGCCTAATTGAACATCTGCGTTAAGATTTTCTTTTATCTTCTGTTTCTATAAAAATTTATTTTATGTTAATATAGTCTATATCTGAAAACTCACGGTATACGCGGTTACATACAGATCCCGGGGCCCTGCAAATGTATCCCGTAGGGAGACATTTGAGTACTATCAAATCTTAAAAAATTTATCCCAAAAATTTCTTAAGTTCAAAAAATTGTTCAGAAAAATTTAAAGTTCAAAAAAATTTTCTAAGTCCAAAAATAATTCGGAAAAATTTAAACTAATTCCTAAACTAGGTTCCTATATCTATGTGCGATCAACTTCTTTATAAAAACTTAGGGATGGACATCAATTTCAAAAAAAAATTTTAACTATCCAGCATTTTACAACATTTTTCATCACATTTTTAAATTGGCAACCCTGTACAACAAAAATATTCATTAAGTCATCACTCAAAAATATGGGGAGTGGCAACATTGGGAACATGAACAATAATATCCTATTTCATTATCATAATCCACATGCATGTTATTCCAACAATATAATTGACACACTGTATTGGACATTGTGGGGGAAAACCTAATTCTATCTCTGTGTCCTCCGAGTGGTTCAAAATGTTATGTTATTTTCACTCCTGGTGTTCTAATAAGTTTTGGTCCTAACTTATTTATTGAGTAAGCACTCCATGTATATTGCAGTAGAAAGTATTCCCATTTTTTTTTCAAAATATCCACATCATCTTTGCAAATGACGATCCAATTGTATAAGTCAGTTAATTTATCCGTGGTGATCCATCATGCTTTCTTTTGTTATTTATTATTGCATATGGGAAACAATTTCAGATCTGTACATAATCATTTTCAAACCTTAATGTAACAATTTATTCTGATAAGCAATTACAATGTACCAAATAAAATGATTAAAAATCTCATTACTTGTACTTGTTCATTTACTTTTGAAATAACCTGGTATCCTTGACAATATGTATCTGTTATCACTTGTTTATCCTTGTATACCATTTTGTATTTCCTTTATTTTTTTTTTTTTTTTTTTCATAGATCCCATATTTTCCATATATATGTGGTGCTCCAATATTTTATAGGTGTGGACCTTTCCTAGTCTTCTTGTTTATACTGGGAATTCATCAGTATTGACTTTCAATGTATGACATCTAACAATATATTTATCAACAACACATCGACTAATCATTTGTAAACATCAACAAAACTTTCATAATTTTATCGCAATATGAGGTAAAATACTTTTGTACATATTTGCAGGACTTTAACACCAACTCTGCCTTCGCAGGTCGAAGGTTAGTCAGAGTTATGTGGTGCCTGTAACATCCGCTGACTACAGCCAGATGGGTGACTTATGGGACTTATAATTCAAAAATCTCATCCGTCAGTTATCTTAAGTGTGGGGCGGGGGTCTATTTCCTAGTGTCGTTGACAAAGTTTGCTGCATTTCCAATCTAGGTATTCTTTTTTTTTCATAATATCTCCATGATATATCTGTGACATGTCTGTCCTTGGGATAACATTATTATTTTTTTTTTATATCCTCGGGGTGAGCAAATCTCAGTACGTCCAATTTCATCAATCATTTATTATTTTTTTTCTTTCTCCTGTAATTCTGGGTATGTTATGAGTATAGTAAATTGTCAATTTATTTCAACTATCTTACAACATTCTGTAATTCGTGATAAGGAATAGTCATTTGTTATACAACCATGTTCATATTACAAAGGCAATGAGCAAAAATCAAAAAAAAAAGATTTCTCCAAAAATGCGGATGTATCTCTATTTCCTTTACCTCTGGGCGTGGTAATTATTCAGTCATTATTTTTTTTCATTATTTAATCTCCATTTTGTGTCCTAGTACCTGTGGTTCCATGGGATTATCATAATCTATTTGTCTCTTGTCTACTGATAATCCTTCGATAATGACTTCAAATATGGTCCTCATATGTGCAACAATCATCTGCTCTGATTTGTTCCATGTCCATGGTATTCATAAAATATTCCATTATCTCCTTGTCTTTGCTCGTATCCACGAAAGACTAAGATTATTGTTCCTCCAATGTTAATGTGGGGGATCTTGTGCATAAACATTTCAACAAAGTCTCAGCCGTGACAACATAAAGTTTCACCTTAATATAAAATGGCATTTTCATCATACATAACTAGTTGCTTCTTCATCTCATGTGTCATTAGTGGTTATCAATCGGTAATAGGGTATTCAATGTGGGTTCAGCATATACAAATGCTGTAAAGGGGTATTTCATTTGCTAGGTCAGCATGTGCAAATGCTATTTCTTTCACATGGGCAAAGGCATCATCAACAAATAGGTGTAATGTGTTCAATCTGGGGTTAGCATATACTAATGCTCTCAAGGGATTCTTCATTTGCAGAAAATCAGCATGCGCAAATGTCATTGGGGTATTTGTGATAGGCAGTATCAACAAAAAATTGTTGGAGTATCAGGGATCAAGCTGGTGGGGTGTATGACTGGTAATGGGCAGTAGGAGTAAAAACTAATTTCTCACTCTGAAATGGTGATTTATTTTCTCTTTTTCTTTTCTTTTATGTCTGCTGCTAACCTCAGGGCAGTCAATATTGGCTTATCATCATCAAAATGTGTGAGGGTGGCATATACACATAATACATTTTATAAAAAAAAATTCCAATTGTTTTTTCTCTTCTCATTTGTCTGTTATGTTTTGTCTCTTTTCCATTTTTTTTCTTTTATGTTTGTATCACAAGTACTAAGGAATGATAAAAATCAATTCAATAAACAAACACTAGATATACTATCAACATTCCTAATAGTAAATCCTAACCAATAGGGCTGCAAGTAATAGTTTAGGTTAGAACAGAATGAATGTTGTAGCAGTATCTGTTGTCAATAAGTGGCGAGGAAAAGGTACATCAAGGATCTCCTGATTACAACATGATTGTAATTCCAAGGAATGAATATGATTGGGATTTAAAAGATCATGAGTCTAGAATGTCGTCTCAATATAGTGGAATGGAAAAATAGTAAGTTAAAGATGTTGTAACAGTGGGGTGAAAGAAATCTTATTATAGAGAGTCAAGGTTGGGATATGGAATCTCTATAGGAGAATGTTTAAAATTCTTGACAGTACTAATATACATCTGGGTCTAAAATAATAATGTACATTGGGGAAATAAATAATCCTGTGGAGAAAGATAGCATAACATGCAATACTAGTTTTGGGTATGAATTTTATGTTGTTAGGAGATGTCATAGTAGGAACAGTATGATTGGTCAAGGTGATAGAATAAAGGAGTTTAGCATAAATGAGATCACAGAAATATTAGTATGGGGTAAGAAAAAGTACTGGTGTAAAGTGTCTGCAAACAAGGAACATTGTGTCATCTGTGTCATCTTTATTTCAAAACACTATAATATGTCCAATGAAAATCCTCCGTGTGCTGGTCTTGATTTCTTTCTGGGCATCAGTATTCTAAGGCTGGAAAAATAACTTTCTCAGTGAGGCTTTGACATCTTAGTCTGTAAGCAAGTCATTTGAACTGTCAAAAACTGAAAATAGAGTACATGGGGAGAGTTAGTACATTGTTAAACGTAAGTGCACATTCGCGGTGACCGTACATGGGATGGCATGTACATTGAAGACTCGAGGGGCGTGTCTCAGCAAAGCTTGAGTAATAAGTCCTTTAGTTGTGCCGCCATCTCTAACTTTGCAATGTCACGACTGGTTAGGCGAGCATCATACTGAGTAACTGTGGGTGACACTGCATTTGCTGATTGTTGGGGCTCTGAGGATATTGACGAATGCGGTGATGGCTTAACATCATTTGATTGCGGTGACGGTTTCACTGTGGTTGGGGTTTGTATGGCTGGAACATCTGTTGGTTTTGAGGCAGGTATATGTTTCGCCTTGATTTTTCTTCTGACCTGGTTGTGCTGAACGTTAGCACCGGTTACAATGGGCACAGTAATTTGCACACTGTTGTTTTTGACTAGTTGAGATGAGGCTAACACTTCTCGGCTTGGTTTTGGAACATGATTGCGTTTCTTCAGAATCTTTCGTCTGATATAGTTGTGCTGTATACGCGGAATTTTGTTGCTAGGGATTGAGTCATCAGATTCTGTTTTATAGGCGCGTTTGACGCTGGAGCTGACTGGTACAAATAATGTACTATCCGCATCACTGGTTTCAATAGAACTAGCTGTATCAATGTCTGTTTCTTGTTCGTATAATTCTACCATTTCTCTGTCATTATGTTCGTTGGGGTCTGACAAAGCTGTGCCGGGGTTGACACTGTAGTTTCTCATTTCTTGTTGCGTTTCGTCTTCATAAAGATTGCTGGTATATGGTTCAACAATCTGCTTGGGTATAGTTTCTTCAGGATCTGATTGTTCTGAACGAGCAATCTTGTTCTTGTGGTATAGCAGTGTTTGGTTTTCACTAGTGTTAAAACTAGAACTGCCTGAACTGGGGTTGTGATAGGTATCAGCTGACGATTTATCACTGCGGGAGTAAGTTTGAGTGTGGATATAAGGTGCTTTCGTGTTGTCATCGTGTGACGTCTGTGGCATGATTTCTTCATTTCTAATGCGCAGGTCTCTGTCTTGGAGTCGATTACGCAATTCAAGTGGTGGGATATCTTCTTCGCTTTCGGACGAGTCTCGTTGTTGTCTTGCTCGATGTAGTGCATCGGTGGGTGGTCTGGGTATGCGGTCGTCTTGGTAAAATTCAGAGTCTGTCGTCTCTGACTCTGATATGTCAGACGGATCTGTACTGGATGGATTATAATTTAGGGTGGCCTTTCTGACTGGTCTTGTATTTGTCGTCAGAGGCGGAATGGGCCTGTGATTATCAATTTTGATTTGTTTTACGTGAGCTTTTGTTTGGTGTTGTTTCTCTTCATTCCAAATAATGAAGTTTACAGGCGTAGTTTGTTTCATGATTTTGTAGCCATCTAACCATCGGTCATCGAATTTTGAACTGCGTACATGTTTCTTGTAGTATACTCTGTCTCCTATTTTGTACGTTGGTAGCTTGGCTGATTTATCATGTTGTTTCTGTTTCTTGTGAAATGCCTTCTGCGTATTTCGTTGTGCAATCTGGTGAGCTTTATACTTTTCTTGAAGGATTATTTCGATGGGGTCTTCTCCCATGTATTTTCTTTGTGGGCGAAGTAGGTTGTCTAACGGAAAGTTGGGTTCTCTTCCGTATAGCATGAGAAAGGGTGACATTCCTGTGGTATCGTTGACGTTTACTCGGATGGCTTCAAGAGCTTGGTTAATGTATAGGTCCCAGTATTGGTGGTTCCCTTTGATATATTTGCTAATAATATCATGTAGGGTGGCGTGCATGCGTTCATTTCTGCCATTTGCATTTGGGCAATAATAAGTGGTTGTAGTATGCTCAATATTCAGCTGGTGTAAGGTGGCTTTAAATGGGTTACCGATAAACTGTTTACCGTTGTCTGAAATGATTCGTTTTGGACAGCCATGCCTGGGAATGAATTCTTGTAAAAAAATGTGCGTGATGGACTGCGATGTGGCATCACTGAGTGGGTAACTTTCTGGCCAAACAGAGTATTGGTCAACTATGTGCAGGAGGTATTTGTTGCCTGATTGGGTGAGTGGGTAAGGACCTGATAAGTCAATGCTTACTGTTTGCATGGGATAATGGGAAGGTTGCATTTCTTGAAGAGGAATTAAATGTGGCTTCATGTTTCTCAATTTACATGTTCTACAGGTGGCTACATATTCTGTAATGTCTTTGTAAAAAGTTTGCCAATAATACCTTTTCTTTATGACATCAATTGTTTTGTCTCTTCCCATGTGCCCGTTGTTATCATGAAACTGTAGCAATACTTCCGGGACTAGATGTGCTGGAATGACTTTTCTTAGTGTCCCTTCTTGTTTACTATCAATATAGTATAGAGCTCCATCCGTTGGGTGTACTGTAAAATCTTTACTTTTTGTTGGGTTTTCCTTCACGTATGTGAGCAGCTTAACAATTTCTGCATCTTTCGCTTGTTCTACTCTCATGTCAAGCATATCTTGACTTTCTTCTTCTACTTGTGTGGCAGAATCTGAGGTACTTCTTCGACCTGGTGAAGTAATTTCGTTAATTTCTTTAGCATTATCGTCAATCTCTGAGGATGTGCCATCATTTTTGACTCTAATTGTTTTCACTTCGGTTTCATCATCATATTTGATTCTGGATAGGAGATCTGCACAGATGTTCAATCTGCCAGGGATATGTTCGATAGTGGTGTCATAGGACTGTAAATTCATTGCCCATGTCTGTAACTTCTTAGGCTGTTCCTGTGTTTTGGTGAGCCAGTTAACCAAAGGCTGGTGATCAGTTCTGATAGTGAGTTTCGTCCCTCTCACATAAAAGTCTAATTTCTGTACTGCATAGCGAATGGCGTATGCTTCTTTCTCAATGGTGGTCCACCGTTTCTGTGACTTTGACAATGCGTGGGATAGGAATGCAATGGGTTTCACATTGGGGCTGTCTGGTAGTATGGGTGTTTCATCTTCTAGTACTGGTTGTACCAAACATCCACCAATTGTGTTATTCGAGGCATCGGTGTACAATATCATGGGCTGAGAAATGTCTGGATGTCCCAGAAGCGGAATGGCGGTTAGGGCATTTTTGAGATATTCAAACGATTTCTGGCACTCTTCTGTCCATCTAAATCGTGCATACTTGCGGGTAAGGGCTATCAATGGCTCAGCTGCTTGTGAGAAATGTATGATATGGCGTCTATAGTATCCTACGGAACCGATAAAGGAGCGTGTTTGTCTGACCGTCTTGGGGCTAGGCATTTCTCTTATGGCTTTGACTTTATCTTCATCAGGTCTGATGCCATCTCTATTGATAACAAAGCCTAAATATTTGGTTTCTGTCTTTAGAAATTCACACTTGGACAGTTTTAACTTTATTTGGTGATGTCTGAGTCTATCAAAAACTGTTTCAACTTTGCGGAGGTGGTCTTCCATCGTGCCTGCGGTATGTATCAGGATATCGTCTATGTATGCCAGGGCAAATGGATGTAGACCCTTTAACACTTCATCCATGAGTGACATATATGTTGCTGGTGATCCTTTTAGACCAAATGGCATAACATTCCAAAAAAAAACTTCCGATATGGGAACAGAATGTGGATTTCTGTTTTGCCTCAGGTGTCATGGGGATGCACCAAAAGCCTGACCTTGCATCAAGTGTGGTAAAGTATGTAGACTTTCCTAACGTCGCAAGTAGATCGTCTATCCTGGGGAGGGGGTAGGAAATGACTTTTGTGATTTTGTTCAGGGCTCGGTAATCGCAGCAAAAGCGACTGGACCCATCTTTCTTCGTTACGATAACGATGGGGGAGGACCATTGGGATCTGGATCTTTCGATGATTCCTGCCTGTAGCATTTCATTTATAGACCTTTCCACGAGTTCTCTGTTTTTCAAGGGCGTATGATAGGGTTTCATATGTATTGGCTCCTCTGTGGTTGTTTGAATGTCCATTGTGACAGTGTTAGTTCTGCCTAATTCCATGTCATTGAGTGCGAATACATCCTGGTGCTTTTCTACAAACGTTTTCAAACGTTGCTTATTATCTTCTGTGGCATTCAGGGTCGCAAGTAACTGAGCTATTCTCTCTCTGTATTTATGATCTGCTATGATATCTCTGGTCTGTCTTGATGCCTCCGTTTCATTCCCATAATCTTGGGACATTTTTCTTGCATCTTGTGAAAATATCTGCTCTTGGTATGTGGTTTTCTTTTGCGTATTTCTTTGCCGTTCATTGGGCTGTGCTTGGTATTGTTTCCTCTGCCATGTGCTGTGTGCATTTCCATTTGTCACTGCATTTACTGTATATACGTTTCTAGTATTATTTCTGGGGTAGTCGTTGTTGTGCCATTTTTTTCTGATTATTTCTGCCGTAACTGCGCTTATCCGCGTACGTTACTGTATTTCTTCTGTTTGTGCTATAGGGCTGTCTTCTTTCCCTGGGCGAAAATTTTTCATTCTTTCTGTTTCCAACTTTGCTGCTATAGTATCCTCCTGTGGTGGAGTCATATAAGAATTCTTCCTTTTCTTCGGAACCTTCAATTGGTTTTGGGACTTTATCATATCCACCTGTTTTTGAGTTATATTGATACTCCATGGGATATGTATCTCTGTCTTGTCGCTTCGGATATCCTCCTGGCAAGACAATTTCTGTTTCTCTGCTTCTTTCTGATATACAGCACTTCATCTTTTCTCTTGGTGTGCTGGGGCGTAAGAATGAGTAATTATAGTCATTCTCATACCGTGGCTGCCTTATTTCTCTCCTTCTTATACATGGACTGGTTTGTTTCTGCAGTCTGGGTGGGGTATGCTGTGGTGTAACATAACTGTGACTGGTATCTCTGCCATTTTCTGCATATGACTTATAACTGTTTACCTTTCGTGTACCATTGTTATTTGTACTGCGATTTCGTGCACTATGTCCAGTGGGAGTGGTTGAGACAATTTGTGAATGGTCTCTATTGGTTTTAGTCTGTCTTATTGTTGACGTATCTACTTGTGCTACAATTGTGCCTCTATTTATAGTGGTAGTTTTTCCTGACATATTCAATATCATGATGGGGAAATCTCTGGACTTCGAGACTTCAGCGATTCCCTCTGTAATTTGCAACAATGGGTCATCAATAATGCTTTCTTCTGCTAGGGGCTGTATTTGAATTGATTGCCCTGGTGTTATGTACTCAGAATTTTTTTACTCTGCCTTTTGCTATGACCAGGGAGTTTGGGGCCACCGTTATGGGAGCTGTCAGCCTTACCAAAGACGCTATGTGGATATCGTCCTGGAGATCTATGTATGTATTGTTGACTTTGATTTTCTGGAGGTCATAGTATATTCGAACTTTGTGTTTGTTAAAAAAATCCCTCCCTAGGATAAGATTTCTAGACATTCCTTTGGTAATGACAAATGGGTGTTCAAAATATGTTTCGCCTAAGGAAAATTTTAGCCATGCTGTCCCAACTGAATTTAGTCTTTGTCCCGTGACTGAAGCTAGGTGTGTTTTGGACGGTTGAAATCGTACTAAGTGTTGGATCCTCTTGAACAGCTGGAACCTAATAAGGCTGATGGATGCTCCTGTATCTACCAGTGCCCTATATTGTTGGCCCTGTATAGACATGATGCAGGAACTGGGGTCCGGATGTATTTTAGTTCCATCATGCAGCATTTCTTCATATTGTATTTTTCTGGATGGGCCCACTTGACAATTTCTGTTCTGTGTTGTTTCTTTTGTTTTGGACCATTTTCTGTGATTGTTGCCCTCACTAACGGTCCTGTTTAGTGAGTGGCGCGGCCGTTTCCCTGACGCATGAGGGGTTGAGGTGTGCCTCTGGTATACTGATTTCTAGTGTAATCACGTGGGGGTGGTGCGGGTTGTTGTGGTTGGTAACTTCCTCTTCTGGATGGTGCATTATTGTAATTTGCTCTACAGGACTTGTACCCATGTCCGAGCCTACCGCATGTGAAGCATCCGTTCGGATTGACATTACTGACGTCGTTTTGCCTCTGTGTGGGGGGTCTATAATTGCAGGGCCTATCATCTCGTTGTCGTGGGCGAGTCCATTGCCTCCTGGCATGGTCGACTTCCATAGGCTCATGCTCATTATAGTCTCTATATTCCGGTCGGGGTTCCCTACCTACTCTTTGTTGGAACCTTCGGTGAAGATTTTCCTCCTGTATTGCTGCTTGGATTGTTTCAGCAATAGTCTTGGTGTCTTTTCTAATAAGATGCCTTCTGATATTTTCCGCTCTAAGGCCATCGGCAAATATCCCCACTAACTGTATTTCTACATCAGGTGTGGTAGGGATTTCTCCGCAAAACGCCTCTTCTGCCATATTGAGGAATCTATCTCCAAAAAGTTGTACCGACTCATCTCTTTCCTGTTTCATGCTTCTAAGGACTGACCAAGCATGCATTTTGTCTATTATTTCCCCATATCTCTGGGTGAGCTCTTTTTTTAGGGACTCGTAGGTTTCTGTGGGGTATTGCTGGGACCTCCTTCTTAAAAAATCAGTCACGTACGAATCAGAACCTAACAGAGCGATTTTCTTTTTCTCTTCATCCGTTGTTGCCTCTGCTAGTGCCGCAAATTTATCCATGTCGGACAACCATCTTCTGAAATTTTTTTTGTTTCCATCGAACGGCTGAACAATGGATCTAACCTGTGTGAATTTCGCGTAGTTGTCATTTTTCTGTAGGGTTTCAGTAATTTTCCGTAGCGCTATTATTGTTGGTCCTTCCATATTTTGTCTGTCCTGGGGCTGCAGTGGTTGTGCTTGAGCGAATCTGTTTTCCTGTTGCTGCTGCTGTTCTACCCCAAGTTGCTGGAAATTTACCATTAATTGATCCATCTTTGCTTCTGCTCTTTTTTTAGAGGACTGGTCATACGGCACCAAATTGAGATGTGTGGCCGGGTAGGGTAGTGGGGGTTGCTGTTTTAAATCGAGAGTATTAGATTTTGATGACTAGCTAGCCTGCTAGAGGTGATGATTTCTCTCTACAATCTTACAGGACTTAACCAGGTTCGGGGACAATCCTCTATGATGTTTTATTTTTAGAGCATATGGTTATTATTTGTGTTGCACCTGCAATGATTAGCTTTGGCATGATCCTTTAATAATTTGTATGATGGCTAACTGCAAACATATGATTCGTCAACAGCATTTGTGTTCAATGAAACAACTGTTTTATTTAACTTTCAACAAGAACTGGGTTAAGTCAAATGGTAACCACATCAGATTTTCATAATAGCATGTCGACATTTATAAACCAGCATGAAGGTTCAATATATTATTTCTAGGATGCAACATTCCTTTTTCCCAACATCAGGATCTTCCTTTGTAAGCATATCGGTCAATTATATGCTTATTTTGTTTTCATTGTTGCACATCTTGGAACATAGCCCTACTTGGGTTATGACCGTCAGCTCTATCTTTTTAAGTATGTTATGTTTTTCCTACTTACAAAGTTTTGGAATCCATAAACACTTCCACAATTAATTGAATATACACAACTGTGTCTGAAGTTGATGTCCTCAACTGAAATCTACACTGATTAGACAAAGCATGTCCTTGCTTTCACGTTCTCAGTTCAATACTGCCTAAAAACATGGCTTCGTCTCCCGTTCATTTCTGGGAAAATGGAAGGACTGAGCTTAACCATTGGTTGGAAAACACGTGACCAACTCAACTATACACGCGAAGCTTGGCCTAAAATAATGCGTGGCGTTTCCAAGCTAAAACTGGCCTAATTGAACATCTGCGTTAAGATTTTCTTTTATCTTCTGTTTCTATAAAAATTTATTTTATGTTAATATAGTCTATATCTGAAAACTCACGGTATACGCGGTTACACAGATAGGTTGTGAGTTATTTTTGTCCCGTCTGAGTAGAGTGGAAAGTGATAGATACGTGAGAAAAAAAAGGTGTGAGAAATAGATTTCACAAGTGATAGCTTAAGGAGAAGATATGTCTCTGGAATGAGTAACTTTCTCTATTCCAGCTTATCTATACGACTATAAGTTAGTACAAGACAACCTTGCCCTCCTCATACATATAAATATAAGTTTAACTACACACACAACACACACACACACATACACACACACACAGCTATGTGACAACAAGACACACAAGCGTGAAAAAACTACGGTTAATTGGGTATGGGGTCTGACCAACACACAAATTTAAGTTTCTTTTGTTGTTTATTATCATTTAAGCTTGACAACATCACATATCTATAGAAAGATCAAATGAAATCAAATTTACATACAAATGAAATAGCAGAGTAAAGGTACCTCCCCTTATGGAGAAAAGAACCCAAAAAGTTAATAACCAAAAGGTCGAAGGTTTGCACTATGGTACAGAGTAGACAGTAAAGAAAGAAGTTCCTACTATAGGCTACCCAGTAAAGTTAACAAGTTTAAGCAAATCCAGTTTTGGTAAAGTCCGTGTAACAAAGAAAAATTTTCACTTTCTCTTTCATACATTGTAGACTCAGTCACTCTTACCTACTCTTGGTGATATCCTTTGGAATTACAATGTTTCCTGAATATATATAATGTCAGGTTTATTTCCCAAATTGGCACCAGTCCATCCTCTAAAAAATAAAGACTAGTGAGGTGAACGCCGAATCTGGTGTGGGTTTTTCCTGGATGAACAAACTGTCACCGCCAATAGTTGATGTAGAAACATGATCTTGGGGTTCACAGTTAAAAGAGGAAAATACTTCCAGTATTGGGAAACATCTGGTTGCTAAAAATGTTACAATTGATAAATGATGATAATCCTATCAGCTGGCTCTATGGTAGAGTGCCGATTCTGAAACAGCGTAAATTCTGGATGCTACGCTTGAATACCTGCCATCAATGGTACCTATACCTTGTAGCGGTATGGCAGCTTGTGTACCCTGACAATCCCCAGAGCAATGCCAGTGAGAGTTTTACTCCTGGTAGGTTCAAACATGCTGGACTGGTCTGCGTGGGTAGGGGTCAGACAAAAGCTTGTACCCTGGTCCTCCAGGTTGGGGGTTTTAGCACAGGGCCGACACCCCTGTCTGTGTAAAAAATCGCACACGTTACGGAAACAGCAATAAATGAAAATACTTTGATGCGGGACGGACATCCGGAGTCTTAGGCTCGTATGACTGACAGTGGTGAAAGCCGAAAGGAAGCCACTGGCATGAAAACGGATGCCAAGATCGCAAAACACGAAACCAGAATTGGTTTTTGGAATGTCAGAACTGTGAATGAGGCAGGAAAGCTGAGACAGATAACAGCAGAGATGAGGAATTACAAACTACATATCCTGGGAATAAGCGAGAGCAGATGGACAGGGATGGGGAGAATAAAAACAGCCACAGGGGAAACAGTACTTTATTCTGGTAGAGAGGACGGTCAGCACAACGAAGGTGTAGCCATTATCCTTAAGAAAGGAATGGAAAGGTCTCTACTGGAATGGAAACCCATTAACAACAGACTAATAAGAGCAAGACTGAGAGGGAGATTCACCAACACCACAATTATACAATGCTATGCACCAACAAATGACAGCGACGAAGAGATCAAGGATGAGTTCTATCAACAGGTACAAAAGGAAATGGAAACTGTACCCAGGTACGATCTTATTATAGTAATGGGAGACATAAATGCGAAAATTGGAACACATAATAATTATAACGAAAGAGTAATGGGGAAATGCGGCAGTGGAACAGTAAATGAGAATGGGGACAAATTAATAAGCTTCTGCAGTATTAACAACCTGGTCATTGGAGGAACACTTTTTCAACACAAAGAAGTGCACAAGTTAACATGGGAATCACCAAACGGACGAGACAAAAACCAGATAGATCACATAATGATCAATGGCAGATGGAGACATGCACTACAAGACGTGAAAGTAAGAAGAGGCGCAGATGTGGGAAGTAATCATCACCTAGTAGTAGCAAGACTGAAGGTGAAACTCAGAGCTGCTGGACCAGTTGCAGTCAAACAGAAAAGATATAACATCACGAAACTTAAGGACCCCCTCAACAGAAAAGCGTTCATGGTCGACGTAAAGAGACGATATCTGATTACCAAAAGCCAGGAAGAACAGAGACCGACGATGTGGACCAGAAATTCAACACCATCTCAACAATATACAAAGAAAGCAGCAAGTCATGCTTGGGATTCCAGGAAAGAAAGAGCCAAGACTGGATAACACCAGAAACGCTAAACACCATAGCGAAGAGAAAGGAAATGAAAAAGAAGAAAACAGAAGCTAAGTCTCCCAGGTTAAAGGCAATATATAGTGAACAGTACAGTCAGCTGGACAAGGAAGTAAAACGTCAAACCCGTGCTGACAAAAGGACATTTCTGGATGACCTTGCAAGACAGGCAGAAGAGGCAGCACTGAGAAATGAACAAAGCACAGTTTATAAAATAACTAAAACTATCAGTGGAAAACGAGGTGCAAACAACATAACGTTAGTAAGAGACAAGCAAGGAAATCTCATCACCACAGCACAAGGGCAGGAAACAAGATGGGCAGAGCACTTCAGAGAAACACTGAATAAGGAACCACCAGAGACTCAGCTGAATGTTCCTGAGGCTGAAAGTGACTTAGACGCAAATACAGACATTCCACGAAAAGAAGTAATTATCACAGCTATCAAAGGGCTGAAAAATGGAAAAGCGCCTGGTCACGAAAATCTGAATGCTGAGCTATTCAAGACAGACCCTGAACTAGCAGCAGAACTATTAGAACCACTATTTGCACAAGTCTGGGAAACTGAGACAACACCAACAGAGTGGAGTAAAGGAATAATTGTCAAATTGCCCAAGAAGGGCGACCTTGCAGACTGCAACAACTGGAGAGGAATTACCCTCCTCTCAGTTCTTAGCAAAATACTAGGCAGGATAATCATCCAGAGAATGTCAAAAGCAGTTGACCATAAACTGAGGAAAGAACAAGAGGGCTTCAGAAAGAGCAGAAGATGTGCAGATCATATATTTACCCTCTGGAACATTATAGAGCAGTGCTCAGAATGGCAGAGACAGCTGTACATTAACTTTGTTGATTTTGAAAAGGCTTTCGACAGCATACACAGGGACAGCCTATGGAAAATTCTGAGGGCTTATGGCATTCCCAGCCGCATTGTTTCCATTATAAAAAGCCTCTATTCTAACTTTACGTGCAGTGTTGGATCGAGCAATGTAACTTTCGAAGTGAAAACAGGAGTACGACAGGGATGCCCCTTATCAACAACATTATTTTTGACAGTCATAGATTGGGTGATGCGCCAGACAACAGAGAGCAGTCCAAGAGGAATTAGATGGACAACGTTTTCTACACTGGAAGATTTGGAATATGCAGATGACATTGCACTACTCGCGCATTCACACCAACACATTCAAGACAAAACCGATAGACTGAATAAGTATGGCCAGCAGGTTGGCCTGAACATCAATTTGAAGAAGACAAAGGTCATGACACTAAATGTGGGCAATCCTGAGCCAGTAACAGTAAGGAACCAGAAGTTAGAACAGACAGACACATTTACTTACCTAGGAAGCATAGTAACACCTGACGGCGGAACAAGCAAGGACATTAACAACAGAATGAATAAAGCGAGAACAGCCTTTGCTGTTCTCAACAACATTTGGAAGTCTTCCCAATACAGCACAAACACCAAATTAAGACTGTATGAGAGCTGTGTACTTTCTGTGCTTCTCTATGGTGCGGAATATTGGAGAGTAACAGAGAAGGAAATGTCGAAACTGTCCTCCTTCCACACAATCTGCCTAAGGAAAATTCTCCGAATCTTTTGGCCAAACACCATCAGCAACCAAGAACTACTTATTCGGAGTAACCAGGAGGACATGCACACCATCATAGCTGGCAGACGCTGGGGTTGGGTTGGCCATGTCCTCAGAAGGGACCCTGATACCATCACAAGAACAGCTATGCTATGGACCCCCGAGGGAAAGCGAAAGAGAGGCCGACCAAAGACAACTTGGCGGAGAACTGTGGAAGCTGTGATGCAAAGAATGAACCACAGTTGGGGCACTGTACGAAGGATGGCCGCCGACCGAGCAAAGTGGAATCAATTTGTTGCTGCCTACAAGACGCCACCAGACGTGATGGCCGCTGACTGCTTTGACGGTTGGCGGTTATGGATCAAAGAAAAAGAAGACGCTTGAATACGACTGTCAGAAGTCGGGAATACATGTTATTTTTGCACACCCCAGTGGGCTGATAAAGATTGAAAAAGTATTGCTGGGTTTGGTAAGTTCAGTTAAATTTACAAGTTAAAATGTTTCTCATGTATCGTTAGCAAATACTTGCTCACAAATGAAATTGGTGACGCACAAGCCAAGAAAAGACAACATTAACCAATCAGTAAAAAGAAAAGAAAAGACCGCTAGACGCCCTCGATCAGGTTTGCTAGGAATATATAAGAAACATTTATGGAAAAATGCTACTATTCTATATAGCTACATACATGCACACAGACGGGGACAAGACGATCTCTTATCCACTCCGTAAGTTCTGATTAAATTTAAAAGGCACACGGCGTCTTTAGCCTACCCTATCGCCCGTCGCTTAGCGAGTGTAGGTTGGATGAGTTATGCGACTCTCCCCCCTCTTGCTCGCGCTTTACGATCAGCGGACAATGTCAGTTATCACAAACTATCGCCGGTCGTTAAGTAGCTATTACATTGGTCGGCGTCTGATAGTTTAGTCGTATTAAATTAAATAGTAGACACTTATAATAAATACGCACAATGAAATAAAACGTGAATTCTTTTCTGTCAGTATCAGTCGCGCCTAGCATTTAACCAGTCAGCTAAAATGTCTCTTCTTGTGTGAGAAAACGTGTGATGAAAATTAACATGATAATTGAGCATCTGGTATGAAATAGCTACGCGTTTTTTTATTTCACTAGTTTTAACGCTGGACAATCAAAGTGAATTATAATGTTAAAAGCTAACAATTTTAATTGGTAAAAGCTAACTCTTTTAAACACGTAAACACTAATTTCTATTACCAGAAAATCAGAATGAAAATCCCCACGAATGCTATTAACACATTTAGCGAAATGGTTCTAGAACTGCGGGCTTAGACTATCCAAAAATTCTGTGTGACAACTGATAGCAGGTTTAAGGAAACACAGTTTTTATATCATTATGTTTCTCTGATCTATAGATGATGTTACGTTTCGCACTATTGTGTGAGTAACGGAGAATCATAACAGAGTTCCCAGATAAAGGCTTACGCCCGTCTTTCGTCGAGCGCTTTCGATCGTCATCAAAAGACCTATACGTGTAACGGGGTTCTCTAAGATTTTCTCTGTACGAATGCCCGCTTCTGAAGATCAAAGAACCCAGGGGTTTCTGACTTTTCCTGAGTACGAACTTCAAAAGATTATGTGCTATTCACGTGCGGTCTGTCAGGTATCGTATGATTGACAGATAAGCTCGCGTGATGAGACTAGATAAACAAACCTGATTCGCTACCTGTTATGACAGGCAGGTCACGAAAGTTTGTAAACGCTTCGTTTGCTTGAGTTCCAAGAGAAGAGTCGTGGATGAAAAAAAGTACGCTTGTGTAAGTAAAGACAGGCAGTAAATGCTGAAAACATACCTTTATGTTTGTCTAATATTAATTTACTGTTTACAGGCCTCGGGTTTCCCTTCCTTATGTGTTATTTATGTTCAGTAAATGCATGGTTTTGCTAGCAAATCATAGAGCGCTAACGGGATTACAGAGACTGTCAGATTACTGTAGGCTCTATTTCCATTATACGTCACACTTAGAAATGTCCTTTTGTTGTCTCGGGTTTGACGTTTTACTTGTTCATCTGACAGTACTGTTCGCTATATATTTCCTTTAAACTGGGCGACTTTGCTTCTATTTTCTTTCTTTTCATTTATTTTATCATCTCTATAGTGTTTAATGTTTCTGGTGTTATCCAATCTTGTCTCTTCCTTTCCTGGAATCCCAAGCATAATTAGCTGCTTTCCTTTTATATTGTTGAAATGGTGTTGAATTTCTGGTCAACATCATCAGTCGCTGTTTTTTCCTGGCTACTGACAGTTTGAAATCGTCTCTTCACATGAACCACAAAAGCTTTTCTGGTGAGGAGGTCCTTAAGTTTGATGATGTTATACCTTTTCTGTTTAGTTGCAATTGATCCCAGCAGCTGTTGAGTTTCACCTTCCGTCTTGCTACTACTAGGTAGTGATCATTTCCATCGTCTGAATCTCTTCTTTTTTTCACGTCTTGTAATGAATGCCTCCATCTTCCATTGATCATGATGTACTCTATTTGGTTTATGTCCCGGTCGTTGTGGGGATTCCCATGTTAACTTGTGTGGAAAAAGTGTTCATCTAATGACACAATTGTTAATGCTGCAGAAGCTTATTAGTTTATCCCTATTGTCATTTGTTGTTCCGCTGCCGCATTTCCCCATTACTCTTTCAGTATATGTATTGTGTATTCCGACTTTCGTATTGTGGTCTCCCATTACCATGATAAGATCGTTTCTAGGTGTGGTTTCCATATGCTTTTGCAACTGTTCGTAGAATTCGTCCTTGACTTCTTCATGCTGTCATTTGTTGGTGCATAGCATTGTATTATTGTGGTGTTGGTGAATTTTATTCTCATCAGTCTGTTGTTGATGGGTTTTCATTCCAGTAATGACCTTTCTGTTCTTTTTTTTTACGATAAAGCTACGTCTTCATTGTGCTGTCCATCCTCTCTACCAAAGTACTGTTTCTCCTGTTGCTGTCTTTATTCTCCCTGTCAGGGTCCATCTGCTCTCACTTATTCCCAGTATATACGAATATAATCTGTAGTTCCTCATCTCTTCTGTGATCTGCTTCAGTTTTCCTGCCTAATCCATAGTTCTGACATTCCTGAATCCAGTTCTTGTAAAGAACAATATCTTATGTTGTCATGTAGTAATGTTCTACATGAGGGTAGTTTGGGGGGGAGGGCTACCAATATCAGACACTTATTTGCATTTGACATTTGTCATCCTAAGATAGACTGCTCTGGATTAGACCTATCCTCAACAAAGCAAGATGGGTGTGTGGCCAAAAATTTCGCTTATACCATACTGCTTTGTAAGACTATCTCACTGACTTCCAATTTTGTCAATGAGAAACCACAGACAGCCAAAATACGAGCTCGTAACCAGGACAACCTACAGGACCGCTGCAATTATAGAGCGTAAAATTCCCATAATAATACTGAAAGCCAAAGCCTTAGGACCCACCTCAAGTAGAAATAGTAGAAGGATTCAATGCACTGTAATTTCATCTATCTGAGGGATTACGGCATCTTACACTGGTTTCAGTAAATTACGGCCATTTTGTGCACCAAGAATGTGAATTGCTTGTGGATGTACAATTGCATATGAGGCTGGCAATCCCAACACTGCAAATAACTTGACACATGAACCACCACTGCAAGAGCTGGTGACTGCTTCTTGTGGGTTTCCTCACAAGTAACCAACAGCAGAGGTGGCCAGGATGTCATAGTGTACTTATTTACTATACAAACATTTTAGTAAATTTTATTTCTATGCATATATTTCTATATATATATATATATATATATATATATATATATATATATATATATATATATATATATATATATATATATATATATATATATATTATATATATATATATATATATATATATATATATATATATATTTCAACTGCCGTATTTCGCTATTCAAAACCACTGTTATCCGACTTACTGAGGTTAATTTTAGCGCTCAGGGAGGGTAAAATGTTTGAGATTGATGAATCGGCGGATGAAAGCGGAGGTCGGCTAATGTCTAATGTTCATATCAGTACTCAAAAGAGGCATTTGTTCCCTCTCAGCTTGTGGTACAAGTTGGCAGCAGTCGACGCTAGACATCAACATCAGACGGGTCTTGAAGATACTTGACAACATGTGTAATTACCGAGTTTTAATGCATGAGACGTGCTACAGCCACCAGATTTGACTATTGAATAGAAGGACCAGTTCAAAGCCCCTGTGGGAACCACAGCGCCTGAAACAGACCCCAACAGACCCTACTCCGTCAGCTAGGTACCATTATAGCGCAACCAATGGCCATTTCACATCCTTTTCTGTTACCCACCACAACTTAAAATCCTGCGATGATGATAAATATCATCGCTTCATTTTTTTAAATGTATTTATTTTACATTGTTAACTCATAAGTTATGTTAAGCCTGTTTATCTGTAACCTTAAATCGAAAGTTGGATGAAACACTATTAAGTGTTTTATATGTCTGCACCCATATGACTTAACTTTTTTTTTTTTTTTTTTTTTTTTTTTAAATAGAAAACCATAACATTAATAATTGCTGAAATACTTTCAGCTGAGAGTTCAGAAATGCGAGCGAAAACCTTTCTTCACAGAAGGGGCAGTAGAATAATAAGTTCATGGTAGCTTAGATGATCTCAGTTGTTATGTTTGCTTTTCTTTAAAAATCCTGTGAGGCTCCCTTAAGTAGAAGCATCATTCTTCTATGTATATCTCTGCCAATAGTAATCTTGAGGGAAGGCTGATACCTTTAAAGACCTTCACCGTTATACTCTAAGTTTGGCTATTATTGGACCACTGTCGCGGAGCATGGGAGGCAATACATGAAACCTGAAAACATACATGATTTTGTCCAGGTATATAATTCAAATCTTCAAAGGGCTCAGTGTTTATAAAGTAGGCCTCGATAGCTCTTGGGTTACCTGCCGCTGTAAAACACACAGCACTACGTCCTTTGTGTAGTATTTCACCCAGCGCTTTGGGGCACCGTGGGTTTCTGCAAGGGGTGCCGTGGAACCAGGCACAATACACCATACACTGGAGTACGCTCAGAGGCGGATCTGCTATGAAGCTAATGAAGCTTGAGCTTCAGGGCTCCAAGTCCAGTTTTCTCTATAAACGTTTCTTTCCCATCTACGAACACTTTTTTTTAACATGAAAGGGGCTCCTCAAAGAATTCAGTCTTCAGGGTCCCCAAAATGTAAATCCGCCACTGTATACACAATTATTTGTTATGGTAAAGTTTTACGAAATAATCTCAGACGTAAAAAGTTACAAATGATAATCCGGGTTATCATATCCGCAAATCCATTGTGAAAAAAATTATGGAGCGTTGTGTTATGACTGCAGCAAATTTTGAAATATCTACCATACTTAAATATTACATTGTGCTGTGGAATGTTTAAGGGGGCTTAAGTGTATCGTGAAGTGGAAGTGGTAGCGGCATAATGATTTAACCTGGACTTACGAATAGGAAAGTAATGGAGGTGAAGAGTCTATTAAAATATATGGGTCGTTCCGCGCCCTATATTCTTTATCGCGTGTAAAGTCATGACAGTGACTACTACTGATGGAGCATTGTTTATGGACTGCCTATTACAGTTCATGTTCGCAGTGAGGCCTTTTCATACTTCCGCTGGACTCAGGCTCGAATGCCCTGATTTCGTATCACACATATTACTTTTCTTCCTTTCCTTTTTTTTCCCGTCTGTCTGTTTTTCTTTCTTTTGTACATGTGCTTGTCATCTACTAGTTTTCGTTAATTATTTTTATTTCAGTTCCGACATCCCACGTTTAATTTGACACCAGGGAAACACGCGGTGAGGAGAAGGTGTTGTACTTGGATGGGACTCACAATGAGAAAACCAATAGTTAACGGAGAAGAGAACTGGCATCACAGACTTAAAAAGACATTGAGCGGATGACATAAGATAAGATAGCTTGGCAGGAAAATTGTACTACGTGAGAACCGTCATCATTTTCAAGTTCTGAGATAATGAATGCAAACAAAATATTCAAAGAGGAATAGGAACATGGCATTGTTATCAGTTTATACTTAATAACTTTTCCACTAATACAACAATAATCAAATAACATCTAATAGAGTAGTTTACAAAGGTATTCATTTTTCAGCTTGAATGTGAACGGCTGCAGCCTATAACCCTTTATACCAACGGTTCATACCAACGTAAACCCCTTTCCCTTTCGATAAGTGTGGCAAGTAATAACTATATTATCCTGTAAATAAATGATATTATCCTACTAAAATATCTCTCTCCCCCACCTAACAAACAAACAAAAAAATCCGTTTAAAACAACTTATCTTTGTGAATGAGGATTCTCAGTACTAAGCAGGGAACAAACTAGAGGCTGATCATGATATGCCAGTATCTGACTAAAACTGCACCCTGTCAAAAACTGCACCCTGTCAAAAACTGCACCCTGTCAAAAACTGCATCAAGGTTTAAATTATTGGACCCAAGAAACATCATCAAAGGTGTCACTAGTTTGTTTGACTGTGTTCTGATAAAAGCTTAACAAGTTTGTGATACTAAACAAATTATTTATTTATCCAATAACGTTTTCTTTACGAAACATTAATTAATAGGTTTGTTTATATCTTCTGTGCATGTGCATGGTAAACTAGCATTTATTTACTCTATGTTGAACAGAGAGTACGGGAAGGTTTACAAAAAGTTAAGGGAGTATGGAAATGTTTACTAAAGGTTAAGGGAGTATGGATTAGTTTCAAGGCCAGTGTTCATCGCACACGGACAGCTCCATCAGTGCACCGATGTCGTCCCTTAGATCACACAAAGGGGGATCTCAGCACAGTGCACAAATTCCGTTGTACTGTCGAAGATTCCAATGTGTGCATACAGTAATCACACACTCTATAAATATTATTGTGGTGGGTAGATTTCCTAATTTTTAAATTTTGCCTGAAAATGTGGCCGAATGGCTTACTCTTTACGATTTCCAAGTGCCGACGGATTTTTTAAAGTACGCAACTTGCACGCGGTACGGGATGATTTATTGAAAGTTAAGGGAGTACCGGAAGGTTTACTAAAAGCTAGGGAGGTACGAGAAGGTTTACCAAAACCTAAGGGTTTATAGGAAGGTAGTAACTGATTTAGGGTGTTCTCATGTTTTAGCCTACAGTATAATGCATGCTAGTTTGAATTTCCGGACAGTGTGCTCATGGTGGATGCCCAGACAACTGATAGGAACACAAAATGAACTGAATGGGCCTGTCCTTGCAACATCTATCTCGATACGCAAGTAAAGGAGAAGACACGCTTAACAGGATTGTTACTGGGCACGAATCATGGGTGCATCACTACCAACCCGAATCAAACCTTGCGTCAGTGCAATGGAAACATCCTTCTTAACCTTCTGTCAAGAAATTCAAGGTTACGCCATCAACATGGAAGGATATTGTGGCCGGATGGCCCACATTAACACAAGTTATCACGTTAGCATTAGAAATAAGGATAATGCAAAAGTACTTGAGCAAGTCTAAAAGACCAAAAATACTTCAAGAAAAGATGACAACACTTCGTGTGTAGAAACTAGCAAAAACCGTAATAAAATAAGACCAATCAAATATCTTGTACACTTAACTTCCGTTGAGGTCTCGGTAGAAGCTTACCAGTACTTGCAATCGACCTCTGGACAGCGCTACATTAATGTTGATGAATTTTATAAAGGAATAATGCTCTATTCGGAATTTGAACGTTCTGGTCGTCAATAACCAGATTATTGAGTTGTGTAAATTGAATGAACCCTGTCTACGTTATCTGATTGAATATTCAGCTTGAGCTATCTACACCTACGTTTCCGATTCTGCCATGGACACCAACACATCAGAAGCACAAATGCAACAACAGATGCATCACCAACAAATGCTGCACCAATAAATGTTACAACGTCAGCAGCAACAGCAATCCATACCACAACATACTGTACCATTACCCCATGACATGGATCCCACCATGTTGGCTTTGAAGCAAATTACTGACTCCCTTCATCAGGAATATCGTTATGCGAAGTTTTATGCCATTCAAACAGTTGTTACTCCATTTTTGGGTGATCCCTCACTTTTCAGAAAGTGGTTGAAAGACATGGACAAATTTTCATAGTTGATTGACTCAGCCTCAGATTCGGACCTCAAACGAATTGCATTTTTATCTTCGGATGGGCTTGTTAGAGATTTCCTCCGCGCCGAAGTAAGGCATTTCCATATGAAACATTTGATAGCCTTCGCAAAGAGTTGGTGAATCGTTACTCCAACATATCCGATTCTCAGAACGCATTTACGCTTCGAAAGAAGATTAAACAGGAGCGTAATAAACCCGTTCAAATGTTCGGAGATCGCTTGCTAAACCTAGCCGAGGATGCCTTCCTTTGTGCATCAATTCCTTCCGAAGAATTGGAAAGAAACTTAGTAGAACTCTTCATCGTTGGCCACTGGGCAGATAACCAAAAGCTCCACATTCTAAGTAAGGATTCCAAATCTATCACGGAGATGCTACAAGCTGCAGTATAGGAAGATTATGTCAGAAAACGTTTTCATCAACGTACTGATGAGAACCGGGATTGGACTATTTTGCAGAACCAATGGAAGTCGACCACTATCGACCCCAGTGGAGGAGAAGCATGAACAACAATGAACTTCGGTATCCATCTTATTCACGGGACGCGCAACATCATAACCCACACCGTCACAATACTTTTCGCAGGAATGATGGAGAACATCACGACTGAGGTGCTACTCCGACGACTCCACAGTGGCTGCAAGTACACAATGTAACACCAATCACGTGTTATAATTGCGGGATGCTTGGATATATTTCACGCAATTGTCGCCAGATTCCATTCTACACACAACAACTGAAAAGCAATCCACATCACAAGCCTTCCAACAATTACTCTATTATACAACCTAGACAAAATTTCATTTGGTCATTACCGCCACCAATATCAGGGAAACGGCAGAACCGATCATTAGTAGAGACGATAATGAGAGGTTCACATCATCCGTCTCACGCGAAAAAGAAAACTACCCGATGTCCTCACGCTGGCAGTACTATACAACGAAATAGAGTGAACATTCTTAACTCCGATTCCCCTGGCCACCAAACACACCAGAAAGATTGTCGATTAATACCAGACCCCAGTTCTTGCCTGATAATCATTGCAAATAATACATTTAGAGCGCTTATTGATACCGGCGCCACCGTTAGTTTGATTAGTGAGAAGCTGTATCACAAGATTCATCACAAGGCACGTTTCAGTCTTCACTCACGTTCATGGCATCAGTCACAGGTCAAGATTTATAATCGATCGGCATTGCACACATTCGGTTACGTATTGGCTCGCAGAATATTAACCATCCATTCATCATAACCAGAGGAATGTCTTCGAATTTCATAACTGGACACGACTTTCTCACACGGCACAATGTCAGAATCTATTTTGGACTACGAAAAGTCAGAGTGAATAATGAATACATTCCACTCCAAGATGATATCCACATTGCCTCCTATGTCCGGTTAACTGCGCCTGTCATCCTACAGCCTAATTCGCTTATTCTTGTCAAGTTAAGAATAAAGACCTCACCTTACTTCCACGCAGGACATTCTGTTTATATCTCACGACTATCGGAAACGGACGTCAATGATTACCCCCATATCACGGTCATTGATGGGATAGCAAACATCTTCACACCTCGAGATTTTCCTCTAAAAATTGCTAATGCTACTGGCACAACTTCATCCATTGCTAGAGGCGCCATAGTTGCTCAAATTACAGCACATGATCCTGTTGGTCGCCTCAAGAAATCCAGCTTTGAACAGCTCCAGCATGAAGCGCCCAAGACAACACTCTCACTTGAGTAATACCCATTATTCCCCCATGCCACGCTTGATTCCACTTCGAACCCCACGCTATTTCCCAAAGGTACATCAAGTGAACGAAACACACAAGGAACAAAGCGACCTACCCACTGCAGGTTCCACTGAGAAAATCTACTATCATGATCATAGATTTCGTGGTTATCGAAAGCGTCGTAGGTCAAACTATCTCCACTCTGATGCCTACGCGGACCCTATTGATCAAGAGATACTACGTTCTACTTCCGGGAAATATAGTAAAGAATATTATGCACGGACTTCCTTGTTTATTTTATTTTATTTTATTTTATTTTATTATTTATTAAAATTATATTTCTTCATTCACTATCGTGTTTATTTAAAAAAAAAAACCTACTCATTTTTTAATTATGATTGCATACTGTAAATGAATGCTGTTATGTTAACTTTATAATGTTGCATGCCTTTAAATTAATGCTTAAAGTAACATATGGGAATAAAAGGGTATAGTATGCAAGATTAATGAGAGTGAAAGGGCAGAATGTTAGACGGGCCTGCGCGCCCATTTCTTAACCCTTCGAAAATAAAGTTCGTTCGTTCCTCATGGGTGTCGTGCTTAGATAGGTTTTAAAGTTATGTAGGGTCCCGTCTGATTATAGGAGATGGTAATAATACGTGAGAAGTAAATGTGTAAGAAATAGATTTTCACGAGTGAATAGATAAGGCGAAGATCTGTCTCTGGATTGAGTAGTCTCTCTAGTCCAGCCTATCTACACGACTGTATTTTAGTATCAGACAATCTTGCACCTCCTTATATTGGGAAATATAAGTTTACTAAACACATGCACACACACACACACAGCTATGTGACAACAAGACACACAAACGTGGAAAGCTATAGTTAAATGGGTATGGGTCTGAACAACACACACAAAGTAGTTCTTTTGTTGTTTATTATCACTAAACTTCACAACGTCCAATATCTAAAAGAGAAAGATCAAATACATCAACATTACTTGCATAGAAAAATAATAGAATACCTATGCCCTCCCCTCGTTGAGAAGATAAGAACCCAACCAAGATAATAACCCCAAAAGTCGAAAGGTTAGCAATAGTTTACAGTATTAGACAGTAAAGAAACAAAGTTCCTAATACGTGCTACTCCGTAAAGTTAACAATTTTTAAAGCAAAAAAACTAGTTTGGTACAAGCTACCTTAACAGAAAAAATATTCAAGCTCTCTCTCGCGCATGCGTGGCCACGTTCTCTCTCTCCTTACCTAATCTGGTGATATTTCCTGGAATGTACAGTTATCCTGAAAAAGTTATGGATACTGAAAATGAAAGGGTACAGTGCCAAATTTGGCCCCAGTCCAGCCTTGAAAATAACGTTATAAGGTGGACGCCAAGTTTGGTGAGTTAGTACTGGGTCCATAATGTCACTTCGACTAGCTAATGGTAGAAAAATCGAGATCTAGTGTTCACAGAAGAGAATGGGAAAACAAATACTTCTGGTAGTTGGACACAGCTAGTTACTAAATATTGTTACTGATATTGTTACGTGATTGATTTGTAAATCCTATCGGCTGGCTCTGGTGAGTGCCAATTCTGAAATAGCGTAAATCTCCTGGATAAATGTCCGCTTGGGAAACACGACTATCAGAAGTCGGGAGAACAGTTATTGTTATTTCACCACAATAGGCTGATAAAAATGGAAGAAAAAATATATATCCGGGTATTTTGTGAGTCCGGATACAATTTACTATTAAAATGTTCATTAGTCTCCGTGGCCCATCCTGTTCACAACTGAAACTTGGAGACTCGTCAGCCAACAGAAGATAACTTTAATCCATTTAGTAACAATGGAGACAAGGCCCAAGATATAGAAACATAAAAGCCGCTGGTCGCCGTTGATCAGGTTGCCTAAGGAAATATGGACATTATGAAAAAATTACTGCTAATAAATATATCTATATATATATATATATATATATATATATATATATATATATATATATATATATATATATATATATATATATATATAGAGAGAGAGAGAGAGAGAGATGGGGACGGGACGCTCTCTCATCCTCTCCGTCATTCCTGATTAAAGTTAAAAGGCGCACGTTGACTATCGCCTATTCCTATCTGGTCAGGTTTTGCTAGCGCGGCGTCTCTAGGTCAAGTGAGGTTATGAGCCCTCTCCCCGCTTCTTCTGCGCGCGCTAAGAATCAGCCTACGATGTCAGTATTTATTTAATTTATCTCTACGCGCACTTTATCAAATATCAAATATCGCCTGTCATTAATAACTATTATATTGTCGGCGTCTGTTTGTTTAGTCGCATGAGATATTCAAACACAGTCACTTACTACGTACACACAATGAAATAAAAGTGAATTGTATTCCGTCAATTATAAGTCGCCTATTGTATTTATTAGTCAACGAAACTGTATCTTCTTGTGGTATAGAGCGGGTGGTTAAATTACTTTACAACTGAAGTATCTGGAATAAAATAGCTACGCGTTATTTAATTCGCTAGTCTTAACGCTAAAAATCACAGTGAATTATAATGGTAAGCTTAACACATTAACGCTTAAGCACGAATTTATATTTTACCAGAAATCCAGAAAGAAACACCACGACACTATTAACACATCTCATTCCCAATTGTTCTAGATAACGGGTTTAGACTCTCTCCGAAAAATTTATGAGCGACACTGATAAATGATTTTAAGGAAACACAGTTTATATACCATTATGTTATAATGATCTCTAGCAGATGTGAATTTTCACACTCCGTTTCCGAGCAGAGAAATCTGAAACTCCGTTTCCCCGATCAAGGGTTTAACTTTCGCTTCTGCCGGTCGCTGCTTAAACGACAACAAAGCTTAGCCCGTATAGCGGGTTCCCGTCCGAGAATTTCCCTGGTTCTCGAGATCAAAGGATTTGCTCCCCTTATAGAGAAACTTCAAAGGCCGTTACCTATCCACGTGTTTTCTGTGTGCAATCTGCTCGTCATCGTAATAGTGACAGCTCAGCTGGCGTGAGAAACTTGCGTAAACTAACGTGGTTCGCCCCCTGCTCCTTGACAGGTTGCGGAAGTTGGTAACCAAGCTCGTTTGATATGGTCAAATAAAAAAAAAGAGGCATGGATTAAAAGGTGAGTCAGACAGGCAGAGAAATGCTTGACTTTGTTTGCGAATGTTAGGACGCTCACGGGAAAGCAAAGGCTGTGGATGCTGTAAATTAGATTTCAATTGTACGTACGTGACAATGGGGATTCAGAAAATGATCTAAGATATGCAGATGACATAGATCAAGATATCATTCGTGACATTTATAGACAAGAAGACAAAAGAAATTCCTTCGTCCGAAGACCACGCTACAGTTATCCCACATCCTCAGCTTCTCTTCCTCCCTTTTCCAAATCTCCGTGTCATCCTCGCTGATCCCACACACGGTTCCACCATCACTTCGCTTCCCACAGTCATGAGATTAACGCGTTTCATACATCCAATGTTGCATACAAGAAAGCATCACAGTTGACGATCACCAGATTAGAAAAGTTAATGGAACAACTGCATTGCACCGAAAAACACTCCCACAAGTTACAACAATTTGTTCGCAAACATCACGATGTTTTTGCTCTCTCCGATATGGAGTTGGAACGAACTAGCACTGTCGAAATGAACATTCCAAAAACTACTGACGATCTCATCCATTTGAAGCCCTATTATACACCACTCAAGAACAGGAAAATAGTTGAAAAAGCAATTAATGAAATGTTAGAATCCGGAATAATTGAACCGTCCCGCTCCCAGTGGTCTTCACCTATTGTTATTGTGAACAAAAAGGACGGGTCACATCAATTTTGTTGTGACTACCGTGCACTGAACAAATTTACTCGCACCATTTAATACCCACTTCAGCGAGTTGACGACATCCTGGCCACAGTAGGGACATTGAACTGGTTCACCACCCTTGATGACCGTTCGTGTTTCTGGTGTATTCCCATGACTCGAGATGCCAAGGAGAAGTCCACGCTTTGCACCCATATTGGCAGTTATTTTTGGAATGTTATGCCATTTGTCTTGAAAGGATCTACTGCCACCTATGTCTTTAATGGATGAAGTACTCCGTGGAATGCAGGATTATGCATTTGCCTACGTCGATGATATTTTAATCTACACTCCTTGTTCAATAGAAAGTCACTTAGAACATATTGAAAAGGTATTTAAAAGCCTCGGACATCATCACATCAAGTTGAAACTGAGCAAAGTCGAATTCCTCAATAGCGAAACCAAATATCTTAGATTCATTGTTGATTGCCATGGCATCATATCGGATGACGAAAATGTATCAGCTATACGGGACATGACCAGCACTACTACTGTGCGACATGTCACAGGTACTATCGCAGACGCTTCGTCAATTTCTCACGCGCCGCAGTTCCATTGATAGACCTCACAAAGAAATATGCAAGATTTCGATGGACTGAACAATGTCAGCAAGCATTTGACTACTTGAAAAATGCATTGACCACCATTCCTCTACTTGCACACCCAGACACGTCCAAACCTATAGTTCTATACACGGACGCGTCGGATAATGCTATTGGTGCCTGCCATGTCTAACATTTCTCACCAGAAGGTGTTCCTATTCTACCGAATGTTCCTAACGAAAAACCAATAGCGTGTATTTCTCACACACTCAGTAAATCACGACGCAGATGGACCATGTCGGAAAAAGAGGCGTATGCCATCCATTATGCCGTGCAGAAATTAGATTTCTATCTCCGTGGTACTGACATCACTTTCAAGACAAACCGCCAACCCCTTGTAAACTGATTAGCAAAGACTAGAGAACAGACGAAAAAGCTACAAACCTCAGGTCCATACCCCATCACTATGTCTAACAACAAGTACATCCTTTACACAGTTGACCAGCACTCAGTTTGGCCTGAATGTTTTTCTGTTCCAAACGCTACTTCCTCCTCCCCTACTGATGTTTTTCTCATTGAATTCGTGCCCAGACATGGATACCCCAAACGGGTGATTACAGATAATGGTAAACAATTCATGGGCGATACGTTCACATCAACATTGATGAAGTTGAATATCCAACATACGGCAACCAGCTTTTACCACCCACAATCCAATGGAAGGAATGAAAGGATGCACGCCACTCGCCATGATATCTTTGCAAAGTACATTGAAGGGAACACTCAGTTTTGGGACGTTTATTTACACCATGCATTAGAGGCAATTCGATTCAATACCAACGATACCACTGGTTTTTCACCGCTCTTTCTACTCTGTGGCAGATAACCTATTTTTCTATTGGATCATTTGCTCAACCCCCCCCCCCCCTCCAGCGCAGATACATGGGTGACGACCCATTAGAGATCATCTTCAAAGAAAAACATCGTGCTCACTGCATCGCTCACAAGAATGCGATCAATGCATTCTCAAACGGAAATTAGTGCGTGACAAAAATTCCACATGAGCCACATTCGAAATTGGAGACCCAGTATACCTTAAGAAATATGTCCGTGCTCAAAGTTTGATAACCGCTGGCTGGACGGATACAGAATATTAGAAAAGACTTTCCCCACCTATTACATCTTATGGCTTTTGTGGGTTGTAGTCATTGCCCATGACTCGCATCCATATTACACTATTCTTTTACATTTTGTTATGAGGCAGAAAAGACGTTTGATTATATGATTCGTCTTAAAATTATTTCAACTTCCAACTCTCCTTACGCTTTTCACTATGGTGAATATAAGCAAGAAAGATAAATCTGTATCGACTTTCATGGACTTAATAGTATCACTGTCACAGATGCAGAGAACATGCCATTGCTTGATGACTTGCTTCCTCAACTTTCTTCAGCTACTTACTTTAGCAAGTTTGATATGTCCACAGGTTACTGGCAAATCCCGTTAAGAGAGGAATCTAAATCGCTCACTGCTTTAACGACACCTCTCGGTCTTTACCAGTGGAATTATATGTGCTTCAGTGTAGTTAACGCACCAGGCACGTTTGTCCGTATGAAGACAAAAGTCTTTCACGCTCCATCTGATCATCACTTACATAGATGATATATGCCTTCTTCGTGATTTTTGGGAAGAGCATATCTCTGGGCTCAGTTCCTTATTGCAGACTCTAATATTGTAAAATCTTACTGCAGAACCTTCTAAGATACAAATAGGTTTTCACAAATTTCTTTCCCAAGTCATAGAGTTGGTCATGGCTGTCTCAAGCTTGAAGATATCACTGTCACGCGCATCCTTAATCTTGCTATCCCTACGACCAAGACACAGGTTCGTAGCCTTTTAGGCTTGATAAATGTCTTGCATATGTTTATTCCTGATTTTTCGTCACTGCATTCTGTTTTGTCTATGTTGATTAGGAAGGGATTACCTATTAAAATTAAATATACTATTGAATGCGACAAAGAATTACATTGCTTTAAAGAACTTTTCTCAAATGCACCTATTCTATGATTGCCTCACTTGCGTTTGCCGTGTCTCCTCAGAACTGACACATCACTGGAAGGGATCGGTGGCTGCTTGATGCAGTTTATTGATGGAGCTCTTGACTTGGTCTTGTACATTGCAGGAAGCTCAGCTCAACAGAATCAAACTACCCCATCATTGAGCGAGAATTGCTGGCGCTGGTGTTGAGTTTGTTAAACTTAACCGATATTTAATGTGTACTCGCTGCTGGATTCAGACGGACCAGAGCTCTCTGACATTCCTTCAAACTGCAAAGTTTCACAATCAACAAGTCGCCCGATATGCTATGCACTTACAGGTAAACAACTACTCGATTCTACCCATTGATGCAACTGGATCATTCTAACCGACATGTTGTCCAGATGTATAGATAACTGACTTGATGACGTAACATTATAAGCTTCGCATTTATGATGAACTTTATCGTAAATCACTTCTTCGGGTCATGTCAACAGTACATCATGGACCAAGTTTTAAGAACACCTTTTATTATTGGAACTTCTTATTTCCTTATTAGATTCATACTTACTGAATTTATTGAACATTAATGTTGATAACGTCAGCTGACTCAACATTGAAGTGTTCTGAATTGGACTGTCGCCTCGATGTTTCAGGCAGGTTGTCTTGGAATTCTTTGACCATCATTGGAGGGGAAGCGGGGGAGGGGTTTAGTGCTGTACCTCTTTGTGCACTCTACAAAGCGTCCATTATGTTGGAACATTGTTGTGCTCAAAATGATGTTGCTTAGCGCGTCTTTACTCGTAATAATTATGACGTGAGTGCTCGTGCACGAGAACGAAGAAGTGCGTCTTGTGGAGCTGGCCGTGATGGCTGTGTTATGAATTCTCTATGGTGTAGCCGGCCGAGATAGCTGTGTTTTCAGGATGTGTCGCTAACGTCCGTTAAAAAATTTCATAAGGGTTAGTCGTGGATATGTAAAGAGTATATATGTCTTATTTGATCACACGGACGATAATGGACTGTGACGAACTTAAACATAATGTGTTCAGTATCTAGTGACCACAAACGTATAACGGCCAAAACTATTGTATTGCCCATTGTTGTTGGCCTATGTTCATGATAAAGTCAGAAGTGGATTAAAATAAATGTGTACTGTGTCTGTACACCAGGCGTTGGTATAGTTCTTACAACGTATAAATTCGTCATTGTTTGTGTCAAAATAATCACTTCAGAATTAACCCCTAGCAGAATGTGGCAGTTAGTAACAGGAAAGTAAACGTCACACGTGTGTTAGATTTAGGCGAACAGAGCCCAAAGAATAAAATATCACGATAAGGTATTTACGTTAGTCCCTCTGGTATTTCTTTATCTTCCGTGTTTACCCGAATCGCGAAGGCAAGTAGGTACAAAATACAAGATACCTCAACAGAAAATTTCATTTACGGCTCAATTTCAAAGTGTTTTTGTCCATCCCGCTACACCTAGCAACTTGCATACGTCATCATTCTCTCCAAATACATACTGCTTATATGCATCTATGCGGTGCTAAAACCACAATCAAAATTAATCGAAGTTTACCACACCGTAGAGCAGCTTCAAATACTATCTTGTTTGTACTTAGATAAACGCCTAAATATCTTGTTTGTATTTAGATAAACGCATGCATATGTTACCGGCGTGATGCTGACCACATCACACCTAGTGTACCGATGGTCAAGAAAATAAGGGCCTAACACCATATTCCGCAACATGCCTCAATGGGCAAATAAAGGGATCATTGACCTAACCTTTTAGATATGTTATGTGCATTTAGATAATGGGTTAGGTGTGTTGTCTGAATTTTTTTTAAAATTTGTCTCTTTTGGCGAGGCGTGCACTGTCCAACCTAGATACAAGATCCGTCGGTTATATCAGGGCTTATGTCCAAATATAAAATACCTTATTGTCTAATCATTATTCTCTGTTTTTACTAGTACGCCTAGACTAGTATTCGCTGTATCTAGTTAAACGAGTTGATGTCTTGCATGTGTTAGATTGTACGCTTAAATGTCAAGTCTGCATTCATTTGGAATACTTAGTTGCCTGGTTCGATTCACGGTACCGACTCGATTCAGTCTACCCAGCTGAAAATGGGTACCTGGCTTTGCACTTGAGTTAGGAACGAACAGGCAGAGAAGAAGGGAAGTGGTCACCCCACCTCTCGATGCTGAACCAAGTATAGTGAAGTCTCTAACACTTCATTCCCCTACGATAGTATTTGCTGTGGGACTACCTTTTTTAAGGACGCCGCCCCTCTCTCCCTTCGGGGAGCTCCCGAAGTCAACTGAGACAGAGAAATAATAGGACTACTTCTCCCACAGGCATGTCGTAGGAGGCAACTAACATGACTGTACTAATGGGGATGGCAACCTCATTATATCAAACAAAATGCTAGAGAAATCAATGATGCATGAACACATTAATGCTGTCATGAAGACTTCTTGTAACGGGGAGACAGATATAGTGGTGGTTGTATTCTCTATTGGAAGTAACAAATAAATAGTGATGTCGTTGAGTTGATGCTTTGTCTGTATTAAGTTGTACGTGTACCATGTAGTTCAACGCAAAAATTCTCAATTTTTAGTCATGACAAGGAGGACAAGGGCTGACATTATAGTGAAATTTCTTCAAATTTTCTTCAAAAAAAACACTGAGTATCATCAATTTGTACACATTTTTCCATCAAAAATTTTATAATTATTTCTACATCTTCCAGGAGATATCTTCAAGATCTAGCCACGTAAACCCAGAAAATTCATGAAAAGGCTGCATCCACATCTTTAAATAATCTAAACATCCTTCATACAGTGAAGCTACATTGCACTGAAACTGTTGCACCTCAGATTTGTAGCCATCACTTTCCATTTGCTTTAGCATGTCCTTCACCTTGAGTGGCATGAAATTGGTATCCTTTCTTTCTTGAAGGAGGTCTTGCAAGGATGAAAGGATTTTCATTACATCAATAAGGGAGTTATCTTCTTTTTCTAATTTGCTAATATGAGCATCTTTCTTCTTCTTCTTTGATCCATAACCGCCAACCATCAAAGCAGTCAGCGGTCATCACGCCTGGTGGCGTCTTGTAGGGCAGCAACAAATTTATTCCACCTTGCTCGGTCGGCTGCCACCCTTCGTACAGTGCATGAAATACTCTAATTAGGGACAGAGCATTCTATAAATAGATTTCACTTAATGGATCCTCAAAAAACGTTTTCAGTAGCCTACATTTGGTGGGTTTTTTCTGTGAAAGAAAGAATGACTTGAGAGCTGGAAACATGTGTAGAAGTTTTTGAACAGCTGGAAATAAAGACAGCCACCGTGTTTTGCTGTGGTTAAGGAGTTGCTGGTATTCTACAACAACAAACTCACAAAATTCTTTTAGGGACTCAACATGGACAGTGTAAATTGGAAAGTAATTATAAATCTTTGCCAAAAAAAAATTGTGGGGTACCGCCGGAGTGAAGAAAAAACGTCCAATCACTGGAAATGCGGACAGAACATGGAATTCCCAAAAACTTTGTGCGGATGGTAATTTTTACTCCCAAAATGAGGACAAGTCCGCACAAATGACGACGTATGGTAACTCTATACATGTAGTTTCCTTTGTTGTACCCAGTGGTCATGGAGAAAGAAGGGTCTATCTGACATATGCCAAGTACGTTTGTGTTTTACTCTTTTTTTTAATCCCATTTTCTCTAATCCTAACCCTTTCAAACCAAAGACTAATTGTCTTTTATCCTTTAGTAATGACACGGCATGAAGATATATATATATATAGAGAGAGTGTCTAGTTAGATTGTCCCCGTGTAGTTCCAGAGAGTCTCTAAACAGTCACATGATAGGATTATTGCACCATGAAGCAAGTCGTAGAAGGCGGCTAATGTCAGGTTATGCCTGGGGATGGCTACCTCGTTATGTCAAACAAACTGCCACATAAGCCTTCGCTACAATAACCTGTGAATGCCTTAGTGCAGGCTTCCTGCAAGGGGACAAGCTGTAGTAGTGTCTCCATACTCCAGTGGAGAGCAAAAAGAAAAGGATGACGATGATGATGATGAGGAAGAAGATTATGATGAAGATGAGGATGATGACGATGATGAGGATGATGATGAAGATAAGGATGATGATGATGATAAGGATAAGGATGATGATAAGGATGATGATGATAATGAGGATTATGATGATGATGATGAGGAGGAGGATGATGATGATGATGATGATGAGGAGGACGATGATGATGAGGATGATGATGAGGATGATGATGAGGATGATGATGACAGGGTTGATGATGATGATGATGATGATGATGATGATGATGATGATGATGATGATGATGATGATGATGATGATGATGATGATGATGATGATGATGGGGTTGATGAAGATGATGGGGTTGATGATGATGATGGCGTTGATGATTATGATGATGATGAGGAGGAGGATGTTGTTGATGATGATGATGATGATGATGATGATGGTGGTGGGGTTGATGATGATGATGATGTTGATGATGATGGGGATGATGATGATGAAGATGATGATGAGGATGATGATGATGGGGTTGATGATAATAATGATGATGATGATGGGGTTGATGATGATGAGGATGATGATGAGGATGATGTTGATGATGATGGGGATGATGATGATGAAGATGATGATGAGGATGGATTTGATGATGATGATAGTGGGGTTGATGATGATGATGAGGATGATGATGATGATGATGATGATGATGATGATGATGATGATGGGGTTGATGATGATGAGGATAATGATGATGAAAGGGTTGATGATGATGATGATGGGGTTGATGAGGGGGATGATGATGATGATGATGATGATGATGATGATGATGATGATGATGATGATGATGATGATGATGATGATGATGGAGTTGATGATGATGAGGATGATGATGGGGTTGATGATGATGATCATGGGGTTGATGATAAAGATGATGAGGAAGAAGATTATGATGATGATGATGAGGAGGAAGAAGATTATGATAATAATGACGATGATGATGATGAGGAGGATGAGGATGATGAGGTGGTTGATGATGATGATGATGATGATGATGATGATGATGATGATGATGATGATGATGATGATGATGATGATGATGATGAAGATTATGGGGTTGATTATGATAATGATGGGGTTGATGATGATGAGGATGACAATGATAATGAGGATGATGATGATGATGGGGTTGATAATGATGATGATGAAGATGATGGGGTTAATGATGATGATGATGATGAAGATGATGGGGTTAATGATGATGATGATGATGATGATGATGATGATGATGATGATGATGATGATGATGATGATGATGATGATGATGATGATGATGATTATGATTATGATTCTATGATGATAATCATGATGATGGGGTTGATGATGATGAGGATGATGGTGATGGGGTTGATGATGATGGAGTTGATGGTGATGAGGATGATGATGATGATGAGGATGATGATGATGAAGATGAGGATGAGGAAGAAGATTTTGATGAGAGGATGATGATGATGATGATGAGGATGATAATGAGGATGATGATGAGGAAGATGATGATGATGAGGAGGAATTGGAAGAAGATGATGATGATGATGATGATGATGATGATGATGATGATGATGATGATGATGATGATGATGATGATGATGATGATGATGATGATGATGATGATGATGATAATGATGAGGATGAGGATGATGAGGATAATGATGATGGGGTTGATGATGATGGTGATAATGATGATAATGATGATGATGATGATGGGGTTGATGACGATGAGGTTGATGATGGGGTTGATGATGATGATGATGATGATGATGATGATGATGATGATGATGATGATGATGATGATGATGATGATGATGATGATGATGATGATGAGGAGGAGGAGGAGGATGAGGATGAGGATGATGTTGATGATGGGGTTGATGATGATGAGGATGATGACGATGATTTCGATAATGATGATGATGAATGCCAGAATACGTTTTCTGTAAATGAGGTTTGTACATGTGTCAGCTTTATATTGTCCTGGTGCAGAAAATGTAAAATTTAAAGTAATGTCTCTTCCCTGATCTGCAGCATTTTGATCTTTTTGCCTTTAAACTTTTGATGAGACGACCTTCAGGAGAATTGACCCGGCATTCTGACTGCACTAGGTTTCGCTTTACAAAGTTGGGCGACCAGTTCACTTCCTGGGTGACTTTTGTCTTCACTAACTCCAGATCACAGTCATCAAGGACCATCAATCTTCACTAACTCCAGAACACAGTCATCAAGGACCATCAATCTTCACTAACTCCAGAACACAGTCATCAAGGACCATCAATCTTCACTAACTCCAGAACACAGTCATCAAGGACCATCAATCTTCACTGACTCCAGAACACAGTCATCAAGGACCATCAATCTTCACTGACTCCAGAACACAGTCATCAAGGACCATCAATCTTCACTAACTCCAGAACACAGTCATCAAGGACCATCAATCTTCACTAACTCCAGAACACAGTCATCAAGGACCATCAATCTTCACTAACTCCAGAACACAGTCATCAAGAACCATCCATCTTCACTGACTCCAGAACACAGTCATCAAGGACCATCAATCTTCACTGACTCCAGAACACAGTCATCAAGGACCATCAATCTTCACTGACTCCAGAACACAGTCATCAAGGACCATCAATCTTCACTAACTCCAGAACACAGTCATCAAGGACCATCAATCTTCACTAACTCCAGAACACAGTCATCAAGAACCATCCATCTTCACTGACTCCAGAACACAGTCATCAAGGACCATCAATCTTTACTAACTCCAGAACACAGTCATCAAGGACCATCAATCTTCACTAACTCCAGAACACAGTCATCAAGGATCATCCATCTTCAAAACATTCAAGCTAAGTTGTCCTGTCTTGTGCCATTCGCTAACGTTTGTTCCTGTTTTCTTTAACAATGTCATTTCTGTCCGGACTTCTCATCTTGGTTTGTCTGTTGATCTCTACCTCTCTGACACTTGGGTTCTGGATAGTGTCGTGCAGATAGGTTGTGAGTTATTTTTGTCCCGTATGAGTAGAGTGGATGGTGATAAGTACAAGAGAAAAAGGTGTGAGAAATAGTTTTCACGGGTGAATAGCTTAAGGAGAAGATATGTATCTGGAATGAGTAAGTTTCACTATTTAAGCCTATCTATACGACTATAAGTTAGTACAAGACAACCTTACCCTCCTGATACATATAAATATAAGTTTAACTACACACTCACACAGCTATGTGACAACAAGGCACACAAACGTGAAAAACTAAGGTTAATTGGTTATGGGTCTGACCAACACACAAAGTTAAGTTTCTTTTGTTGTTTATTATCATTTAAACTTGACAACATCAAATATCTAAAGACAGATCAAATAAAATCAGAGTTACATACGAATGAAATAGCAGAATAAAGGTGCCCTTCCCCTATGGAGAAAAAAAACACCCAAAAAGTTAATAACCCAAAGGTCAAAGGTTAGCACTATGTTACAGAGTAGACAGTAAAGTAAACAAGTTCCTACTATAGGCTACCCAGTAAAGTTAACAAGTTTAAGCAAATCCAGTTTTAGTAAAGTACCTGTAACAAAGAAACATATTCAATCTCTCTTTCATACAGTGGCCACTCGATCACTCTTACCTACTCTTGGTGATATCCCTTGGAATTACAATGTTTCCTGACTATATAAAATATCATGTGTATTTCCCAAATTGGCCCCAGTCCATCCGCTGTCAAATAAAGACTAGTGAGGTGAACGCCGAATCTGGGGTGGGTTTTTCCTGGATGAACAAAATGTCACCGCTAATGGTTGCTGTAGAAACGTGATCTTGGGGTTCACAGTTAAAAGAGGAAAATACTTCCAGTATTGGGAAACATCTGGTTGCTAAAAATGTTGCAATTGATAAATGATGATAATCCTATCGGCTGGTCCTATAGTAGAGTGCCGATTCTTAAACAGCGTAAATTCTGGATTCGTACGCTTGCATACGACTGTAAGAAGTCGGGAATGAATGTTATTTTTTTCACCACCCCAGTGGGCTGATAAAATTGAAAAAACATTGCTGGGTTTGGTAAGTCTAGTTAAATTTTACACGTTATAATGTTTCTCATGTATCGTTGGCACATACTTGCTCACCAATGAAATTGGTGACGCACAAGAAAAGAAAAGAACATTAACCAATCAGTAAAAAAAGAAGAAAAAGACCGCTTGACGCTTTTGATCAGGTCTGCTAGGAATATATAAGAAACATTTATGGAAAAATGCTACTATTCTATATAGCTACATATATGTACACAGACGGGGACAAGACTATCTCTTATCCACTCCGTCAGTCCTGATTAAATTTAAAAGGCACACGGTGTCTTTAGCCTACCCTATCGGCCGTCGCTAGCGCTGAGTTTTCAGGTCGGATGAGTTATGCGACTCTCCCCCTCTTGCTCACGCTTAACGATCAGCGTACAATTGTCAGTTATCACAAACTATCGCCGGTCGTTAAGTAGCTATTAATTTAGTCGGCGTGTGATAGTTTAGTTGTATGATATTAAATAATAGACTCTTATAATAAATACGCACAATGAAATAAAACGTGAATTCTTTTCTGTCACTATCAGTCGCGCCAAGCATTTAAACCAGTCAGCTAACTGTCTCTTCTTGTGTGAGAAAGCGTTTAGTGAAATTTAACATTATAACTGAACATTTGGTATGAAATAGCTACGCGTTATTTTTTTTTCATTAGTTTTAACGCTAGAAAATCTGAGTGAATTACAATGGTAACAGCTTAACACTTTTAAACACGTAAGCACTAATTTCTATTACCAGAAAATCAGAATGAAAATCCCCACGAATGCTATTAACACATTTTCCACAATGGTTCTAGAACTACGTGCTCAGACTATCCAAAAATTCCGAGTGACAAATGATAGCAGGTTTAAGAAAACATAGTTTAAATATCATTATGTTTCTCTGATCTATAGATGGTGTTACTTTTCGCACTATTGTGTGAGTAACGGAGAATCAGAAACATGAGTTTCCCAGATAAATGTTTACGGTCGGCCTTTCTCGGGCGTTCGACCGCCATCAAAGACTAATATCCGTGTAACGGGGTTCTCAAAAATTTTTGCCCGTGAATCGACATCAAAGCGCACTCGGGAAAATCCAGGATCTCCCCTCGTGGATTTCAAAGACTATGTGTTTTTCACGTGCAGTCTGTCAGGTATCGTATGATTAACAGATAAGCTCACGCGAGAAAACTAGGTAAAAAAACCTGATTCGCTACCTCTTATGACTGACAGGTCATGCAGTTTGTAAACATGGCGTTAGCTCGTGTTCACAGAGCAAGAGGTGGGAGGAAAAGAACGCTTGTGTAAGTAAAACACAGGTAGAAAGAATGCGTGGTTTTGCTAGCAAATCCTAGAACGCTACGAGGTTACAAGCCTGTCAGATTACTGTAGGCTCTCTTTCCATTATACGTCACAGACAGCATGCGGATGTTTTTGTCTCAGTTACTCGGAATTACCTCTCAACACTTATTACGGCTTGTGTTAAGAGTATTTAAGGGGAGGTTTCACCTAAAATTATATTTTTTTTATTTTTGACTTTACAATCTCCAATTTTTTGGGCATGTTTAGGACATCAAAGCATCTAATAAAAAATGCTGAATCATTGGAAAATAATTATATTGGGTCCTAATTTGCATATTGTTACTAAAAATAGAAACTTTTTTGTGTCAAGATGCACACTTTATTTGCAAAGATAGGACATTGGAATTTGGCTTGCACATAGATCACAGCATTCTCAAGACTCCCTTCTAGTTTCATCTTCATAAGAAGTCTGAAGACTATTCATTAAAGACAGGCTGAATTTCTTTAATGACAAATTTAGGCAGCCGGTTTTTGTTAGCCTTGTTTATATCCTTTGGGCACCAATCTCCACAATCTTCATGATCTCCAGCACGGTGCTTGAGAATGGCCATTATGCTTTTTTTCATATTGGAAATTGAACCAATATTTCCTCTTATTGCGGCACCGTAATGACCTTGTATTCTCATAATAGCACTCTTTGTTAATCTTCCAAAATTTCCAATACCCTTGTACTTTTTCCCATCTTCTTCATACTGCTTGCCTTTACATTCTGCAACTTTATCAAGGAGACGTCGTCCCATTCGTTTCTGAACATGGCCGCAGCATTCTAATTTTTCGATTTGAAGTCCAGGATACATTTGTGGCTTTGCCTCGGCAACAGATTTAAAACTTTTTGAATCCCCATCTCCAAGATATTTTACATACTTCAAACCATGTTTTTCCTCAGATCTTCTAAAAAATATTAATCATTTCATTTGATTCCATCAGACCAGAGGCACCCACATGATGTTTTTGGCATGATTTATGACCTGTCATCCACACTGCAAATTCTTCATCTGTTTTGTATTTCTTTCTAGCCTTACTGCAAGCATCCCAGTAATTGGACAACATTTCTACATCAACAACTTTTGCTGCTCTCACTGGGTTCACAGACAGAACTGTTGCTATGCCATTTTTAAAAACACTTTGGACATGGGAACTGTTTAACAAACTGCAAGACATTTTCAATGCTTATAATTCTGTATCCTTCAATAGTTTCAGGATCAGTGTGTTTCACAGCAGTAGAAGTAACACTATTTAATTTGCAGAATGATGCAGATGTGTTTAGAGTTTTACTTTCAGCTGGCTGAGAATGACAGTTTGACGATAGGCCTAGGCCTATTTCATTTGTCTGACACGTGGCTGTAACTTTCGGTTGTTTAAGAGAACCAGAATACCTGTTACCTCTAAATTTTCTCTTAATGGGCCTATCGTTCCTTCTTTTACCTGAAGCTGTTGATTTATTAACACTAATCCATTTTATTAAATGAGAAATCACTATAAATCTCACAGTAATCGCAAATTCGACTTCGCAATGATACAGGAAGCGTGTACGAAGTAAACAAATCAGCCAGCCAAGCCCAATGTAAGCTTGATTCTGATTGGTTGAAGCTGGCGATTTTTTGACCCTCATGAGAAGTTTCAGCCAATGAAATGTTATTTTATGTTAAGGTTCATAACTGTTAAAAATTTTAATCTAATGCCCTGGCTAGACTAAATACCGAAAAAAATTATTAAAATATGTTAATAAATAAAAAAAGTTATAACAAAATAATTTTTTTGCATATATAATTAGCTGATTTGTGGCTGAACATACGTATTTGAAAAATTAATTTAAAATATTTGTAAGCTGAAAACTGCAATAAAAAACATAGCGTTAGGAAAAAAAATGGTGACACTAAACTGTAGCATCAATATTGTAAAAATGATAATTTTTAAACAAAATGCCAAAATATGGGTGAAACCTCTTCTCAGTAAAAAAAAAGAAGAACAAGACCGTTAGACGCCCTTGATCAGGTCTGCTAGGAATATATAAGAAACATTTATGGAAAAATGCTACTAATCTATATAGCTACATATATGTACACAGACGGGGACAAGACTATCTCTTATCCACTCCGTCAGTCCTGATTAAATTTAAAAGGCACACGGTGTCTTTAGCCTACCCTATCGGCCGTCGCTAGCGCTGAGTTTTCAGGTCGGATGAGTTATGCGACTCTCCCCCTCTTGCTCACGCTTAACGATCAGCGTACAATTGTCAGTTATCACAAACTATCGCCGGTCGTTAAGTAGCTATTAATTTAGTCGGCGTGTGATAGTTTAGTTGTATGATATTAAATAATAGACTCTTATAATAAATACGCACAATGAAATAAAACGTGAATTCTTTTCTGTCACTATCAGTCGCGCCAAGCATTTAAACCAGTCAGCTAACTGTCTCTTCTTGTGTGAGAAAGCGTTTAGTGAAATTTAACATTATAACTGAACATTTGGTATGAAATAGCTACGCGTTATTTTTTTTTTCATTAGTTTTAACGCTAGAAAATCTGAGTGAATTACAATGGTAACAGCTTAACACTTTTAAACACGTAAGCACTAATTTCTATTACCAGAAAATCAGAATGAAAATCCCCACGAATGCTATTAACACATTTTCCACAATGGTTCTAGAACTACGTGCTCAGACTATCCAAAAATTCCGAGTGACAAATGATAGCAGGTTTAAGAAAACATAGTTTAAATATCATTATGTTTCTCTGATCTATAGATGGTGTTACTTTTCGCACTATTGTGTGAGTAACGGAGAATCAGAAACATGAGTTTCCCAGATAAATGTTTACGGTCGGCCTTTCTAGGGCGTTCGACCGCCATCAAAGACTAATATCCGTGTAACGGGGTTCTCAAAAATTTTTGCCCGTGAATCGACATCAAAGCGCACTCGGGAAAATCCTGGATCTCCCCTCGTGGATTTCAAAGACTATGTGTTTTTCACGTGCAGTCTGTCAGGTATCGTATGATTAACAGATAAGCTCGCGCGAGAAAACTAGGTAAAAAAAAACCTGATTCGCTACCTCTTATGACTGACAGGTCATGCAGTTTGTAAACATGGCGTTAGCTCGTGTTCACAGAGCAAGAGGTAGGACGAAAAGAACGCTTGTGTAAGTAAAACACAGGTAGAAAGAATGCGTGGTTTTGCTAGCAAATCCTAGAACGCTACGAGGTTACAAGCCTGTCAGATTACTGTAGGCTCTCTTTCCATTATACGTCACAGACAGTATGCGGATGTTTTTGTCTCAGTTACTCGGAATTACCTCTCAACACTTATTACGGCTTGTGTTAAGAGTATTTAAGGGGAGGTTTCACCTAAAATTATATTTTTTTTATTTTTGACTTTACAATCTCCAATTTTTTGGGCATGTTTAGGACATCAAAGCATCTAATAAAAAATGCTGAATCATTGGAAAATAATTATATTGGGTCCTAATTTGCATATTGTTACTAAAAATAGAAACTTTTTTGTGTCAAGATGCACACTTTATTTGCAAAGATAGGACATTGGAATTTGGCTTGCACATAGATCACAGCATTCTCAAGACTCCCTTCTAGTTTCATCTTCATAAGAAGTCTGAAGACTATTCATTAAAGACAGGCTGAATTTCTTTAATGACAAATTTAGGCAGCCTGTTTTTGTTAGCCTTGTTTATATCCTTTGGGCACCAATCTCCACAATCTTCATGATCTCCAGCACGGTGCTTGAGAATGGCCATTATGCTTTTTTTCATATTGGAAATTGAACCAATATTTCCTCTTATTGCGGCACCGTAATGACCTTGTATTCTCATAATAGCACTCTTTGTTAATCTTCCAAAATTTCCAATACCCTTGTACTTTTTCCCATCTTCTTCATACTGCTTGCCTTTACATTCTGCAACTTTATCAAGGAGACGTCGTCCCATTCGTTTCTGAACATGGCCGCAGCATTCTAATTTTTCGATTTGAAGTCCAGGATACATTTGTGGCTTTGCCTCGGCAACAGATTTAAAACTTTTTGAATCCCCATCTCCAAGATATTTTACATACTTCAAACCATGTTTTTCCTCAGATCTTCTAAAAAATATTAATCATTTCATTTGATTCCATCAGACCAGAGGCACCCACATGATGTTTTTGGCATGATTTATGACCTGTCATCCACACTGCAAATTCTTCATCTGTTTTGTATTTCTTTCTAGCCTTACTGCAAGCATCCCAGTAATTGGACAACATTTCTACATCAACAACTTTTGCTGCTCTCACTGGGTTCACAGACAGAACTGTTGCTATGCCATTTTTAAAAACACTTTGGACATGGGAACTGTTTAACAAACTGCAAGACGCTTTCAATGCTTATAATTCTGTATCCTTCAATAGTTTCAGGATCAGTGTGTTTCACAGCAGTAGAAGTAACACTATTTAATTTGCAGAATGATGCAGATGTGTTTAGAGTTTTACTTTCAGCTGGCTGAGAATGACAGTTTGACGATAGGCCTAGGCCTATTTCATTTGTCTGACACGTGGCTGTAACTTTCGGTTGTTTAAGAGAACCAGAATACCTGTTACCTCTAAATTTTCTCTTAATGGGCCTATCGTTCCTTCTTTTACCTGAAGCTGTTGATTTATTAACACTAATCCATTTTATTAAATGAGAAATCACTATAAATCTCACAGTAATCGCAAATTCGACTTCGCAATGATACAGGAAGCGTGTACGAAGTAAACAAATCAGCCAGCCAAGCCCAATGTAAGCTTGATTCTGATTGGTTGAAGCTGGCGATTTTTTGACCCTCATGAGAAGTTTCAGCCAATGAAATGTTATTTTATGTTAAGGTTCATAACTGTTAAAAATTTTAATCTAATGCCCTGGCTAGACTAAATACCGAAAAAAAATTATTAAAATATGTTAATAAATAAAAAAAGTTATAACAAAATAATTTTTTTGCATATATAATTAGCTGATTTGTGGCTGAACATACGTATTTGAAAAATTAATTTAAAATATTTGTAAGCTGAAAACTGCAATAAAAAACATAGCGTTAGGAAAAAAAATGGTGACACTAAACTGTAGCATCAATATTGTAAAAATGATAATTTTTAAACAAAATGCCAAAATATGGGTGAAACCTCTCCTCAGTAAAAAAAAAGAAGAACAAGACCGTTAGACGCCCTTGATCAGGTCTGCTAGGAATATATAAGAAACATTTATGGAAAAATGCTACTAATCTATATAGCTACATATATGTACACAGACGGGGACAAGACTATCTCTTATCCACTCCGTCAGTCCTGATTAAATTTAAAAGGCACACGGTGTCTTTAGCCTACCCTATCGGCCGTCGCTAGCGCTGAGTTTTCAGGTCGGATGAGTTATGCGACTCTCCCCCTCTTGCTCACGCTTAACGATCAGCGTACAATTGTCAGTTATCACAAACTATCGCCGATCGTTAAGTAGCTATTAATTTGGTCGGCGTCTGATAGTTTAGTTGTATGATATTAAATAATAGGCACTTATAATAAATACGCACAATGAAATAAAACGTGAATTCTTTTCTGTCACTATCAGTCGCGCCAAGCATTTAAACCAGTCAGCTAACTGTCTCTTCTTGTGTGAGAAAGCGTTTAGTGAAATCTAACAATATAACTGAACATTTGGTATGAAATAGCTACGCGTTATTTTTTTTTCATTAGTTTTAACGCTAGAAAATCTGAGTGAATTACAATGGTAAAAGCTTAACACTTTTAAACACGTAAGCACTAATTTCTATTACCAGAAAATCAGAATGAAAATCCCCACGAATGCTATTAACACATTTTCCACAATGGTTCTAGAACTACGTGCTCAGACTATCCAAAAATTCCGAGTGACAAATGATAGCAGGTTTAAGAAAACATAGTTTAAATATCATTATGTTTCTCTGATCTATAGATGGTGTTACTTTTCGCACTATTGTGTGAGTAACGGAGAATCAGAAACATGAGTTTCCCAGATAAATGTTTACGGTCGGCCTTTCTCGGGCGTTCGACCGCCATCAAAGACTAATATCCGTGCAACGGGGTTCTCAAAGATTTTTGCCCGTGAATCGACATCAAAGCGCACTCGGGAAAATCCTGGATCTCCCCTCGTGGATTTCAAAGACTATGTGTTTTTCACGTGCAGTCTGTCAGGTATCGTATGATTAACAGATAAGCTCGCGCGAGAAAACTAGGTAAAAAAACCTGATTCGCTACCTCTTATGACTGACAGCTCATGCAGTTTGTAAACATGGCGTTAGCTCGTGTTCACAGAGCAAGAGGTGGGACGAAAAGAACGCTTGTGTAAGTAAAACACAGGTAGAAAGAATGCGTGGTTTTGCTAGCAAATCCTAGAACGCTACGAGGTTACAAGCCTGTCAGATTACTGTAGGCTCTCTTTCCATTATACGTCACAGACAGTATGCGGATGTTTTTGCCTCAGTTACTCGGAATTACCTCTCAACACTTATTACTGCTTGTGTTAAGAGTATTTAAGTTTATGTGTGAACAAGAACTGAATTACAACACTTAAAGCAGACTCGTCAATGTGAACAAAAGCCTTATATTACAAATGGTGTGTAGATGACAAGCACGCAGATATAACCATGACTAATCAATATCACAGTACAAGCAGAATACGTGCATAAACTGGTCTTATCTTATTGTTACATTTATTATCGCCTCTTTAACCCGGCTTCTTTCTTATTGTTGGATCATGAAACTTCCTGGTAGGTAACATTTTTCCACATGTAGACAAAAATGATGTAACAACAGGACAGGTCTATAAATGGTAGCTTTATCTCTCCTATGATAAACCTGTTATTTATATAAAGCTGCGCACCAATACTGAGGACATATTAAAACCCCGTTTATTTTTTTTAAATTGTCAACTTAGCACATACTTGAAAGATGATAGAATGTTTCTTTGAGAATGGTGACAGAGGGAAAAAAGGGAAGTAAACCGGAACTTATGCGATGACAGGATTTGCTGTGGAGGGAGGAAGTAAAGGGTAATTGAAAAGTCACTGTGCACTTATTAATCCGGATTCGTTCTCTTGAATGAAAAATTATCCTGCCCGAGAAAGTATCTAAGAGGAAGAAATGAGACAGACGAAATTAGACGAGGTTTTATTATAAACAACAGTAAGTGGAAACACAATAACAATAATTTGGGTGTCGGTGTAGCTAAGAGGTATGGCGTCCGCCTCGATTTCTAAAGGTACCGTGTTCGATTCCCAGTTGAGAGAATATAATTTATGGAAAAAAATTGTTTCAGAACCAGTGATTCTAATCGTGTCATACTCACCCCTGGTCTCCTGGGTAGTGATATCGGATGCCTAGCACTTCTCGGATAAGGGCCAAAAAATAGGAGGTCCCGTGTGCAAGTTGCGCACGTTAAAAATCCCATAGCGGAAAACGTAAAGAGTAGGCCATAAGGCCGCTGCCCTGGCAAAATTTAAAAATTAGAAACGTACCACCAAATATATTTATACAATGTGTGATTCCTATATACACACATTAGGATTCTCGCCAGTGCTACATAGTTCGTGCACTGTGCTGAGATCCTCCTTGTGTGATCAAAAGGAGGAGACCGGAGCCCTGATGGAGTTGTCCGTGTGCAATGAAGATAGTCCTTAAAACCAAACCACAACAACCAATACAAAATATCATATCAACATAAAATAACAGCCACGACCACAATATAATAAATCCCCCCCCCCCCGCCCCGCCCCACCCCCCCTCCCCCCCCCGCCCCCCCCCCCCCCCCCCCCCCACCCCCCCCCCACCCCCCTACCCACCCCCCCCCCCCCCCCCCCCCCCCCCCCCCCCCTCCCCACACACACACCCACCACAACCCCCCCACACCCCACCACCCACCCCCCACCCCCCTCCCCACCCCCCCCCCCCCCCCCCCCCCCCCCCGGGAAAATAAAAACTGATTTTAAAAACAATAGAACAAATTTTACAAAACATTAACTCTTTGACACTCCAAACACTAAACCAAATACGCTTTAAATACTTAAGGAGAAATAAATGAAGCAACAACATTCTGATGTAAATATTTTAATCCATATACTATTATTTCTAACAAATTTTCTGACGTAAATGTCAACGAAAATTGAAAACAAAATTACAACGAATATCCTAATTAATTATAACCAAAGATTAGGTGATCTATATAGACCCTATTGAGACAGTGGATGCGAGGAGGCAGATAAAGCTGATCGGATGCTATTCCGCTATACTCCCACTTCTTTAGAAAAAAAAGAGGGGGGGAGGGGGGGGGGGAGGCCATTGCCAAGCGGTAGGTCACAGAACGCTCTTAATAATAATAATTATAATCATAATCATAATAATAGTATGTGCAAAGTAGCTTTTGGATAAATAAGCACGTTTGTTTGATTGGGAATTATTATGTTCATAGTGACATTTCAATCGCCTTATATAATGATTTAACTGGGGTTCTAATGGAACTTTCTCGTCTAGTAGGGATCATCATGTTTTACAAGAGACACTGGACCATCGTTAAACTACTGACAGCAAAATTAAAATTAAAGATACTTTGAGAGCATCATGCGTCACATGATAAATTACAGGGCCCCTGGATTTGATAATATAACTTTATAGGAAATTGAGACTGTAAAAAAGTTCGAATCAGACGTGATGACAGAACTCTAACTGGCAGTTACATCAGTGGGCACATCTTTGATTGTCGCACGCTAAAGTATGATGGTATGACAGGGTCACTTCATCCCAACGATGATCTACTAAAATATTTATTCAAAATTGGTGCAACAGATCTCTGCACCTGCTGTACCAGCACGATGACAGTCGAGCACTTGCTGCAGTCCTGCCCAACCTACTGCAATTAACGGAGTAGCATTTGGCAACAACCCACTTCTGTCAACGAAAAACTGTTTGGAGATGTCAGGAACCTTGAGCTGACTACTGCCTTTATAAGAGTCGTTAATGTGGAAGTCTGAAGGCGAACGAGGAAGAACAAGATTCATAACATTGGTTGTCGCTGTTCACTTCCTTGTTGATATGTTTGTAGACCATTGTCTTGGTTTCAGGAAGTGACGTCACTACGCCTGCTGGCCACCTTGGCAGAAGTTAACTTTCTAAGTCGGCCACCAAAGCGTGCCCTGCCGGCATTCGACTGTGTGGCTTTACAAAGTGTAAGACGCTTGTGTATTTCTGCTCCAGAGAGTATATGCTGTTCACGCTATCTTCATTATGTTGTACCATCACTAGATTACGCATACACCTCCGTGCAGTAATGCTAGTTAGTTTATGCAAAATTGAAAGAGGATGCTGATCATTACGTGAGTGACTTATTGTTCAATAAAATGTGTGAAAATGTCATCGACATGTTTCATTAGTACGAGACTGTACTTCGACGATAAAGACCATCATATTGATGCCTTCTATGCATGAACATACTCTCTCAGATGTTAAGTGGAGCTGTTATATGTCTAATAAAGTATTTCGTGAAGTGTCCAATCTAGCCTTTGGAGTGACGTTCTTTTTTACAAGTGTACGGTGTGAGGGCGGGAACTGAACGGGCCATACTCCTATCGACACTGGCTCTCAAGCACTGTTCTACAAAAGGGAAGCATTCGTTCTCAGTCTTGTGACTTACATGTCAAATTTATGTAATAGAATCAATTAATCACACTAAATCTGTTAGAAATTTTAAAAGTCAATGAAATTACATCGTGCACACATCATTAAACACTTATTAGCTCAATAAAAGTTGAATGAAACTGCTTTTTATACATAAAATTACTGTAAATTTAAAATTTTTGAGAAATTTCAACATCATCATCATCATCATCAGTTGCCATTTCTGGAACGAAGGTCGCCTGCAATGGATCTCCAACGACTTCTGTCTCTTGCCTTGATGGTGCACTCTGATTAAGACTCTTTCAAGTCCATTGATACAAACGTTTTTTGTTGTTGTGTATTGTCAATGGGCCACCACTGATAGGGTCTAATAATGATAGAGTCTAAAGTGGCCTATATATAAATATAGTATAATATACGCCCACACAGAGCTATTTCTAAATATGTGTTAATACTGTCACGTCTGCAATATTGAGTGCGTGTGTTGGTTTAGTCGTTTACACCACAGGTACGTACACAAGAGTCATGGATGGTTGTAAACGACTAGTGACATTTAACACTGCTTTATTCACATCACAAAACATTGCTATGAAATGCACATAGTCAGGATACAGTTCAAAGCATAACACGAAATATATCTTAACACTATAAGGACTGCACACTCGGCAGTTACCATGAGATCAGCGCTATAATAATATAGTGAATCCTACTAGCAATTTCTCACAAGACTGCACACCCGGCAGTTTGCAATAATCTCGCCTTCACTCATCTCAGCGCAATCTCTTCCTCAACAACTATCCTCTCACAGGAAACCATGGCCTATATAATATTCATCAGCGCTATAAAGTATCACCAATAACGATCCTCTCACAGGAGATCATGGCCTTTATATAATTCATCAACAACTATCCTCTCACAGGAAATAATGGCTTATATATATATATATATATATATATATATATATATATATATATATATATATATATATATATATATATATATATATATATATATATATATATATTCATCAACAACTATCCTGTCACAGGAAATAATGGCCTATATATATATTCATCAGCGCTTTAAAGTATCATCAATAACGATCCTCTCACAGGAGATCATGGCCTTTAAGGACTGCAAACTGCAGTTATCAAAATGGCCTACACAAAATCTTGGCCTCATAAACATTTTCACAATAATCCATACTGCAGTTTTATACCACGCTGTACCCACAGCGAAAAATCCGTCGACATTTTAACTTCAGCACTGCGCAGACATTTCACACTTCCCAAAAACACGGTCTTGACCTACCCGGTCAAACGCACAGAACACTCTCATCGAATCACACACTCGTCCCGCTCAACACAGTCACGAGACTTCCTCACTGTCAACACAACTCAGTCAATCAATCATCTGCGGGCTAGCCGCGAGCTATTCTCACCCCGCTCAAAACAATACAGAATAAATATATATCTCACAACTTGAGATGATCAGCGTTTTTCCACGCTATCTGTAATCTATCTCTCGAAACTACCACGAGATATTTTCAAAACAATTCAATAGCCAACAAGCAAACAAGTGCTCCAACTCAAAATCTAACTTGTCTACTAACATAATCAGATTTACTTCCCTTACACCAGTTCTGTTCTTAACATCCATCTCTTGATTTTATCTTCCCACTTATTGCGCTGCCATCCTCTTGCACATTTACCTTCAACTCCTTCCATTGCGGTCTTCAGCAAGGTGTTATGTCTCTTTGTGTTTCCTATTCCTTGAACAATTATTTGTGGCTTTTTAGGGCATTAAAAGCTTGTGTTTAAAACCTGTTTTTTTTAATTTTTAATTTTCGTCTTGTTAGTGTAATGTTTTTGTTCTTTTTAAGTTAAAGTCAAATGTAATCGATACGCTATTGACATTATCAGTTTACGATAAACGAGTCCAAAGCACAGGAGGCGGATTTCATTATTCAGTATATTACACGGAAAGTTGATTTTTTTGTTTTGTTTTATTTTTTTAAAAAATGTGATAAGAGTTGTAAATTACATTTTATTTAATGTAGTTGTCAGTTGTGTGTATGTCTGTGCACGCGCGTGCGATAGTGTGTGTGGGGGAAAAAAAAGGGGGGGGAAGTTTCAATATTTCTCTCTTGAGAGAAATCTTGTCTCTTGAGAGACAATCTTGTTGGAAAGAATACATATAGATTATTTGCAGTTATCGCCCATTTCACTGATGATACAATACAACAACAAAAATTAATATTAATTTCTTTCATTACTCTCATAAAGCCACTTCTATTTCTTTTCATACATTTAGCAGTCTGTCTCAGACTTCTCTCCTCGCCACTCAGTTTCTTCCTGATGGGGTTTGTGGAAACCATACTGTCAGTCTTCTCATCTCGTGGAGCAGACGTTTGTGGATGACATGTTCTAAATGTTGCTTGTCTTCTACACATGCAGTTGTGTTTATCTGTCTGACTTTTTGTTGAACATGCGGTATTTCAGTCTATAGTGGCTGGTTAACAGCCTGAAAATTATTACTTGATCTCTTAATGGTCATTAGTACACTTCTGCAACCTCTGAGTCTAGATGTTACGTATGTCATTTTAAAGCGTTTTTGAAAATTGAATTTATCTCTTGATATATATTCTTTTCTCAGTTTGAAGTTTACTGTCTTTTCGTGTACATAAATCTTGCAATGGACAAAGAGTTGGCTACCCGAAGAGCAGCAGCTGAGGACGTAGGTTTCTTCAGCAAAAGAGAAGTTAGCAAGAAGATGAAGATGACTGTATACCGCTCATCTTATGTTATAGTCTTGACTTGTGGATGCGAGTCATGGGCAATGACTACAACCCACAAAAGTCAGTTTCAAACCACATAAATGAGGTATCTGAGGTGGTCGAAGTAACAAGAAGAGACATGGTCCGCAACCAGACGATACGGCAAGATCTCAAAAACAACCCCTGTAGACCCAAGTAGAATAGTCCCAACTACAATGGTTTGGCCATGTCTGAGCATGAGAGAAGATCGGCTACCATGACAAGTATGGGAAACTAAGAGCCCGGAATCCAGACCTCCAGGACGACTCAGTCCACAGGGAGGACAACATTAGACAACCTTTGAAGGAACGAGGACTAGAATGGAACCTAGCCAGGAACAAGACAGCCGATAGGATAGTATGGCGCTCTCTCTGACAAATTTCTACAGTCCAGGTAGTAGAGGAACGACAAAGTAAGTATATAAGTAAGCTTCGAGTGAGCAGTTCTTGGTTGGTGATGATATTCCGCCACAACAATTAGGAGGATTTCGCTTAGGTAGATTGTGTGGAAATAGGACTATTGAGTGTAACTGTGGTACCGATAAAATGACTGTTGAACATCTGCTAAGATGAGGAACAGAGAAAGCACATATTGACGGCATCAGGACCATTACTGAACAAATTCTAAGTAGATACCAGTAATCTCAGGCTGACCATTGCTATCTTTAGACATATCTAAGTTGACGCCTGAAAGTGTACGAAGGAGAATTAGAAGGAGCACAATAAGAAGAAGTCGAAGAGGAAGACAAAGTAGCAGAAGAAGAAGTAGTAGTAGTTGTTGTTGTACACAAAGAAGAAGAAGAAAAAGACAAAGAAGAAGATAAAAAAGAGGAGGAAGAAGAAGAGTTATCTTTAATTATGGAAATGACAAAGTTTTTAGATAATAGCGTGGAGAAAAAGTGAGCACGAGCTGATTTCTTATATTTATCAACGCTGATATTTAAAGAAAATATAAACATTATAGTATCGAAGATAAATAATATAATAAACACTCATGTCATAACTTAATATGATTATAATGTTAAATTTTAACCCATGTGAAATGCTCTAGTGAGACAGGCATTTTACTATGCAGGCTAAACAGATTATGCGTTAACGTGAAAGTATAATTACTCAAGTATACTTGTTTTTTTTTAAATACACAAGTAATAATGTTCTGTGATAATAACATATTGTAAGTGTGCCAAGTGATATTACCATTGTATCATTTTTATAGTGGACGTTCTTCTGCAGTTCAGGCCATAAGACAAATGACTTTTTAGCGTCTTCTTTTATAATAAAACGGACTATTCCTATTTCATTAATTTTAACAGAATAACTTTTGTAAGCTCTAACACTTATCCGAACGTCCGGAAGTAGGTAATAGACGATTAGTAAGCACGCAGGAAAAGCTCTGGTGAATGAAGAGATATTGTTTTACAAAAGAATGTTAAAAATACCATGGATAACTTACACAAAAATAATGAGGATGTGCTGAAAGAATTCAGTGCCAAAAGGACGCCATTACTTAAATGTTAACAACATGACGTCAAGCATCACCTGTCCTGTGCCATCCCATGTCAGACGGGCCTGCGTGCCCAATTCTTAACTCTTTGAAAATAAAGTTCGTTCGTTCGTTCGTTCGTTCCCTCAGAATCTTTCCATGTCTTCTTCAGCTCTGTTAAGTCGGTTGCCAATGACATGAACGTTCTCCATGGCGGCGCTGAAATATTTACATTAAAGCTCTCCATGGCGGCGCTGAAATATTTACATTAACGTTCTCCATGGCGGAGCTGAAATATTTACATTAACGTTCTCCATGGCGGCGCTGAAATATTTACATTAACGTTCTCCATGGCGGCGCTGAAATATTTACATTAACGTTCTCCATGGCGGCGCTGAAATATTTACATTAACGTTCTCCATGGCGGCGCTGAAATATTTGCATTAACGTTCTCCATGGCGGCGCTGAAATATTTACATTAACGTTCTCCATGGCGGCGCTGAAATATTTACATTAACGTTCTCCATGGCGGCGCTGAAATATTTACATTAACGTTCTCCATGGCGGCGCTGAAATATTTACAGTAACGTTCTCCATGGCGGCGCTGAAATATTTACATTAACGTTCTCCATGGCGGCGCTGAAATATTTACATTAACGTTCTCCATGGCGGCGCTGAAATATTTACATTAACGTTCTCCATGGCGGAGCTGAAATTTTACATTATTGTCGTTACGTGACTCGGTCATGTTGATCATTTTTGTCTTGGGGGGGAGGAGGGATAATGAAGTTTCTGCAGGATGGGGTCCGATTGACACATTGGTTAGGGGACTTACTTCTCGTTGCGAAGATACCAGTTTCCGAGATCAAAACCTGACAGCGAGGGCTCTACCCAGCTGTAAATGATTCTGCTCTTGTGGTGGTGAAGGCAAAGACTTGGTCACCCCACTGCACACAAGTCTCTAACACATCACACCGCTACGGTAGTATCTGCTATGGGACTAACTTTATGGTAGGGTAGTCGGTCCTATGTCCAATGCTCTTTGGTCGCCTTCTACGACTTGCAAAGCAGATTGCAGTGATATTATTCTTCGCTTCCATATCTGGCTACGCCAGATCACAAGGGTGATAATTATTTAATTACGTAAATTACCCAGACTCCTAGGATAGTTAAACCATTTATAACACTTTCCAGCAACGTTAGAATAACTGAGCTCGAATACCGGAGTGTCGGACAAGAACTTCAGAAACATAAATTACCGTCATAACAGCATTACTGCTTCGTTCAGTTATATGTGTGTGTGTGTGTACTTTTTTTTACATCGAAGAAGAAATTCTTTCTTTTCCTTTATACATGATTGCCTGTTGAAGATAAGCAGTTATTCCTCTCTCTGTTAGTCTTTCTTTCTTTTCCTTTCTACATGATTGCCTGTTGAAGATAAGCAGTTATTCCTCTCTCTGTTAGTCTTTCTTTCTTTTCCTTTATACGAGGTACATGATTGCCTGTTGAAGATAAGCAGTTATTCCTATCTCTGTTAGTCATTCTTTCCTGAACAATTTCCTCTAGTTATCTCTGTCTTCATTGTCCATCTCATTCTCGCCACCTATCTTCGCATAAATTTGGCATTTCCCTAGACTTCTTGTGACCAACTTCCTCCCATGTTCAGAAATAAATTTTAGTCAGTGCTAGTTGGGGCTGAATTGAACAGTTGGGCTATCAGGCAGTGCCCGTGGGCCCACAGCAGTAGGGACCCACATTCTCCTAGCCTTCATCTTGTTTAATCAACTGGAAGGGTAATCCGGGGCCAATGACCTTAATTGTTCAAAGGCCCTGATCACTATAGCCCGCCCCTAAGCGCTATTTATTTGCAGTCCTTGTTCTGAAATCGCCAGTGTAAGAAAGGAAGCAAGAACTGCTTTCACGGAGCCACCAAGAAGACATGCGCACAATCATAGTGGGTTGACGAACAAATTGGGTTGGCCACATCCTCAGAAGATGCCCTGACACCATCAGCAAAACTGCCATGATATAGACTCCAGAATGAAAGCGACATCGATGCCGGCCATAATCTACCTGCCGGCCATAATCTACCTGCCGGCCATAATCTACCTGCCGGCCATACTCTACCTGCCGGCCATAATCTACCTGCCGGCCATAATCTACCTGCCGGCCATAATCTACCTGCAGGAGAAATGTGAAGGCAAAGCATGAGCCAAAGCTGGGGAACCATACAAAGGATAGCTGCTGACCGAGGACACTGGAGACAGTTTGTTGCTGCCGTACAAGATGCCACAAGGCGTGATGGCCACTCACTGCTTTATTAGTCAGCCGCCAGGAACCAAAAAAGAAGAAGAGTAGAGATAGAGTGAGACCGATAAACAAATGGAGAAGAAAACTGGAGACAGAGATAACAGAGATAACAGGGATAACAGAGATAATAGAGATAACAGAGATAACAGAGATAATAGAGATAACAGAGATAATAGAGATAACAGAGATAACAGAGATAACAGAGATAATAGAGATAACAGAGATAATAGAGACAATAGAGATAACAGAGATAATAGAGATAACAGAGATAACAGAGATAACAGAGATAATAGAGATAATAGAGATAACAGAGATAACAGAGATAACAGAGGCTAAGGATCAAAGAAGAACACACACACACACAGGCATGCATGTTTTCTGAAACAACAGCCATGAGGTGATGGGAAGAAATTGTACCAGTAGCGATAGAATTAATGAGTGCTTTTTGTGTATTTAGTAATGTTGAAGTGGGCGCAAGAGGGCTTGTGGCTGCATCAGTGTATGATCTATTGAAACTGTTGGGGCTGAGGGGACAGTCGAGAACAAGGGCACTGAAGAGGCTTAGTGAAACTGCCGAAAAGGCATCAGGCTGGCTGTGGAACAACCGCAATGGGCAATGGAAATCGTGACAATGAACGCTGCGGTACAGAAAACACCAGGAATTTTTCTAAGTCCACAATACGCTGAGTTTTTTTTAATGTACTAGTGAACGGGCTGTGACTGAGGGGCAACAGGCGGTGTATATTATATAGAGGTGTCAGTGTCAGAATTTCAGTGGTGAACGCGCAGTGACTAGGCTCAGCGGCATCGCGATGGTGTCTCAGTGTGTGCGACGGAACGAATGGAATAATTTGTCTTTTCTTTGTTACTTTCACAATTGCATCTACGGCTGGCGGAGTTGTGAATTAAAGTTGCTACCATAAGTGAAATGGGTTCATTTTCGATACAAGACAACAGGAGGCTGAGACGCTTGGGAGTCATGACCCAAGTGGGCCCGGCCCCCCTTAGAGTGTAAAGGAGTATACTGGGCCAAAACACTTGTCCGATGGGGGGACTCCTTCTGATGATCATATTGCCTCCTGTTGTATCGCTCTTTAAAGAGTTTCCTATCATCATCAATATAACTCTGTGCTTTATACGAAGCGAGGAATTAAAAACCAAAAAATTATGTTAGCTTAATATCACCTTTATTATTATAATTAGCTTGTGACTATCAGCTGGCAGCACCAATCGCTTGTTAAACAGAAGAGCATGGACCACATCTGCAGAAATCATTCACGTGTGTTTAATCTCATTTATTTATGCTGCAAGTTGACGTACTATAATGAATCTCCCATTGAGGAAAACAAGTTGCTTCAGAAATCACCACTACAGGAACATTTGAAATGTTCTGGCCAATACTTCATGCAGCAGTGGCCTCTTGCTCATTAAGGAGTGAAAATCTGATAAGAAGAATCATAAAGACGGAAAAAGTGATGATAATGATGATTATGGTGGTGATATGATATGATGATGATGATGATGATGATATGGTGAAATATGTTATAACCCTTTCCTTACTTTCAGGCATGGTGGCAGCAATGGATGAAAGCATGAAAAACGTCACCCAAGCGTTGAGAGATTACGGGTTTTGGAATGATACGATATTGATATTTTCTGCAGGTGATTTTCTAGTAACATTTTATTCGCGTATCAAATTATCTAGTCCTCAATATTTTCTCCATTTAAATTCCCTTTCCCTACTTAGCATTTACTTTTAACACCCGGAAATGGCAGCCATTTTATGTTTTCATGGCGCAATCTGTGATCGAGTAAATATGTCACGCTGTTCTAGTACCATGACTGGTGGCTAAGGTGATCATGTCACGTCAAAAGTCCCTGTCTCCAGGTATGTCAAAAGTCCCTGTCTCCAATCATGTCAAAAGTCCCTGTCTTCAGTCATGTCAAAAGTTCCTGTCTCCAGTCATGTCAAAAGTCCCTGTCTCCAGGTATGTCAAAAGTCCCTGTCTCCAGGTATGTCAAAAGTCCATGTCTCCAATCATGTCAAAAGTCCGTGTCTTCAGTCATGTCAAAAGTTCCTGTCTCCAGTCATGTCAAAAGTCCATGTCTCCAGTCATGTCAAAAGTCCATGTCTCCAGTCATGTCGAAAGTCCCTGTCTCCAGTCATGCCAAAAGAAGATGTATAATCGGAGCTTAAAGAGTTCGGCTAGGTGGTTAGAGCGCTGTCCTCTCGGCAGCGGCAAAGTTACCTGATTCATGTATCAAAATCTGGTAGCGTCACGCTCCAGTATATCCAGCTGTAAATGGTTACTTGACTATGCTTTTGATTTAGAGACGGCAAAAGCAGAAGGAAGGGAACTGTTCACTCCATCTGATAAAACTGTACGTAGTGTCAGCTACGGGACCTACCTTTACCTTTTTTTACACCTAAACACATCCAAGACTGAATAAGTATACACAACAGGTTGATCTGAACATCAGTCTAAAGAAGACAGAGGTCATGACGCTCACTGTCAGCAACCCTGAGCCCATATCAGTAAGGAATCAGCTACAGGAACAGACAGATACCTTCACATAACTAGGATACATAGTAACACCAGACGGCGGAGCAAGCAAAGACATCAACAACAGAATGAACAAAGCAAGAACAGCCTTTTTTAGTCTAAACAACATCTGGAAGTCATCTCAGTATAGCACAAGGACAACATTAAGATTATATCAGAGCTGTGTGCTTTCTGTGCTTCTCTATGGTGCGGAATGCTGGAGAGTTACAGAGAAGCAAATGTCGAAATTGTCCTCTTTTCACACAACATGCCTAAGAAAAATTCTCCGAATCTTTTGGCCGAATACTATCACCAACCAAGATCTGCTTACTCGGAGCAAGCAAGAGGACATGCACACCATCATAGCTGGCAGACGCTGGAGCTGGGTTGGCCATGTCCTCAGAAGAAACCCCGATGCCATCACAAGAACAGCTATGCTATAGACCCCTGAAGGAAAACGAAAGAGAGGCCGACCAAAAACAACTTGGCGGAGGACTTTGGACGCTGAGATGCAAAGAATGAACCAGAGTTGGGGCACTGTACGAAGGATGGCCACCGACCGAGCAAAATGGAATCAATTTGTTGTTGCCCTACAAGACGCCACGAGGCGTGTTGGCCACTGACTACTTTGACGGTCGGCGGCTAAGGATCAAAGACAAAGAAGAAGAAGAAGAAACCTAAAAACAATGCTATGGCATTAAGAAAAGGGACAATTATTGACGTACTGTAGAAAGAGGAATAGTCTTCATGCTGTATTTTAAAAAGAAATTAAATTCATTATTTATATTACAGATAATGGAGGGGAAATGACTTATGGAGGCAATAACTATCCATTGCGTGGGCGAAAAGGAACACTTTGGGATGGTGGAATGCGGGCTGTTGGTTTCGTGGCTGGTGGTTGGTTGAACAAGAAAGTTCGGGGCTCTGTGAGCAGAGAACTTATCCACGTGTCTGATTGGTTCCCAACCCTGGTCAAACTAGCAGGTGGGAATTTAAACGGGACAAAACCTTTGGATGGCGTTGATCAATGGACCACGATTGCGTATGTTATATGTTATAATTGTTATGTTAAAATTTGTTATTGATGTATAGGGATTTTAGGTTGCAATTGTTGTAATATAAATGGCATGCTGCCACGTGTAGCTGCTGCGGGTGTTTGAAGTGACACAGAGATAATAGCTCTACTGCACCTTCAGGCATGTCGTACAAGCCAACTAAAATGAGGTTGTGAATAGGGCTAGCAGCCTCATCATGTATAAGAAATTAACACTGAAACCACCACAACAGCATGTGAATGTTTGGTGCAGGTTTCCCGCAAGGGGCTCAGCTGGAGGTGTGGCTCCATGATATTGTAAGGAACCAAATAAAATAATGATGATGAAATGTGATGCCAGCTTTGTTGTAGAAAGAGTGGTAGCTGAAGATGTTGTAGAAAGAGTGGTAGCTGAAGATGTTGTAGAAAGAGTGGTAGCTGAAGATGTTGTAGAAAGAGTGGTAGCTGAAGATGTTGTAGAAAGAGTGGTAGCTGAAGATGTTGTAGAAAGAGTGGTAGCTGAAGATGTTGTAGAAAGAGTGGTAGCTGAAGATGTTGTAGAAAGAGTGGTAGCTGATGATGTTGTAGAAAGAGTGGTAGCTGAAGATGTAATAGAAAGAGTGGTAGCTGAAGATGTTGTAGAAAGAGTGGTAGATGAAGATGTTGTAGAAAGAGCGGTAGCTGAATGTTACCGGATTATATGCTCCATTACGCAGTAACTTCTTCTGTATTGGGTATCACACTCTCAATGACTGGAAACTACCACCGAAAATAACGGAAATGTTATTATCTATTAGTTTTTAAGCCACCTAATGATATGGTTCAAATGCTATGTTAACGCCATTGTGTTATTCAGTGACAAAGGCGTAAATGGGTTCTCCTTATAAGCCACGCCCACACAGAGCTATTTGTAAATATGTCACTACTGTTACTATGCCTAGAATGTTCAAAGTAGGTGTGTACTGGTACATTCATCCATCACAGTGACACACATAGGATTCATGTATCGTTGAACGATGAGTAACGTTTAAAGAACAGTTTATTTACGTTACAACACAGACGACGACACAGACGAAATACAGCATATAGTACATAGCATCAAGTAAATGTATTCATGAAGCTCCCACACTCCCCAGAGCTCAATCACAGCGCCTAGTGGCTCACACCTCATAGAAATACACATCCACCATGTTCCTTAAAGAACTGCGTTCACCGCAGTTGTACATATGGCCTCAAATACGGCCTCATACATATGGCCTAATCCAGAAAAACTGCTCACATCGCAGTACTATTAAATTCATCACAATAGCGGTGCACTTCTTATAGAAGATGCACATAACGATTTTCCTCAAAAGACTACGTCTCCCCTTCTCAACAAAGGCTGCTCTCCGGCAGTTGAATAATCATCATCATCGCTATCCCTTCTTAAGGCCCAATAATAAATAGTGGTGAACATCCACAATATTCCTCAAAGGAAAGACTGCGCGCACAGCAGTCTGCAGTAATATAGCCTGCACAATATATGGCCTAATCTCCTTTACAAAAATGTCTATCGCCTACAAAGTAATGTCTTTACCTCTCAGACTCTTCATAGCGCCTAATTGTAGACTAGTGGTGCACTTCTCATAGAACGTGCCCAATAACAAAATCTCTCATAAGCTGCATTCACTGCAGTCATAAATGTTATAGTACATACCATCTTCAAATAATCTAACACATGGAAGAATATTCAATATAGGAGGAATATTCAAATACAGGAAGAATATTCAAATACAGGCCTGTCCAAAAAGTCTCCACCGAGACACACATTGTGAAAAACACTATACATCTTCACCGAACACTGGTCGGGAATACACACTTAGAAAAAAACACCAGGGTTGACTTCACTCCGTCAACACCTAGAACCGACTGCTAGCGGTCACAAAATCTCCCGCCTAAACAGTCACGAGACTTCGCTGTTCACACAGCTCAGTCCCTTCCACGGACTAGCCGTGCGAACTATTTACAGTTCTACAATACAGAACAGCGCTCACGACGCTATCTGTACACTATGACTTCTTTCATATATTTGTTTAACCAATTCACCGTTAATTAAGTCTACAAGTAATGTAACCCTTAATTTACTCTGTCCAACCCGTATACAAAGGATCACCTCCCTTTTGACCTTAACATACTACCACCACCTCCGGAGAAAAAAATGATTTATCATTTTTTTGACAAGAACTACATCAAAGAAAAATGAGGGGTCAGCTAAGCTCTAATATACTCATACAAAAATTAGCTTATGTTAAGGTTATAATAATACATCGACAAAAAATATAAGCCAGTGTACAATAAAACAAATTATACACAATAATCTGCTAAGTACACTAAATAAACAGTTTCAAACAAAGTTAAGTATGTTCACTGTAGACCAAGTAGTATACAATAAATAGAAAGTAACAGACAAGATCAAGCAAAAGAAGCATGATCAACCCTGAAAATCAGCAATGAAATCAATATAGTAACAAAGATCAATAATACCTAATAGCAACAATTAAGCAAATCAATTCCTTACATCAAACTAGATAGAACCGACATAAATAGCTACCTCATACCAAACCATATAATCAACATGACAATTCTAAGGAAGGAAGTATAAGAAGTGTAAGAAGTAAACGATATGCAAATAGAAATAAGTGACACCTAGATGAAACATAGAATTATCACCAAAGTATAAACCGCTTCAAAATAAATGAAGTGAAACGAAGAATCATACGAAAAGAAAGAAGAAACTTCAAGAAATGAATGTATAGAATAAGGTAGTAATACATCCCAATAACTATCTATACAATCATGACAATACACCATAGAACAAAAAGACAAAGTATATATATATATATCAAACACGAACGAAGGATATAACTACATAATGCATAATAAATAATTTAGCCAAATTACAAAACTTATTCATAACTAAAATGAAATATCACATGCATCACACACAAAAAAGTATGTATGATATGTAAAAACACAAATATCACAATCTCAAAAGAAAAAAAAAATTATTATCTTTTTCTCTTTTTTTTTTTTTAAATGTGGAAATATCAATATATATTATTACTCCTAGTGTACAATTAAGCACTGGACACATAAAAAATACAATACTTTCACACAGAAAAACAAATACATTTTTCAAAATTACAATACAAAAAAGTTTCTTAACGTTAAGTTAAATAAAAATAGTATTTTAAACTTTTACAAGTTTCAACCTGTAATTAATAAATCACAAGTGAAATGAGCTTTTAACAAAATGTGTGACATAAAAAAAATATTCACATCTCTAAGTAAACACAAATGAGCACCTATAAAACCACACTTTTAACATCATACCAACTTGTCAATATAAACATAACATTATTTCTCATGAACAAGTGTTTAAGTCAGACTACTAAATTCTTCAAACAAACAACAATATCTGCTATCTCTGACAATTCTACATATACAGTTTAGTTCCAAAATAACATTTCACAACACAACAATTACTTCATATAACCTCTGTATAAGGTAATATATTAACTAAACATGGAGTCAGATACGAAAAAGAAAAACAAATTTAGTAACCAAAAAATTCTCTGAAAGCGACTAACGACATATTGTCATAACTAATGAGTTTGTGCTTAGGGCTGGCAATCTCATTATGTATAAAACTATTCTAACAATTAGTCCTGCAAAATCATATCAATGTTTTGATGTAACAGCTATTATAGCTCCAAACTTGACAACAAAGCACATATGGTCAAATACAATATGAGAAAATGGAATAGTCTTCAGACTAGTGTATGTAAATACAAAAACAACTCAATAATTTCATCAACAACAAAAAAATAACAATCAAAGACCAAGTCATTACAACACGATATGTAACAATTCATTACACCTATAATCCAATACACAGAGGCCTCACAATGAGCCTCAATAATACTCAACAACGATATGCCTCAAAAAAGTAAAAATAAAAAAATCATGAAATCTTTACAAAATCTTCAACATTACATAGCAAATCACTCAAAACATGTAAAAAAAAAACAAAAAAGCAAAATCAAATCAAATAGACAACATACAACACACAAAAACAACAACAAAACCACCCACTGCTAACAAAGGGACTAGGATGCTCTAAACCTACACTACACGACTATAACCAACACATAACATTACACCAAATACAAAAAACCCCAACACTTAAACAACCAACACTCACAAACCGTTCCCCTCATCCAATCAAAATAATCTAGCAACACATCCTAAACCCCCATGACACATGTCCCCTCATCAAAACCACCACCACACCACACACGAACTCACAACGTCACCAGTCCTCCCACAGAACATACCTACACAAACACACAACACCACCAACCCTTAACACTCGTGCATAAACAGTGAACAAAACTTCTAAAGAGCCATAGTGAAAAGTCCAAACAATAGGACCCAACGACTAGGGGTCTTTAGGACCCATACGTAAGGCAGAAGATACCGCACCGATACCAGGGACTCGCACAAACAACAACAATCAAAACAAATACTCCGGAATATTCCACAATAATGACAATCCTCGTTCATGTACACCACAGCGGTACAAGAATCCAATGCTTGTAAGTCACCGCAAACCGACCGTTTTGCAATACCGATGGGTCCCCAACAAACTACGCTCATAACACCCGGGCCGGGCACTTAGCTTGGAGACTGCGTAAACTATAGGCTGATACCCTTCATCCATTCACATAAAGCAACCCGCCCAGCGCACCAACCCGAGATAAGAACAAGCAAAACCCCCCCGAAGGTTTTTCTACTTAGAGTTGGTCGTAATTTGTGTCCATACGTAAACTTTAGGCCACCTAGTACAAACAGCTTTCAACGTCACACAGTATACCCAAATCTCACCGATTACACTATCAGTAAAACTCATCAACCTACAAGCTTAATGGATCACAACCTTACTAGACTTCATAGGGAGAACACCACCCCATTACCCGGGAATAACAGATGGTCTCCTCAAACAACACTCACTTTAGAGCAATCACCCTTTAAACCAAACACTACCTCAAGATCAACCTCTACCACATACATTACGCCATAAGGATAATAAGGAATGCGAGTGTCACACAGACGGAAGTGCACTACCACTCATCATCCACGAAGAATCCATCCGAGCCCACCCCCCCAATGACATATGTACAGCATTCTGTGACTTAAATTCTCCCAACCCCTAAGCCCCGTCATGAAAACCCTACCGTCTAGAAGACGTAGATAATCAAACAAGTATTTTCAGCTAAAGAGCAACGAATGTGTTCACACTTCTAGCACGTATTTCAAAAACCTACCCACCCCAACATTTCCCGTAAATAAATCACCTTGATCCATTAACGTACATCCAATCTCATTCTAACAAACTTACGAGCTCCAAGTTCCCATGATACATCACACATACAATCCACTATCAGACAGCCCGTATTAAAAACATTGTTTCAATCACAAGGAATAAAGCTATTAACGCTTACCTTACCACTGTTCCCTCATTCTATGTGTGGCCCGCAAGAACTACCAGAACATCTCCACCGCATTCCGTACACAACATACTTACTTTCAACTCACCTTACAGCCTTTGGACGATGAGCCACTATGGTAATAGGACATCCACGTATAAAATAAGACTACAATTCAAAAGATGTTCCAACATATACCACTGCCAGATTCCATACAAAGCCCCCCAACATTGAAACCGCAAACCCATAACAACCAATCCCCCCCCGAGAATATGAGTTCCTATGAGTTCACAAAACCCGTCCATAGAACAAATATAAGCAGTCTCGCCACAAACATTTCAATACATGCCCCACCCCAGTTGTTACACGTATACAAGCGAGAAAGTATCAATTTCCTAATTCGACCTCCTCCCAAAGTCTACCTAGGCTCAGCACCATATCACACCAACACACTATCATCCAACTAAATGCCCTCAAGCTTGTACGTTTCCAAATGCACTCGAATGAGTTTCAAATCAAAGTTTTTTTCATTCCAAATGCTGTATCCCTCAACCTTCTATATCGTCAAATCTGGATCCAAACAGTCAGGGCTTCACTCAAAGTATTCCTACATTATACAAGTCTTGTTCGACTTTCCACTATAACTTGAGTTTTTTCGCCAAGTCTAACCTATCTTTTACTATCTGCACTTCTCCATTCTCTGAATGCTTCACATACTCATGAAATTTCCATTTTGTCATCTGGCAAGGCTTCTCAAGATTTGTCCATCAAACTTCTATGACCTGCTAATGGTAAAGTTGGTCGTCCATTTTCACCCAGGTCGAGATTGACATTTCAATTATCAATTCACTGAACCCACAATTTTTTCCGATCACATCCAACATCAGAGTTTCCAAACGATCTCCCTGTCATAACTACATCATCAATAAACTAGTTCTCTTTTGCTCTGTAGCATGACCTTCTTTCAATCCAACTGTCATCTGACTGTTCAAAACATACAACAAAATATAATCTGCACAATCGTAACATTGCTTCATCCATCTAAAATCATTCGTCATCAATCTGACTACTAATATCTCTAGTATCCAATCGGCTGAGTACGCAACATAGTTCCAACTAAGTGCCAAATTATGCGTTACTCATGTAAGTGATCGTTACAGACTATGCCAATTAATGGTCTGGACGTATTATGCATCCCACTCAACCGTTGATATCTACAAATGGCTTTGAGCAAAAGTCCAATCGGAACACTTAGATACAAAGTGAATGTTCACTTACTATCGCAGTGAAATCAGCTCGATTACCATAACTCAGGGCTCCTCTTTCATCACATACTTGACCTAACTCCCAAACCTCCTTACTGTAGAGGGGGGTGGGGGGGGGGGGACTGAATGTCATCGCCTACTTACGCACCCTCATCGTTAAATGACTGTCACAAGGTTATAAAACTATAATCGATACTGCTCCCTAAAACCCAAAAACACCCACCACCAATAAATCACACAGACCAAGAAATCAAAAACGGTCTTCTTTACCCTTAACAGCAACTACACCTCGCAATGACAAACCTCACGTCGCAAAGCTCTGCCCATCTCATACAAAACATAGAATTCTCGCTAACCTTATGCCCAACAATCACCCCAGCCAACACCATGAAGCCCGATGTACAGTCCCCCAAAATACAGCGTCGTACCAGCACGCCCCTTTAATCTCCTAAACAATCCTAAAACCATGCAGCTAAACGTGATGTGTTCTGTGAATGATGGTTCCATCCAAACATGCTTTGTTGCTTCCCTGATAAAAAATAAAAATGCCATACGGCATTAGTCAAATCGAAAAGACACATCGAAGAACTCATAATCACCCATAGCTCTGTGTCCAATTGTCAAGGAGATGACTAATAATATAAAATGAATCAAAACTTCCGCCACTATACCTAAAGCAGGCTGTCCCAGAGCTTCATAAGTACATGACTCGCGAATCGTAGTTATTTCACCCATGTTCCACAGTCGGTCAAATCCTCAGCACCATCCCTTAATAAACATCATACGCATCTCCTCACTTATTCATATTTTTTCATTTAAGCTGTATATCATCAATTCCGTGAGTCATCAATGTCGTTCCTCAATTCATCATTTATAATGCTCGTTCGCAGTACAAGCGTTTCAGATCCTACTCCGCATCTCCGTCTAACACAGGTTCAATTAATTAAACATCTGAAAGAAACACAACTGACATCTGTCTATTGAGCAATCTTGACAGAAACATGAACTCTTTCCACCCCTAGTTTAGTCATCAATCACGAAACATTGGCAGTCCTAATATCCTGTCTTTGTCTGTATCTATTCAATCTCATCCAAAAATTGCTTGAGTCAAATTAATGATCCCAGTTTTGTCATTCTGACAGTTGTACTATCTGTTCGTAGGTCACTTATTATATACTCGATCTTAAACTTTCACGGCGAAACAGACGCTCAATGAGTTGACTTGGAAGCCTAAAATAAAGGGCAAAATCGACTCAAACTAGTCAACACGATGCCTTCTTATCATCTTAAAACACAGTCCCCTATCTAAGCTATCTTCATTAATGCCCTCGATCTCTCCTACAACTTATCCTTCTCACATATTCTTGACCATTCAAACGTTTCCAACCACATCAACTTATTCTGTTATCAAACTGTCACAAACCATGCTCAGCATCTAAAGTATTTCCTTCTCCCACCCCCAAAACTATTCACGTTTCACCTCCCCTTATGTGCCATCTAGTTCGTTTCTATTTACTCCCTACCGTTTATCTTCACTGCCACATTAAAAAGTTGCAAAATCACCTAAAATCGAAATCAGACTAAAAGAAAAAATAAATGTTGCACCCGACTCATTTCTAGTGACGCCCCCCATCGAACCCATTCGCTGAAAGCTTGGATAATCTCAGCCCACCCGCCCAATGGGAACGATAACCCCACTTCATGTGGCGCAATCTGCGGTGTGCGGCGGACAAGCATCCCCAGGGAACAGTCCTGCATGGAGTAAGGTGTGGTGTGTGTTGGAACCGTGAAGCACCCCTCGTACATAGCTAAACTGTGTGGGCGAAGTGAAGTCTTGTGACCTTAGTACTTGTTGGGTTTACGATCATACCCAGCCCATTAAATCAACCCAATAAATCTACCTTTACATGTGAATTGTACGAATACCATGTCTGCGAACAAATGACCTGCAGTACCCCACTAAGACCAGTTTGCCCAGCTCGTTCCTCCCAATTGGAGCTAACTACGTAGCCCCCCTCCACTAGACTCACCAACTAAACGCACCGTAACCAAGCAGATCAAATGTGGTCACACTACTAGTATACGAGGACCAAACCCGACAATCCTAAGCATCATCAGCACAATCACAAAATACTCGCAAACGGTCCCCCGTTATGATTGTAAAAAAAAGCATAACGGCTAACTTCAGGAAGCCTCTCTAAGAAGAAATCCCCAGTGGAGTGTCCTTTAGCCGCTCCAGAGTATGTATATGTAGAGAAGCCATTCAAAGTTCGGACTTACAGATCGGTCACGACTAGAGATATTGTTAATACGTTTAATCGTTTACAGAATATCTGCACCAGTCTATAACACGTCTAGCGATCATCCGAATTAGATAGTATGATCATTTTTGACGAGTGAAACCAGTCGCATGAAATCATGCTTATGGTATAGCGCAGAGTCAATACACTACCCAGTATGTCTAAGAGATTAATGGAGCGTTCTCCCCTGTGTGCGACCTAACTTAAAGAAACCACAACTATGAAAGCCCATGAGACTATAAGAAAATCAATTCTGACGACCTCTAGCGACCTTCGTAGCTTACGTAGTGCAGTATTGGCGCTTGTGCTATAGTTGTTCTGTCTGTCATGCATGTATTCGATTACTTTGTACGTGACTATACATACATATTCTAAGATTTCAAGACGATCGGCGTTATAATAGCGATACTCAAAGTATGCTCCATATCACACCAACAATACCAACGTAGTTATTACTCTCCCATTCAACAACCACCCAAGACGCCATATAATCATACAATTAAGACCATGAACGGTTTAAACACGATCTGTACTGGAGGTTGCGTTTTTGTGTGGATATTGGGATATGTTGTATTGTGTATTGGCTTTCCAGAGTTATGACGCAGACTCACGCTGTCATTTATACAACGTTGACCAGACTTGTGCGAAGCTTTTCGTTTCGTGATTCTGTCCGTTTCGAAAACAAAACTAAGGGGAGTGGGCTGGACCTAACCAAACCCCTCCACAATATGCCGGCCACTCCCATCCCCCAAAACATGCCCACAAATCCATCCCCCCAACACACCAAACCCCCACACCAACAACACCCCCAAAAACCCACCCCACCCCCCCCCCCACCCCCCCCCCCCCACCCCACCCCCCACCCCACGCCCCCCCCCCCCCCCCCCACCCCCCCCTAACCAACCCCCCCCCCCCCCCCCCCCCCCCCCCCCCCCCCACCCCCCCCCGTGACCCTAGTACCCCCGTGATTTTGATTATTATTTATTTCAAGTTTTATGTTCAATTTATGTGGTAATATAAATATATAAATACTGTTGTTGAAATCAAGATTTTAAAGTAAGTCAGGTTGGGGTTGTATTTAGTCAGTATTTTGTCACTTATTGTGCAACAACATTCAATTATGCATTAAATCTCATAACAATACGCTATCAATATGAAATACTCAGTAGCATAAATAATAATATTGGAATGTCTTTGACAACATACCTATAGAAAAAGACACAGTTTTCACACAAAAAAAACTACTTATCTTGTAAGTAGAAATCAGTCCCGTTCTTTCTCTGTTTACCAATGATTGAGCATCAGACAACACACCATAAGCACAACTCCCTTGTCGAAAGGCGCTGGCTATAAGCACTGGACTCGGCGTCAACTGTTACCTCTGGTACTTGACTCGTCAACTGTCACCTCTGGTAATTGACACAGCATGAAATAGGAAACTTGACTGCTGCAAATATGTCATAGGAAGCATGTATACCTTAGACACATCACCGTGTCACCGATTACCGGTCACGAGCGTCACCAAACTGTCTGTAAGCAATGCAGGTATCAATAAGGCTTGAACAATTTTAACGATGATTCATTTAGGCTGGAAATAAGTATCCTTGTCATAGATGAATGTCATAATCATCTATTCCTAACTTATATTAGTCCACTCATTGCTACTGTCATATGTAGACTGGCCCGTAGGCATAGAGGACGAACAACACAGGTAAAGCTGACCTGGGTTCTAAATCGAAGCCCCGCCCACACAGGCAGATGATAAATAGGTCAAGATTTCTTAGTAGTAAGGCCACTATGTATCATGACGCGAACGTTGTAGGTTTATGATCCAAAAATGACTGGAACAGAAGATAAAACCAGTCTTGGCCATCACGTATGTTACCGGATTATATGCTCCATTACGCAGTAACTTCTTCTGTATTGGGTATCACACCCTCAATGACTGGAAACTACCACCGATAATAACGGAAATGTTATTATCTACAAGTTTTTAAGCCACCTAATGATATGGTTCAAATGCTATGTTAACGCCATTGTGTTATTCAGTGACAAAGGCGTAAATGGGTTCTCCTTATAAGCCACGCCCACACAGAGCTATTTGTAAATATGTCACTACTGTTACTATGCCTAGAATGTTCAAAGTAGGTGTGTACTGGTACATTCATCCATCACAGTGACACACATAGGATTAATGTATCGTTGAACGATGAGTAACGTTTAAAGAACAGTTTATTTACGTTACAACACAGACGACGACACAGACGAAATACAGCATATAGTAACATCAGCATCAAGTCAAATGTATTCATGAAAGCTCCCACACACTCCCCAGAGCTCAATCACAGCTGCCTAGTGGCTCACACCTCATAGAAATTACACATCACCATGTTCCTTAAAGAAACTGCGTTCACCGCAGTTGTACATATGGCCTCAAACATACGGCCTCATACATATGGCCTAATCCAGAAAAACCACTGCTCACATCGCAAGTTACTATTAAAAAAAATTCATCACAATAGCGGTGCACTTCTTATAGAAGATGCACATAACGAATTTTCCTCAAAAAGACTACGTCTCCCCTTCTCAACAAAGGCTGCTCTCCGGCAGTTGAATTATCATCATCATAGCTATCCCTTCTTAAGGCCCAATAATATAAATAGTGGTGAAACATCCACAATATTCCTCAAGGAAAAATGACTGCGCGCACAGCAGTCTGCAGTAAATAGCCTGCACAATATATGGCCTAATCTCCTTTACAAAAATGTCTATCGCCTACAAAAGTAATGTCTTTATCCTCTCAGACCTTACTCTTCATAGCGCCTAATTGTAGACTAGTGGTGCACTTCTCATAGAACGTGCCCAATAACAAAATCTCTCATAAGCTGCATTCACTGCAGTCATAAATGTTCTGGTACATACCATCTTCAAATAATCTAACACATGGAAGAATATTCACTATAGGAGGAATATTCAAATACAGGAAGAATATTCAAATACAGGCCTGTCCAAAAAGTCTCCACCGAGACACACATTGTGAAAAACACTATACATCTTCACCGAACACTGGTCGGGAATACACACTTAGAAAAAAACACCAGGGTTGACTTCAGTCCGTCAACACCTAGAACCGACTGCTAGCAGTCACAAAATCTCCCGCCTAAACAGTCACGAGACTTCGCTGTTCACACAGCTCAGTCCCTTCCACGGACTAGCCGTGCGAACTATTTACAGTTCTACAATACAGAACAGCGCTCACGACGCTATCTGTACACTATAACTTCTTTCATATATTTGTATAATCAATTCACCGTTAATCAAGTCTACAAGTAATGTAACCCTTAATTTACTCTGTCCAATCCGTATACAAAGGATCACCTCCCTTTTGACCTTAACACTGAAGATGTTGCAGAAAGAGTGGTAGCTGAAGATGTTGTAGAAAGAGTGGTAGCTGAAGATGTTGTAGAAAGAGTGGTAGCTGAAGATGTTGTAGAAAGAGTGGTAGCTGAAGATGTTGTAGAAAGAGTGGTAGCTGAAGATGTTGTAGAAAGAGTTTGAAGCTGAAGATGTTGTAGAAAAAGTGGTAGCTCAAGATGTTGTATAAAGAGTGGTAGCTGAAGATGTTGTAGAAAGAGTGCTAGCTGAAGATGTTGTAGAAAGTGGGTAGCTGAAGATGTTGTAGAAAGAGTGCTTGCTGAAGATTTTGAAGAAAGAGTGGTAGCTGAAGATGTTGTAGAAAGAATGGTAGCTGAAGATGTTGAAGAAAGAGTGGTAGCTGAAGATGTTGAAGAAAGAAAATGAACTAAAGATTGCTTCTCTTACCGTTTTTCTTGTGATGAAAGTGTGAAGAAATGACAAAGGAACTTCAATCCCGACTAACAAATAGTTTGATTCGAAAATTATCAAAATACCTTGTAAAATTAATTACTAATAGATCTTAAAGCTGATTTGTTGAAAGACTATCTGAAATAAAATGAAATTATGTAACGAGCATTACAACAGGAAGCAACCTGTTTATCAGAAAGTGACCTCCGTCGGACAAGTGTTTGTTGGTCCTTAAACTCATAAAACACTCCAGTAGGGCGGGCCCACTTAGGTCAAAACTCCCAAATGCTATTCGCCTGTTCATTTGTTTGTTTCTTGTTGTCTGCGCTGTTGTTTGAACCTAATTCATATTGATTGTAATTTTCAAATTGGCTACTTACTGTTGGTTTTACCTATTAAGTCAACCTAAGGCAGGTATGTGAATTTTCTTGCACATAAATATTGAAAAGCATGCGCTTCATTTTATCTCGATTCAAATGACATTGTCCGATCAATCATCTTTGTAATCTGCTTGGATGACAGAACGGTAAGTGCAGCTTAATGATCTTTGAGACTTTCTTTGACATACGAAAAATTTTCCACGTCCACAAAGATTTGCAGTTATTTCCCAGCTGCTTGTATCATCTAGAATAATTGGTGAACTAATATTTGTTGGTATGTCCTACGTTGACTCTTTGCTCTAAAGAAGCTATAGTTATTGTGGTGCAGAATCGACATCCTTGCACTCCGGGCAGAGCCGGATTAACGTAGTAGCACAAGTAGCATATGCTACGGGCACCGCGTTTTTAGGGGCCCCGCGCCAATAAATATGTACATCATTTTTTGATCATCTAATACGAGCGTTAAACTAATGATCTTGTAATTTATGCCATCTTTAGCGCCTTTTCATTTGGTGTCACGAAATTGTGAGAGAAAGAGCATAAGAGGGTGACTTAGTGTGACTCTTCATTATTTTTATCTTAACTGTTTGCGGACGGAAGCCATTTAAGTGGCGTAGAAAATTTGGTCACGTTTGGACGGAAGCCACTTTTTTTGGCTCTAGGCGACTGCCCCTCTAATTTTGTTTCGATCTTTGTGAAATGAATTTCCATTAACAATAAAAACTAGAATTTAGGAAACGGAAACTTCCTGTTTTAATTGAGGTATACGGCGTGCTCGCACTCTCTTTCGATCTTTATTAAAATTGAGAAAACTCAAAAGATGAGCAATAGACACAGAGATATTGGACGTAATTATGCTTCTAGAAGTGAAAAATGTAAAGCGAAGGAAGAAAAAGAAAGAAGAAATCAACTTGTGATATCACAAACACTTAAGCTGACAGAATATTTTGATGTTCATAGTGGTGGTACTCTAACCGCTGAAGCTGGAAGTACAGGAACAACTAGTACTAGTGCAGGCTGTGCAGCAGAAAACATACAGCAAAACCCAGTATACACTGAGTCTGAATGTGAAAGAATAAGTGAAACGAAGAAGTACTCTAATGATATTGGCGACTGGCCGAACAATATAGATGACTGTGAGCGTGAATATTGGATATCCAAGGGAAGTGAAAATGTCAACATGTTGATAGTGCCTTTTTTCATCCGTGCGATTGTATGACACTGAAAAGAAAACTCGATACTGTCAGAAGTCTTATTTTACACATATTCATAAACTTACTGACAAGCAACATGCAAGAAAATGGTTATGCTATTCAGAAAGTAAAGGGCGCCTATTCTGTTTCTCATGCAAGCTTATGAGTTCAGAATGTTCATCAAAGTTTACTGTGGAAGGGTTTAATGACTGGAAAAATGCAAGCAATCTATTGCGTCGACATGAAGAAAGCTCCTCACATAAACAAGCTTTAATTTCACTGTTGATGCGTAAAAACAAAGGTGAACGTGTCGATTCCCAACTTGTGAAACAAATGGACATTCAAGAAAAGTATTGGCACAAACGTCTAGAGCGAATAATTGAAGTTGTGAAGTTTTTAGCAGAATGAGGCTTTTCATTTCGTGGCAGTGATGAAATTGTTGGGTCCTCTTATAACGGGAATTACTGGCCAGGTTTGACCCTTTTCTGGCAGAGCATATAGGTACTCATGCAAACAAAGGATTTGGACATACATCTATCTAAAACAATGTGTGATGAATTCATCAATCTGATTGGATCCAGCATACTGGATCACATTCTCTGTGAAGTGAAGAAATACAAGTATTATTCCGTTTCATTGGATTCTACTCCAGATATATCTAATATGGACCAGCTGACTTTGACTCTGCGCTATGTTTTGCCATCTGGACCAGTTGAAAGATTTGTGACATTTTTGGATATGGAAGGTCATAGTGCTGAACAGCTTACTAAAAGTCTACTTAATTTTTTAAAGGCAAATGACATTGATATTAAAGACTGCCGTGGTCAAAGTTATGACAACGCCAGCAACATGAGTGGCAAGTTTATAGGATTACATGCACAAATTAATTGATAATGATAATTACTATGCAAATTAAAAATGTATGTGTTCAAATATATTTGTGTTGTTTTATTGTTGTTTTTTAAATATAGGGCCCCTTTCTTAACATATGCTACAGGCCCCGCCCTAGCTTAATCCGGCCCTGACTCCGGGCACACTCAAATATGCTCAGTCTCTCTCAGCAAATGTCGAAGTGTATGCATGCAAATTGTTCCTGTGACGCGTTAATTGTATTACGCTTGATCCATTCTCTCATACGTCAATCTCTGCTAGTTTTACGTTTGATGCTAAATTCTAACAGCCCGAGTCGTGTTGATTCATTAATTGCAACGTCGTTCTCTAACAGACGATTCGTAGTTGGTAATATTATATATTCATTATCTGTATCCAGTCTTCCCTTTGTAAGTGCTGTCATGGCTAGTCTGTCAGCTTTCTCATTGCCGTGTACTCTTGCATCATCAGGACAGTAGATTCACACCAGTTTTTGACGGGTTGCAATGTTCTCAATTCAGTTAAAACTATTTGTTTTGAACAGCATGGACTGAGAGTGTGATACAATAATCGCCCTGGTCAATGTAGTTTCAGACAGGCTTTAGGGCTGCAAAGGCTGCCACTATCTCAATTCTCTATTGTGAAAATTGTTGTATGTAAGCTCCGCTCTGCTCAGCGACGACCTTGCGCGTAACTCTAACCGAGAAGCCCTGTCCTGATTTCTCACCGCAGAGAAAAGACACTTCAGTGTATATGAAAGCAGCAGCATCCCCGGAAGTGTGTATCAACACAGAGACGAGCTTAGGAGAGCCTTTCGTGAAAATTATCTTGTTACCTATTGGAAATTATCCCCAGAAGAGGCGGAAAATTTTTAGGCCACAAACGGCTCCTGGGTCGACCCAGCCCCAAATGGGTACCAGAGCTACTCTGGGAAGGTTAAGGCGGCCGGCGTGATGCCGACCACATCACCCCTCGTGTGCCGACGGTCAAGATAATATGGGCCTAACACCATATTCCCAATATGCCTCAATGGGCGTGTAAATTCCTTTGACCTTTGGAAATAACACCAGGATTCTACATTCCCAGAAATGGTAGACAGTATTCGCCACGAAAAATTTCTACAGCACAATATCGATGAATGACTAGGAGAATGAGAGGGTCAAGGCTGTATGCAGACACATTCGATACTCGAGTAAGGGCTGCAGTCATGTGACGTCGATCATGACCTCAAACTCATTACGGAGTCCAGGTGATGGAAGCTGGGTTCCTCCCCCCGAAGACAATGTTCGAATCCAGGTAGTATCACGGTCACATCCAATGGTTGAGTATCACGGTCAGGGTTGGATGCTGAGAGAAAGGTTGTCAGGGAAAGTGTCCAGATATTTTCCTGATGAGTTCTATGTCTTCTGTCGTGTACCATCACCTCTATGTCTTTCTATTTCATCTTTATCCTCTTTTATGTCTGTCTCTCTTTATTTTTCTCATGTGATTTTTTGGTGTCATTTAACCTCTCTTACCTTGGGGATATCACAACAATGACTGACTTATAATGCTATCAGTAGGTTTCCTCAATGTGTCTTCTATCTATCGCTAGAGTCTTCATCCCATCTTTGGCTCCATTAGAACTTGTCTGGTTATTGTCACTTCAGTGATGATGTTGTTATAGGCTACCATATCAATCTTTTTGTTTTTTTCGTCAAGTTCCCATTTATGGTGTGTTCGAGTGGCAGAGTGGTTAGAGCTCTGGTCTCTAGCGGCAAATGTGCCGGGTTTGAATCACGGTATCGACATGCCCCAGTCTACCCAGCTGTAAATAGGTACCTGACTTTGAGTAAAGGAAGGAAAAGGCAGCCAGGAAGGGAACTGGTCACCCCCCCCCCACCTCTAGTATTTTCAAGTCTCTTACATTTCACTTCCTTACGGCAGTATCAGCTCTATGGGACTACCTTGACCTTAACCCATTTATGCAAGTAGAACATAAATGATAAATTATTCATGTTGGTTGACTTGTTCATATTGTAGCAAGCGTAATTTGCTGGGGAGGTTAAGATGTTATACCTAAAAAGGAAAGAAAGCTGTGTATGTATCAACCGTGTGAGGTCAAGCAAATGTAGGCCCCTGACTCTAATAGATGATGATGAGGGTGATGTATTTTTAGGGAACCTAACGCTACCTCCCTAGATCTCACACGGTCTGTATTTTAATTCTAGTGGCTGGTGTATGATGTGACTAGTGTCTAGGGGTGAAATAACAATGGTGGTACATCAACACAATACACTTTAACTCACTATAAGTAAATGAATAAGACTGTGGTTAAAATTTTCTTTAAAATTTTGAAATCTTTTCTTTTTACAATTTTAATCTGCCTGTCCTGTCATCTCTTTTGGACAGGTCTTTGAAAATGAGGAAAATATATCTTACATTTACTGTTTAACTAAAAATGTTTTGGACTCTTTGTCCGATAAGTATAATGTTATTATCTTGTCCTGTAGGTGTATTCACAGACTAAACTTTAATAGATACTAGTGTTAGTCATTTGTTAGGAGGAGCTGTTGTTTCATCACGCCCCATAAAATTCTGTTTATTCTTGGAAATAACAAGTATTATTTGTATGAAGTGTCAGATGTCCCAGATGTTGACACATCACCTGGGATTCTTGGTATGAAGATAACAAGTCAGTATGGCGCTGCAGAGAATATATAGATCAGCACACACAAGCTCCTTCTGGCTATCTGCTGACAGCATAAACATTTGAATGGAGACTTTTGTCGTTACAATCACTCATCAGGTTTCCTGTCACCGGCTGGTAACAGGAAATAAAACCCTGCAATAAAAGACACCCTGGCCTTTTCACATCTGATCACAATTTCTTATCACTATTGTACACATGATGGTATGGGGTCAGCCTCGTGTGCACCCAAGTGCACCAGCCCCTAATTTATATGACTCACACCTTGCTGTGACCACACCTCAGGTCCCTATGGCAGATACGCCACTGTACTTGTACATAGTTTTCTTCAATACAATAACGTGGAGTAACCACATCTCCTTTTGTATGATTTTCTCTTCTTTTCTTAATTATAAACGCTCTAGGCATGTTGAAGAGTGTTCATGGAACACAGAAGCTTACTAACATCTTCTAATATAATAAAAATGATACAAAATCATAACAATATGCAACAGTCAAATACAGGTCAATGTGAGGACTCAATAATGTTTGCTCCCGGCATGTCCTTCACTTTTCCCATTAGCAGTATCTAACTTTTGCAGTTTAATCAAGCATATTAATACATAAAGCATTCTTACCACAAATTCAATGAAATATGTCACAAATAACGTTGACTGGCAAAAAATATGGCCTCAGTTTTCTCTGCCCTGTCCAGACTGCGAATGTATTATTTATTTTACAATTTATCACATCTGTTCTCAACGTACTTGTTGATAGAAAAATTTCTTGTCAAATGGCCACTAGAGCTCTAAGCCTTGGCCAATATCTATTAGAACTGGCCAATGAAATCAGGCGACTACCAAATTTTGAATTAAGTTTTGAAAAAACAAAAACAAAATTCCAAACAGACTATGTTTCTCGTAGTCCACTTGTCAGTCTGCGTTAGTTATTCCAATACAAAAAGCTGTTTAGTTTTGGTTAACATTTTCCTACCTCCCCTCTTTACTCCTATACTCTTATACCACCCAATCAGATTTGAATTACTCCAATGCCTCTTTTTTTTTAAACTTGCGTCCCCAATAACGTTATGTATAAACGAACAAGAACAACAGTCTGTCCGTCCTAGCGTTCGTAGACATATAGTATTATCTCAATAACTTGGCTAATAATTGGACTACCATATATATTAAAACATATTATTTCTCAGGAGACACTAAGCTATCCTAATATATGATTTTATGGTCAGTTTCATTATGGTTTAGACTTTCAGTTTTGTCATTGTTAATCGTCAAATATAACTTTTTCACAAGTCGGCTATCTTCCCCCCACATTCTCTATTACTTTTTTATTCAAATACCAACTTGTTCGGGTTACGTCAGAAATTTACCACTAGGAGGAAATTGAAAACTGTCTGTGTGTTTATATCTTCTCGCGTGTCCCACAGCGTGGATATATGCATGGTACGGCGTGTCAAGCGAAGCGGGGTTATGCAAGGCAGCGCCTTAATTTTGCGTTAATACTTGCCGCTGTTTCGTGCCGCAGATCTGGAAATTGTCCGGATTGCAACCATTAGTGGTGTAAAAGTTAAAGTATTACGTTAATTCAGAATGTAGTTTGGTGTCACAGTTCTGGCAGATCGTTAATTATAAGTCTTGCCTCAGTTTCGTGCAGCAGATAGGGCAAGATGTTAAAATGTTAATTGTACGTCTCGAAACCGAAACTAGAAAGCGTGTTAGATTTTACCGCGGGTCATTTTTTAAGCATTTCCACTGCACAAAAGGCAGCGCTCTACTGGCGTCAAAGACGACAATAGTCAGGCACATACGGTCGGGTTTATTTATTATCACAGGACTAAAATCTTACTGAATTTAGCGATTATTTCACAGATTTCGCTACACATATGTGCTCAAGTTTTTGTGGCTGGACGTTTCTACAGGATGGAATACCCTGCCTCCTATCTAACCCTCCTTCCTCGCTGTCCTTGTCTTCCCAAACTCAAGAGCAGAGCCAGGTAAAAGGTGTAACGAAATACTGATTTCTTCTCATAGCCTTTAAAACAAGTGGAGAATCAATTAACACTTTTTATTGTAGCATTAAAAACTTTAGTACTAACGCTTTGTTTATTATACTTGTACCAATAACAGCTGGAGAAAGGAAGATTATTAATGTACTTGTAAGCGGAGTATACTTTGAAATTCATGGTTGAAAAATAAATAATATGGGGCATAATTTTGGACTTATCTTGACACGGATGACCCCATTTAGTTGTCAGGAGTCGTTAGAGACAGAAAGAATACGTATAGATTTTCTCTCAGGCATGTCGTAACAGGCAGAATGAGGTTGTACATGAGGCTGGCAGAATCATTATATAAAATAAAATACTACCTAAACCCGTGCTGTAAGACTTTCAATTTTCAAGAAAGTCATAAAGACTAATTTATTACATATAGAAGTTGGAAAGATGAATTGTTTTTATCACAATTTGTCCAACTTTTTATGTAGGAGCATACACAATTGGTAAAATATATAAATAACTAGTGTTGTATTGGGACCTAAGACGCGTCAACAGTGAGGAATGCAGTAAGCGACCCATAGCTTGACTGCTTGCGTCAGGGTCAGCGAACCAGAGCTGACCAAGACCCTACTCCACCTCCAAGTGGTGGTCCTGGAAACAGGCTGCATCATTGCAGTCTAGCTGAGAGAGTAGGGATCGAAGATGCAAGGCAAACCTGGTCCCAAAAAATGCCGTGCTGAAATCGGCTGTGTCGACCGAAAGGCGCAAATATCGCAGCTTTGCTATAAACGGACACAACGCAACCAACGTCCTTTTCAGGACGAACGAGGAAGAAGAAGAAGCAGTATTGCGCACACATGCTATCAGACATAGAAAATAGGAGAGACCAAGAGTAATAAAAACAGTTAATAACGTATTATAATTAGTTTTCGCAAGTTACGATCAAAGCACAACTTTCCTTTAAATAATGCTTTCGAACATTCTATTTGTATAAATTATGCTCACAACTTTCTAGTTCACGAAGTTCTTCTCACAGCACAACGTTTAGTTTCAAGTAGTTATGCTCACAACACAAATTGATGTCTTAACTATGTCTGGTCACAGCACGGCCGCCTGTACAGCAACGTCTGTCCACAGTACACAGTTTTAGTAGTTTGTGCTCACAACGCACCATTTTCTCTTGGCCCCTTGTGCACACAACAAAACATTTTGTTTCAGTAACTTCTGTTTATACGACAACTATAGGAGCCGAGCTGGTGTAATGGTTACCACACTGCGCTGACGATCAGGTGTTCAAGGTTCAAGCCCGGTCGTGAGCATTTAAATAAGTGTCATCGACCGGGATTTTGACTGAATAACCTGAACGGCTCCTGAGATAAAACCTCTGTGGATGGGAAGGAGCGAAGCTCCTGACCGGGTTGGAAGGAAAGTCCACAGGCTCCCCAGCCTCGTAATGACATGTCATTGGGCCGAAGGGCTGAAAGCCCAAGTGCCGCTGGTTAAGGAAAAAAAATAATAAATACGACAACTTTCTATATTAGTAACTTCTTGTCACGGGTTACCTCCCTTTGCTCAGCAGTGATGGTCCAAAAATGGCCAAAACTTAGAGTATCTAATGTGGGTTTTCAACTAAAGACATTGTATAATCATTTTTTCTAAAGACATTGTATAATCATTTTTTCTAAAGACATTGTATAATCATTTTTCTAAAGACATTGTATAATTAGCTTGTCTGAATTGTACACTTTAATTTTTTTCGGTCAAAGCTAGATAACCCTAGTTTGACTGAGATTACCATTGTTCAATGATGGTTACCTTCTCTTGTGACGGGACACGCCGGTCCATATTTTTTGAACGATGTGTGACCATTCTCCTTATATGCTAGTATCGGTCAACTGTTTCTTGGAATGATTGAAACCAGTGTTGAGGTTGTTATTACTGTCCATATAAGGCGCGATTTATTACAAATCTTTATCTGGAATGTTCCTTACATCGTCTCGTTTGATTCTTGCTCAGGTGTATGCGTTCTGCGCATGTCCGGACGTTACGTGTGTCTGGGAAGCTTTCCTGTCTGGGAGTCTATGGAAAGTTGTGAAGCAGATAGGACGCGTCTTGCGTCTCTGTGATTCTTGATAGGGAATTAGGAGCCTTATTGTGAGTTAGTTAGCTTACAAGGTCCTTCCCTTGATTATTCAAAACGCCTGGAGGCGTGTGTTTTTTGTGGTGTTGATTTCGAAACAAGGTAATACCTAATTTACGTTTCAAATCTGTAATCTAACTTTATGTTTGACAATGGTCGATCTCTGCTCACTTACAAATTACAGAAATATAGGTTCTTCTACTAGAAGTCACGCCCCAGGTATCTTCATACTTGAGATTAAATATGTACACGGATCATACTTAGCCCGAAGGACAGTTCTATATTCTACGAACGTCGCTATGTCAGCGATTGCACCTATGTCGAGGTTAGACTTAGGAATGCCTGTAAAGGTCAGCTTGACCTACACTCCTGGAACACCATCCTCGTGCGACTTATGATTAGACTCATTTAGCACATCTGAACAGTGAGAGGAGTATTGATGCACTTTTGTAATATTGGAGCCAACAGTATAATCCCTTGGCGCCATATCATTATTTGAGTATATGCCAAATGCATTGATGAACATAATTTATGCTAATTTTCGTGAACTGTAATGTGAAATGGATGTACAGTTACCTGTCTGTGACGTCAGATAATAAACATTGGAAACGTCAACAGCAGTTGCACTTTTATATGACTTTTCCATGTCATGCTCCTATGTGGTGAACTTGTGAACGACATCACCCACACTCACAGCAACCAACAACAGACCAGACACCTCACACTGCAACCTATTACATCCCTGGTGTCTGTAGGGGTGGTACTCTACTGGGCTGCTGACTATCATCGTAGTGGCATTTTGGTGCCCCTTTATCATTGTAGTGGCCAGTAGTCAGCCTAAATTCCACCCTTATCAAACTGGTATCGTAGAGTAGTATCTCAAATGGTCTCTTAGAATTGTACCACAAACTTTAGAGGTCATAGAAGAACAAAACCTCTGCTTAGTTTTTGCTTTCCTGATATTAATCAGGCTCCTTTCCCGCTGTCCGTCACTGATTCTTTTCTCTGAATTTTTACTCTCCCTGAGCGTGCATCATATAACTCGGTGGATATCATGAAAAATCACCATTCTGTTAGTTATTTTAACTGGACAGAGGCAAGTGCAATGGCTTGTGCCTGGGTGAACATGTTTAAGTATACATACAACTTATTACAAATGATAGTAAATATATGTACATAAGGTGTCATCATCATCCACTCCCTGCTCCACTCGGAGTCTGGGGTTACCTCTACTTTTGGTTCCCTGTGAGAACTAGCACGAAACAATCACCAGCGCTTTGCTGTCGTGGTTCATGGATATATCATTTTCACATGCTGAGATTGCTAGCCTCGTATGGACCTGTATAACCATCAGAAAGTTAAAAACATGTCAAATTCAAAGTATAAAATATATGTTATAACTTACCGGTACCCCAAACTAATTGGGAACTCTGGGCTTCTTGATCAGTAGAATGGTCTTGGCAACTTGATAAAGATGCCTCGAACAGGCGTCATGTGTATTATTTCTAGTTATAATCCCTCTGTGACTTTGGAAGCAGCTCCTGTAGGAATCCGGTTTCCTTATTAAAGGGTAGGTTTTCCTTGCTTAAGTGTTCAGAAGGAGTTCCGATACGAGTTTTGTCCAGTCTTAAAAGGTCAGAATCCTAATTCTTATCTTTCCTGGCTTCAGTCCGAGCTGTCTCCTTGACGATTCTGGAATGCAATGTGTTTTAGCCTCGGCGTGTTTTAAAATATCATTTTAAAATGTAAACACATGACCTCACCTCCCATATATGGCCCGACTTCTTCCGTCCCTCTTAGATAACCTTTTAATTACGATTTGCAACCTCGCTGGCAGATAGTGCCATCGCTAACTTGTCTACCCAGACGGGTTTCTCTGTAATAATTACACAGACAATGTCTGGTCGGAAGTGAGTTAAGCAATAATCACCTGTACCTTCCTGGTCATCAGAAAGATAAGCTGCGACATATAGCAGACAATATCTGATCGTACTTTTGTATTCTCCACCACAGTGTCTGAACGCTTTTGTAGTGCACAATGCGCATAGACTGGCATGCGTGTCTTGGCGGAAAAGTCAACAAACATTTTCCCGTTTAGCTGAGGAAGCAAATCTGGTTCAACAACTTAAGCGATTATAATTAATCCTTAAGGATGGTCAATTAGCCGAGAAATGACACTATCGCAGTATGAACAGAGGTCAACAAATCTAAGGCGCGGCGATGGAGCATGCTTATGTGCATTAAATGAAGAAATAAATAGAGAAAGTAGGAGGGAAAGAAGGGGAGTAAAAGGTCACAACAATTACGTCACACTTCTGTTCACAACACAGATTTCTATTTCAGTAACGTCGTTCACACAACTTTCTATGTTAGTAACGTCTGTTCACAAAACAACTTTCTAGTTTACTAACTTCTGTTCACACTACTTTCTATATTACTAACTTCTGATCACATCACAACTTTTATTTCACTAACTTCTTTTCCCATCCCAACTTTCTACTTCACTAACCTCTGTTCACAACACATCTTTCTATTCCACTAACTTCTGTTGAAAGATCTACCTCTGTTCAGAATACAACTTTCCATTTCACTAAATTATGTTGAAAATTCTATTTTAGTAACCTCTGTTCCCAACACAACTTTCTATTCCACTAACTTCTGTTGAAAGTTCTATTTCTGTTCACAACACAACTTTCCATTTCGATAAATTCTGTCTAAAATTCTATTTCAGTAACCTCTGTTCACAACACAACTTTCCATTCCACTAACTTCTGTTGAAAGTTCTATCTCTGTTCACAACACAATTGTGTATTTCACTAACCTCTAATCACAACACAACACTCTGTTCCAGGACATTAGCTAACAAACAAAGCGTTATATTTCACGAAGCTGTGGTAACAATACAATTATCTGTTTTAGCATGGAAGGAACCGTCGTCTAAAAACGTTTGGCTGTTTAATATAACAGAAGACCCCAGCGAAGAGCATGATCTTTCGGACCAGCGGCCGGACATTGTGAGATACCTTCTAGACCAACTTAGCGAGTTCAACCTCACGGCAGTGCCCGTCGTATACCCACCACCGGATCCCATGTGTGACCCTAAACTTCATGGTGGTATATGGGAGCCCTGGGAATGAATATAGTGTCTGGAAATGTCTGGAATGAAAAATGCAACACATGTAACTTAAAGCATGCAGAACAGTTTTACGATTTACAAACAAAGAACTAATTTCAAGCTAAGATGTTAACAAGAACTGACTGGAACATCAGCAGAACAATGAGAGGAGAGGTATGAAGAAATAATTTATGTGGTGGGGTAGCTCAAACATTACAATATGACTTATATGGTATGCGTGACCTACATTGCGATGCGATTTAGGCACTAAAAGTGGTAAACATTACTATATGATTTGCACAGTACACATGGCCCACATTACTGTATGGCTTAGGGGCTACAAATGGTCCACGTTACTGTATGACGTAGGTGCTACAAATGGTCCACGTTACTGTATGACTTAGGTGCTACAAATGGTCCACGTTACTATATGATGTACACATGGCCCACATTACTGTATGACTTAGGTGCTACACATGGCCCACATTACTGTATGACTTAGGTGCTACACATGGCCCACATTACTGTATGACTTAGGTGCTACACATGGCCCACATTACTGTGACTTAGGTGCTACAAATGGCCCACATTACTGTATGACTTAGGTGCTACAAATGGTCCACGTTACTATATGATTTACACAGTACACATGGCCCACATTACTGTATGACTTAGGTGCTACAAATGGTCCACGTTACTATATGATTTACACAGTACACATGGCCCACATTACTGTATGACTTAGGTGCTACAAATGGTCCACGTTACTATATGATTTACACAGTACACATGGCTCACATTACTGTATGACTTAGGTGCTACAAATGGTCCACGTTACTATGTGATTTACACAGTACACATGGCCCACATTACTGTATGACTTAGGTGCTACAAATGGTCCACGTTACTATATGATTTACACAGTACACATGGCCCACATTACTGTATGACTTAGGTGCTACAAATGGTCCACGTTACTATATGATTTACACAGTACACATGGCCCACATTACTGTATGACTTAGGTGCTACAAATGGTCCACGTTACTATATGATTTACGCAGTACACATGGCCCACATTACTGTATGACTTAGGTGCTACAAATGGTCCACGTTACTATATGATTTACACAGTACACATGGCCCACATTACTGTATGACTTAGGTGCTACAAATGGTCCACTTACTATATGATTTACACAGTACACATGGCCCACATTACTGTATGACTTATGTGCTACAAATGGTCCACGTTACTATATGATTTACACAGTACTCATGGCCCACATTACTGTATGACTTAGGTGCTACAAATGGTCCACGTTACTATACTGGACCATGGGACCACTCACTGTAGCTGGTCCTCTCACAGGAAGTCTGCACCAAACACTATCATCCTCTAACATCAGTGGTTTCTGTAACAACATATTTGGCACGATGAGGGTGCCAGCCTCAAACCTAACTTCATGTTAGTTGTCTTCTACGACACGCGTGAGTTGTAGTTGTCTTATTCTTTGTTTTTGTCACCCGACACCCCCGGGAGTTACACGGGACAGTGTAGGGTTGCAGGACATATCTTCTACTTGTGGTTACAGGACATATCTTCTACTTGTGGTTACAGGACATATCTTCTACTTGTGGTTACAGTACATATCTTCTACTTATGGTTACAGTACATATTTTCTACTTGTGGTTACAGTACATATTTTCTACTTGTGGTTACAGGACATATTCTCTACTTGTGGTTACAGGACATATTCTCTACCTGTGGTTAAAGTACATATTTTCTACTTGTGGTTACAGTACATTTTTTCTATTTGTGGTTATAGGACATATTCTCTACCTGTGGTTACAGTACATATTTTCTACTTGTGGTTACAGTACATATTTTCTACTTGTGGTTACAGTACATATTTTCTACCTGTGGTTGCAGGACATATTTTCTACTTGTGGTAACAGGACATATTTTCTATCTGTGGTTACAGTATATATATATATATATATATATATATATATATATATATATATATATATATATATATATATATATATATATATATATATATATATATATATATATATATATATATATATATATATATATATATATATATATATATATATATATATATATATATATATATATATATATATATATATATATATATATATATATATATATATATATATATATATATCTTCTACCTGTGGTTACAGTACATATTTTTTTCTACCTGTGGTTACAGGACATATCTTCTATCTGTGGTTACATGACATATATTCTACCTGGTGGTTACGTGCCTTATGTACAACATGCGGCTACACTACTTACATAGTATGTATGGTTGCATGAAGTAGAAATATATCCATGGGGATATTTTTGCAGGTTTGGCCCCCAGATGTTGAGAGACATGAGGTATGAGAAGGGTCTTTTCGTTTGCTTGACCATCAGATGTTGGAGAGTTCCCCAATAGTATTAAACGGTGTCTACTCAAATGTTATCAATTAACTCGATCAAATACTCTAGTGATATATTTGAAATGTAGAATACATAAGTTCAACTTATGAACATAACTACCATCGTAAGCCAGTGGTTGACGGCTTGATAATATATTGAGTAATACACTTGGTTGAACAGTACACTTCAGTTTTATAATACATTATAGTTCCATTATGACGTTCATTGTTAAAACTTTAACGAATCTCGTCATTATGTGAGTCGACCTATTATAATCATAATATCAGGCAACATAGGCCACCGTCTCGTGCAAACATGCACATGTATCTTCGTCTGCTACTTCATTGTGACGATGTTCACGAAGCATATATATGAAAATTCATATGATGTTATGATTAAAATTCATAACAGTTGTGAATTATATAGCTTTAGCTCAGCGAGGCTCTTTGTTTGTCTATTTTACACGGGTCACTGGAAAAGATGGGTGAGCTACTTAAGCCGATATGCTTGGCTGGCTCTCGTGAGACAGGTGAGACTGGTGGGACAGAAATGTGGGGAGAGAGCGGATTGTGTGAAATGGCGAGTGGACGTACGATTTTGAGCTCCGAGTGTTGAAGTGTTTAAAACTGGAGTTCTGTGATTATTAATAAAAATATAAAAGGATATTGAGAGCAAATATGACAGCATATTGACATGGACTTACTGTCGATTATATGGCATTATTATTATTGTATTACTTGTGGAGCTGCGTGCTGTCCAAAATAAACTATATTGTCCACGTCGCCAGTTGTGATTCTAATAATTCTGAGTGGTGTTGGCTGGTTGCGGTGTCCAAAAGATTTACTTCCCTAGCTGGTATCTTGGCCATCAGGAACCATCCTGATATATATATATATATATATATATATATATATATATATATATATATATATATATATATATATATATATATATATATATATATATATATATATATATATATATATATATATATATATATATATATATATATATATATATATATATATATAAACATATATATACATATATAAAATTAACTTTCATGTTTAAAACGACACGTAACAACGACACATAAACGTGGAGGCTTCAAGCCGGGATGTGAAAATTTGATGTGTCAAGAATTTTTCAAGCCAGAGGGGCTTCAGTTTCAAGATGGCGGAGTGTATAGGTTACAAGCTGATGTTTCAAGTCAAACCCTGAGTGCCGCACTGTATGTGTATCATCATTCCTGAGCTAGAGGCTGAAGCTAGGAGGGATTTTTTTTCATATAACAGATAAGTAGATTTATTGTTACATACAGTGTGTGGATTGAAGAATATCATTTGACAGGGTTCATTTTTTATATGTTATATGTATATCCGTATTTATATGTTTGTGAGATTGCCGGGTTGGTTGGCGAGGGAGCCATTAATTCACAATACCAATCCCACGGTCGTGAATTATTGGCTGATCTTTAGGTTTGGTTTATGATTTTCTCAAATAGTGGGGCCGGCACTACAAAGCTGTGAGTTTAACTGCTACTATTGAGATTACCATAACCATTAGTGTTAGCTGTTTGCCCTGTTAATATGTGAATTTGTAATCGTTGTCAGGTTTATTGTATTTTTATTTGGTTCATTTTCCATTATTGTTTGTAAATTTGCTCATCTAATCTTGCTATCATTCAGTTATTAGATGTATTATATGTTGTGAAAGCGTGCTTGTATTGTCATAAATGTGGTAGAGCCGATTTTGTTTTCATTTTTCTATTTATAAATTTCTGCCTAGGTTTATTCATTAGTATTATCTTGAGTTGGCTCTTTCTACTGTGATCTTTTATACTGTGATTTTGTTCGTATTTCTATTTTTATTTTCTTACTCCTATAATAACATCTAGATTTTATTGCAGTTAATTGATCTTGAGTGGTGAGATAATTGTGGCTAATATTGCTCACATATTATATATTATATATATATATATATATATATATATATATATATATATATATATATATATATATATATATACATAATATATATATATATATATATATATATTATATATATATATATATATATATATATATATATTATATATATATATATATATATATATAATTTGAATTATTAGTGGACAAGTTTGTGTCACAATATTAGTGAAATATGTCTGACGTGGAATATTTCATTGAAAAAGGCAAAGAATGGGGTAAGCAGGGCAAAGCTCTTGATAAATTTGTCCTGTTCCATGTAAAAGCAGAAGAAGAAGAGAACAGAGTGGGACAAGAAAAGAGGGAGGAGATAATAAAGGCAACGAATTAACTTCATGAAGATGTGAGATTACTGAAGTTACAGACCAATCCTGATGGTCCAGAACTGACAAGATTAGAATTTGAGCATGCTAATTCCAAGGCATTACTAGAACTGGATAATACGGAACTTTATGATCTTAGTACTCGCCAGAAAAAAAGATGAGATAAGCTCATTAAAAAAATTACTTGACAAAGAAAAGAGTGTAAGTGGTAAACTTGATAAGCTTAATACAGCTTTAAAGACAGACTGCCATGCACAAGTCGCTCAGATTCAAGAACTGACATCTGAAGTTTCTCTTTTGAGATTATAGGTTGATATGAAAGAAGTGACAGACCGGGACATTAAATGTTCTTGGAGTCAGTTGGAGAGTAAAGTGGCAGCACTTGAACTTGAAAATCAAGAACTCAGATGCCTTCAAAGTCAACAAGAAAATTTGACTCGTGATAAGTTGGCTAACTTTGAGGCATTATTTATTGAGGAGAAGAGTAAAAATGTAAACCGCGAAGAAGAAAATAAGAGGCAGAGTGAAGAGATTTCACTCAAGGATTTGAAAATTTATAAGTTGAGAAAAAGGGTTGATGGTTTGCTGGATGTTGTGTTAAACAAGAATATATTGTCACACATTGGTTATGAAAAACTTATTGTACAACATGCCAGTGGTACTATATGTGATACAAACAGGTCAGCACAACCTGAAAAAGTAAAGATCTCATGTCGGGGCAGATACAACTTCCCTCGACATCACTCTAATGCCAGTGTTGCCAGTCGAAACAATACTGCTTCTTCTGGGAGTAAGTGATGGAGATATGCTCACAGTGCATCTGATCTTAAAAATGCAGATGAGCTTGTCAAAGGTAACACAAAATGTACTAATAAGAGTCTGATTGGTACATGTAAGGTTGATGATAATGATAGTAAAAACGTACCTGGTCAAACTAATACCAGTACATCTGAAAAAAAAAGTTTAACTGTGCCTTATAAGCTGTCATCTACGACATGCTCCAAACCTACAGGCTCGAGTAGGGATAGGCATCATACTCAGTTCAATCAGTATGATACATCATATAATAAAGATACGACATCCACGAGGAAGATAAATGACTAGGTTTCTCATTTGACTAAGGGTGCTTACCACCCCTGCTCACAGTTTCGTGAAGATAGGATGCCTTATGGTGGCAATAGTGCATACCCACGCACCGTACTAGTGCGAAATCTGCCATCCGGCACTACATGACATACACTGGGTGACTTTTTCCAGCTCACTGCTGACGTGAAATTTGTACGTCTTTTGCCTATCAACAGTTTTAATGATAGGGAGGCAATTATTTATTTTTACTCCAATGTGGATGCACGCATGGTCGTCGATCTTGACAACGGTGACTACTTTCGGGACCATTGTCTAGATGTACAATTGATACATGATTCGGCACCACACAGATTTTAATGCGTTCGTGGGCACATTTTTCTTTTATCAATCCTATTTATTTCAGATATTGACTATCTTACCTACTGATTTCTTACGGTGTTGGATTGTGTATACTTCATTCATTTTGCAGCTTCTTTTTCTTCGCATTATTTCAGTTTATATTTCAGGTATCTCCTTGAGAACAAGTTCAGAGGCTTCCTGTATTAATTATTCTTTTCACAGGTTCGCAGTCTTTTGGGTCTTGTCGAATTCTATAGAAAATTGTTGCCTTGTGTTTCAGATATTACTTCAGTTCTGTCTGCGTTAGAAAGAAAGAACTCTCCAAATAGAATTGTTTAGTTACATTCTTGTGATATAGCATTAAATGTACTTAAATGTTATTTTTCAAAATCACCAATTTTAAGATTGCCTGATACGCGTTTATCTTTTGTCCTTAGATTCCACGCCTTTGGATCGGGAATCGGTGGTACACTTGTGCAGGAATTCGATGGTTGTCTACGAAGATGTCATTCGTGCCATCAAGGGCAGTCACAATGTGGTGACGGATGTGCTGTCGCGTTGTATGAAAGACTCACTATCAGCTGACAACGCGGCAGATGCAAGTACCTTGTGGAGGTTACAGATAACTTATTTGATGACTCCCTCACGTGTTGACCGATTCTACATTCTACTTTTTATGAACCTTTTTGCTGATGCTGATGCTGACAGAATTAAAGGTACAAGTGCTATGTGATGAATGCCAAAGTTGAGAACAATCATAACTTTTGTATCAGATATTTAAATAAATCGCGCACGGGCTCTTTTGACAGTACTTACAGATATTGATCGCTTTGCTAGGCACCTGAAGATGATGAATGCTGATGTCGCTGATCTTTAGTTGGATCTCATTTTGCTCAGCTCATTACGAGGATGTCGTCGTCCTTCGGTACATTTGTCATACGTGCTTTATGTGCTTAAACACACAGTTGTGGGTTATTACAGACATATGTGACACGATGGACAGTTTGAAGGCAAAACTTTGTTGATGCTATTATTGCCATGACGTTTCAAGATGAAGGGACGGTACTCAAGAATTCTTTGCTTGGTCAAGGGGATGCAACTACTAGAATCATATCATACTTTTTGATGAACACTGAACTTGTGTGCTTACAGTTACATTATAATGCGACTTATACGAGAATATAGCAGAGGATCAAGGACATGAACTTGAGAGTTTAGTTAGTATTAGTCTATTAGTGTGTAATCCTATAATATTATTACTATTAAAACAGTGCTTTAGTTACCGGTTAATTAGTTTTAATTCATGGAAAAGGATTCGGTCTTTCACACATCCTTTACTAGACTTACATTAATTGTTGAGTTAACATTTTATGTGTTCTCAATATTATTAGCAATTTGTACCATACATTATTATTACCCGATTGCACACACAATTTCGTTAGGTGCAAGTATTTATTGTTTTTGTTTCTAGTGGCACCTCATCACATTTTGTCTGATAATTACTTAAGATGTACACATGACATTAATTCTTTAGCGTTAGATGCTGCATTCATTTACCTTACTACAAGGGTCGTTCAAGTCAAACCGGGACTTTTGTTTGTACAAACTAAAAGAACAAATTTGTGGGAGTGAAATTGCCGTTTATTTTTCGATATAATCCCCTGCAACATTTATACACTTATCCAAGCGTTTAATTAATGCTTGAAAAGCTTTAGCGTAGAAGAATATGTCAGTACTCCTGAACCATCGTAGGACATTGCTTCACTTCGTCATCAGTGCTAAAATGCTGACCTCCCAGGAACTCTTTCAGGGTTCCAAACAGGTGGCAGTCGCTCGGAGCGAGGTTTGGGCTGTAAGAGGGATGTGGCAATACCTCCCACGCGAGTTGCTGTAATTTGCACGTGGTGCGGTGAGCGGTATGTGGTCGTGCGTTATCCTGTAGAAACAGGACGCCTTTTCTTATCAAACCAGACCGTTGTTTCCGCAGATGGTTATGCACATCACTTAGAATGCGACAGTACTCTTCACTGTTGATAGTGGCACCACGGGGTAGAAAATCCACGTGAATAATGTCACATTTGTCCCAGAAAACACTCGCCATCACTTTCCCAGCAGACGCAATTTTCCGAAATTTTTTGGATGGTAGTGAGTCCATATGCTTCCACTGCATGGATGCTCGTTTTGATTCTGGAGTGAAATGATGCACCCAGGTTTCATCACACGTAATGAAGCGATTCAAAAAATGCTGGCCTTCCCTACCAAAACGATCCTTCAACTCCGTGCAGACTTGAATTCTTCTCTGCCTGTCAAAAGCGGAAAGCTGTCTTGGCACCCACCGTGCACTAACTCTGTTGTCCGCCATTTTCATTATCTATCAGGGACTGACCCGTGACGCGTACACCACCTAATGGTAATAACGGTAACGATAATACGGGTAGGTCACACTTGTTACTTACAACTGTTAGTAGTACCACCACGCTAGCATTCCTTCCTGTACTTCCAGAATAAAAAGTCCCGGTTTGACTTGAACGACCCTCGTATTATGATTGTCTGCCTCATTTCATCTACTTATGTTAGTGCATCTTCTCTTCTTTCATAACCCTCCACTCCCAAAGGAGCATAGGCCTTCAACAAACACATGCCAATTCCTCCTGTCACGTGCCATCATCTCAAGTTCTTTCCATGTTCTCCTCATCATTTTCACCTCTGTTTCCAACTCTCTTCTCCATGTACTTCTTGGTCTTCCTCTGCCTCTCTTGCCCTGAGGGTTCCAGAACAAGGACTGCCTTGTAATGCTATCAACAGGTTTCCTCAGTGTGTGTCCTATCAATCGCCATCGTCTTCTTCTCATCTCTTGTTCCACTGGCACTTGTCTAGTTCTTGTCATCCGTTCCACGTTGGTAACCTTGTCATACCATTTTAATCCCTCTATTCTACGCAAGCATCCATTTATGAAAGTCTGTATGTTGGTGCATATTTGTGTATTATTTATTGCTTTGCATTTTGAAGTTGTTCATGAGTTAATTAAGTGACTACTGATACTACACTTGACTGATAGGCGTTATGTCACGGTGGGAGGTATGTGAGTGCATGTAGTGCTACCATCATTTTTTTAATGTTGAGTACTATTAGTTATGGCGATCTCACATTGCGGTTAAATAGGAATTTGTCTAATAGGAGACAGTGGCTTTGGTATTAACCATCGACTATACTTTTATTCTTTAACTGCCTACCCTATGGCAGAAACCTGGGTGCTATACTAGTGCTTATGTATAGTGAAATTTGATGTTACCATATTTCACTCTGGTGTTGGTGTCCTCACATCACGGAAATAATGAAAACTTTGTTTCCACTATTTTACCGGGGGGTGGGGGGGGGGGGGGGGGGGGAGTACTGTTATGATTAAAATTCATAACAGGTTTGAATTATATAGCTTTAGCTCAGCGGGGCTCTTTGTTTGTTTATTTTACACGGGTCACTGGAAAAGACGGGTGAGCTACGTTAAGCCGATATGCTTGGCTGGCTCTCGTGAGACAGGTGAGACTGGTGGGACAGAAATGCGGGGAGAGAGCAGATTGTGTGAAATGGCTAGTGGACATACGATTTTGAGCTCCGAGTGTTGAAGTGTTTAAAAATGGAGTTCTGTGATTATTAATAAAAATATAAAAGGGTATTGAGAGCAAATATGACAGCCTTTTGACATGGACTTACTGTCGATTATATGCCATTATTATTATTCGCCAGACAACAGAGGACAGTCGGTCAGCGGCCATCCTTCGTACAGTGCCCCAACTCTGGTTCATTCTTTGCATCTCAGCCTCCACAATCCTCCGCCAGGTTGTTCTTGGTCGGCCTCTCTTTCGTTTTCCTTCAGGTGTCCAAAGCATAGCTGTTCTTGTAATGGCATCGGAGTCTCTTCTGAGGACATAGCCAACCCAGCTCCAGCGTCTGCCAGCTATGATTGTGTGCATGTCCTCTTGCTTGCTCCGAGTAAGCAGATCTTGGTTGGTGATGGTATTCGGCCAAAAGATTCGGTGAATTTTTCTTAGGCATGTTGTGTGAAAAGAGGACAATTTCGACATTTCCTTCTCTGTAACTCTCCAGCATTCCGCACCATAGAGAAGCACAAAAAGCACACAGCTCTGATATAATCTTAATTTTGTGCTTGTGCTGTACTGAGAGGACTTCCAGATGTTGTTTAGGCTAAATAAGGTTGTTCTTGCCTTCTTCATTCTGATGTTGATGTCTTTGCCTGCCCCGCCGTCTGGTGTTACTATGCATCCTAAGTATGTGAAGGTGTCTGTCTGTACCAGTTGCTCACTCCTTACTGATATGGGCTCAGGGTTGCTCACATTGAGCGTCATGACCTCTGACTTCTTTAAATTGATGTTCAAGCCCACCTGCTGGCTAAACTTATTAAGTCTATCCGTTTTTTCCTGGATGTGTTGATGTGAATGTGCTAGTAGTGCAATGTCATCTGCATATTCCAGATCTTCCAATGTAGAAAAATGTAGTCCATCTTATTCCTCTTGGACTGCCCTCTGTTGTCTGGCGCATCACCCAATCTATGACTGTTAAAAATAGAGTGGTTGATAAGGGGCATCCCTGTCGTACTCCTGTCTTCACCTCAAAGGTTAGGTTGCTCTGCCCAACACTACACGTAAAGTTGGCATAGAGGCTTGTTATGATTGACACTATGCAGCTTGGAAATTCCATAAGCCCTCAGTATTTTCCATAAACTGTCCCTATGTATGCTGTCAAAAGCCTTTTCAAAATCAACGAAATTAATGTACAGCTGTCTTTGCCATTCTGAGCACTGCTCTATAATGTGCCTGAGAGTAAATATATGATCTACACATCTTCTGTTCTTTCTAAATCCTGCTTGTTCTTTCCTCAGTTTGTGGTCTACTGCTTTTGAAATTCTCTGTATAATTATCCTGCCTATATTTTGCTGGGAACTGAGAGAAGAGTGATTCCTCTCCAATTATTGCAGTCTGCAAGATCTCCCTTCTTGGGCAATTTGACAATTATTCCTTTGTTCCACTCTGATGGTGTTGTCCCAGTTTTCCAGACTTGTGCAAATAGTGGTTCTAATAGTTCTACTGCTAGCTCAGGGTCTGTCTTAAATAGCTCTGCATTTAAGTTATCATGGCCAGGAGCTTTTCCGTTCTTTAACCCTTTGATTGCTGTGATGATTTCTTCTTTTCATGGAATGTCTGTATTTACATCTAGATCGTTTTCAGCCTCAGGAACATTCAATTGTGTATCTGGTGGTTCCTTTTTCAGAGTTTCTCTGAAGTGCTCTGCCCATCTTTTTTCCTGTCCCTCTGCTGTCGTGATGAGATTTCCTTGCTTATCTCTTAATATTGTAATATTGTTTGCACCTCGTTTTCCGATGATGAATTTAGTTATTTTGTATATTGTGCTTTGTTCATTTCTCAGTGCTGCCTCTTCTGCCTGTCTTGCAAGATCTTACTTACTCACTTAGTCGTTCCCCTTCTACCGTGAGGTGTAGAGGTTTGGAAGAGAGAGCGCCAGACTATTCTATCGGCTGTCTTCCTCCTGGCCTGGTTCCATTCTAGTCCTCGGTCCTTCAAAGATTGTCTAATGTTGTCCTCCCAGCGGACTCTGGGTCGTCCTCGGGGTCTGGATCCTTGGCTCTTTGTTTCCCATGCTTGTCGTGGTAGCCGATCTTCTCCCATTCTGCAGACATGGCCAAACCATCTTAGTGGGACTGTTCTACTTGGGTCTGTAGGGGGTGGCATTTTAGGCCTTGACGTATCGTCTGGTTGCGTACCATGTCTCTTCTTGTTACTTCAACCACCTTCCTCAGATACCTCATTTCTGAGGTTTGGATCTGGCTTTTATGGGTTGTAGTCATTGCCCATGACTCCCTTTCTTTTCATTTCCTTTCTCATTGTTGTGGTGTTTAATTTTTCTGGTGTTATCCAGTCTTGCTTCTTCCTTTCCTGGAATCCCAAGCATGATTTGCTGCTTTCCTTATATATTGTTGAAATGGTGTTGAATTTCTTGTCTATATCATCAGTCAGTGTCTTTTCATGACTTTTGGCAAATTGATATCGTTTCTTTATGTCAGCCGCAAAAGCTTTTCTGGTAAGGGGGTCCTCCAATTTGCTGATGTCAAACCTTTAATGTGTAGTTACAGTTGGTCCAGCCCTTCTTAGTTTCACTTTCAGTTTTGCTACTACTAAATTGTGATCACTTCCCACATCTGCACCTCTTCTTACCTTCACATCTTGTAATGCATGTCTCCATCTACCGTTAATCATGATGTGGTCTATCTGGTTTCTGTCCCATTTGGTGATTCCCATGTTAATTTGTGAATTTCTTTATGTGGGAAAAGTGTTCCTCCAATGACCAGGTTGTTAATACTACAGAAACTTATTAATGTATCCCCATTTTAGTTACATGGGGCCACTCAAACGATATCGAATAGAAATCTTTTATTTGTCTTTCTCTCCTTCATCTTCATATTCCAGGTTGTTCTAAAACGTAGGCTTTCAGTCAGATATACCTACGCCTTTCTATCCATGACTATGTGCTGCAGTACTTCAACGTTTCTGTTCCCTGTTTGTTTGTTTGTTTAAATCTTGCACCACTTCTTTCACTTCAAGAACTTCTCAGATTAGTAACTGACTTGTCAGATAAAGTGTTACTGAGACAAAAGAACATACAAACACAGGTTACGACCACGAGAATTTTGTCAGGGACAAAATATGCAAACAACAGTACAGAAAACTAAAATGTAAACTCATCTAAATGCATTCAAAAATATTTTAATAGTGTGGTAATTCTCAGATATATATCACAGACTAAGTTAAAAACAGAGGTTGAAGACACAGGAAAGGCCGTATATCTGGGTAAACAAAATAAACAAAAATGTCACTTGAAAAAGTGGGCATTGACAGTTTCAAGACTAAAATGATGATGATGTCCTGAAGGAAGCCAGGAAACGGAAGGTGGTATACTTTCTGTGAGGACGAAAATACAGATCGCACCAAGTGAAAATGCTTCATATGGCATCGCGTCACATTGGGCAAAAAGATACTATTACAACTAGCAAAAGGTGGGACATAAGTCAACTCTTACAGGTCGTGGTGGTTGTTGCATGTTTGACACAAACATTTTCTGTTGCTTCGATTATTCATATAGTCTACTTCTTCTTGAATCCTTAGTCCCTGACAAAGCAGTCAGTGGCCATCACGCCTAGTGGCGTCTTGTAGAGCAGCAACAAACTGTCCCCATTTTGCTCGGTTGGTGGCCATCCTTTGTGCCGTGACTCAACTCGGGTTCATGTGTCTAAGTTGAACAGTGCGCGCCTCGCCACAATGAGGCAACTTTTATTTTTTTGTTGAAAAGATGAAAATCGAAAATGAAAAGGTTATGAGATAAAGATCAAAAGTGTATTTGTCTGTTTGGTATTACAAAAAACTGCTTCTAAGTAAGTTCACACATTACTTCAGGCAACTTTCAGACGATTATGGGCTAACACTATAATTTTTGAATACTGTAACATTAACAGTGCTTCAAATTTTCACATTGACAGTATTTCAAATTATCACAACAGTATGTCATACTCTGACATTTACAGCACTTCAAATTCTCACATGAACAATTCATATTCTTCCACTAACAGTACTTAACTGCCACATTAACAGTACATCATATTGTAACATTAACAGTACTTCCAATAACAGCTCTTCGAGTTTTCAGATGAACAGCACTTCGTAATGTTACGTTATAGTACTTCATTTTGTCACATCCAATAGTCAGATCAACAGCCCTTCAAATTATCAGATTAACAGCCCTTCATAATGTCACATTAATAGTAATTCATATTGTCACAATAGCAGACATTAAATAACAACATTAACTTCAAATTGTCACTTTAACCACGCTTCTTGTTCTCAAATTAACAGTACTTCATAATGTCACACTAACCATGCTTATTATTCTAACATTATCATTATCTCAAATCGATACATTCTGTTAAAAAAACGACACTTTCTCCTCCCAAATTAAACTAAAAAAAAAAAAAAAATCAACATTAACAATTAGATTTATTCATCGCCCTTCAGGCCCTATTAAGCATAAACTTTCAGCAAAGTCATGCCAAGCCTTCCTGTGCCATCCTCTCAATGTCTATATCCTTATTATGTCTGTTCACATTTCCTTCTCGGTGTGTGTTAGTTTTGGTCACCCTCTGTTTGTCTAACCCTGGAATTTAAGAACAATAACTGATCTCATCAGATAATCTTACATTGGGAATTCAAGAACTATAACTGATCTTATCAGATAATCTTACATTGGGAATTCAAGAACTATAACTGATCTTATCAGAAAATCTTACACTGGGAATTCAAGAACTATAACTGATCTTATCAGAAAATCTTACACTGGGAACTCAAGAACTATAACTGATCTCATCAGATAATCTTACATTGGGAATTCAAGAACTATAACTGATCTTATCAGATAATCTTACATTGGGAATTCAAGAACTATAACTGATCTCATAAGATAATCTTACACTGGGAACTCAAGAACAATAACTGATCTCATCAGATAATCTTACATTGGAATTCAAGAACTATAACTGATCTTATCAGATAATCTTACATTGGGAATTCAAGAACTATAACTGATCTCATCAGATAATCTTACATTGGGAATTCAAGAACTATAACTGATCTCATCAGATAATCTTACATTGGGAATTCAAGAACTATAACTGATCTTATCAGAAAATCTTACATTGGGAATTCAAGAACTATAACTGATCTCATAAGATAATCTTACACTGGGAACTCAAGAACTATAACTGATCTTATCAGATAATCTTACATTGGGAATTCAAGAACTATAACTGATCTTATCAGATAATCTTACATTGGGAATTCAAGAACTATAACTGATCTCATCAGATAATCTTACATTGGGAATTCAAGAACTATAACTGATCTTATCAGAAAATCTTACACTGGGAACTCAAGAACTATAACTGATCTCATCAGATAATCTTACATTGGGAATTCAAGAACTATAACTGATCTCATCAGATAATCTTACATTGGGAATTCAAGAACTATAACTGATCTCATCAGATAATCTTACATTGGGAATTCAAGAACTATAACTGATCTCATAAGATAATCTTACATTGGGAATTCAAGAACTATAACTGATCTTATCAGATAATCTTACACTGGAAATTCAAGAACAATAACTGATCTTATCAGATAATCTTACACCGGGAATTCAAGAACAATAACTGATCTTATCAGATAATCTTACACCGGGAATTCAAGAACTATAACTGATCTTATCAGATAATCTTACATTGGGAATTCAAGAACTATAACTGATCTTATCAGATAATCTTACATTGGGAATTCAAGAACAATAACTGATCTTATCAGATAATCTTACATTGGGAATTCAAGAACTATAACTGATCTTATCAGATAATCTTACATTGGGAATTCAAGAACAATAACTGATCTCATCAGATAATCTTACATTGGGAATTCAAGAACTATAACTGATCTTATCAGATAATCTTACATTGGGAATTCAAGAACTATAACTGATCTTATCAGATAATCTTACATTGGGAATTCAAGAACTATAACTGATCTATCAGATAATCTTACATTGGGAATTCAAGAACAATAACTGATCTTATCAGATAATCTTACATTGGGAATTCAAGAACTATAACTGATCTTATCAGATAATCTTACACCGGGAATTCAAGAACAATAACTGATCTTATCAGATAATCTTACACCGGGAATTCAAGAACAATAACTGATCTTATCAGATAATCTTACATTGGGAATTCAAGAACTATAACTGATCTTATCAGATAATCTTACACTGGAAATTCAAGAACAATAACTGATCTTATCAGATAATCTTACACCGGGAATTCAAGAACAATAACTGATCTTATCAGATAATCTTAGACTGGGAATTCAAGAACAATAACTGATCTTATCGGATAATCTTACATTGGGAATTCAAGAACAATAACTGATCTTATCAGATAATCTTACATTGGGAATTCAAGAACTATAACTGATCTCATCAGATAATCTTACATTGGGAATTCAAGAACAATAACTGATCTTATCAGATAATCTTACATTGGGAATTCAAGAACTATAACTGATCTTATCAGATAATCTTACACCGGGAATTCAAGAACAATAACTGATCTTATCAGATAATCTTACACTGGGAATTCAAGAACTATAACTGATCTCATCAGATAATCTTACATTGGGAATTCAAGAACAATAACTGATCTCATCAGATAATCTTACATTGGGAATTCAAGAACAATAACTGATCTCATCAGATAATCTTACACCGGGAATTCAAGAACAATAACTGATCTTATCAGATAATCTTACATTGGGAATTCAAGAACAATAACTGATCTTATCAGATAATCTTACATTGGGAATTCAAGAACAATAACTGATCTCATCAGATAATCTTACACCGGGAATTCAAGAACAATAACTGATCTTATCAGATAATCTTACATTGGGAATTCAAGAACAATAACTGATCTTATCAGATAATCTTACATTGGGAATTCAAGAACAATAACTGATCTTATCAGATAATCTTACATTGGGAATTCAAGAACAATAACTGATCTTATCAGATAATCTTACACTGGGAATTCAAGAACTATAACTGATCTTATCAGATAATCTTACACCGGGAATTCAAGAACTATAACTGATCTCATCAGATAATCTTACATTGGGAATTCAAGAACAATAACTGATCTCATCAGATAATCTTACATTGGGAATTCAAGAACTATAACTGATCTTATCAGATAATCTTACATTGGGAATTCAAGAACAATAACTGATCTCATCAGATAATCTTACATTGGGAATTCAAGAACAATAACTGATCTTATCAGATAATCTTACATTGGGAATTCAAGAACAATAACTGATCTCATCAGATAATCTTACATTGGGAATTCAAGAACAATAACTGATCTTATCAGATAATCTTACATTGGGAATTCAAGAACAATAACTGATCTTATCAGATAATCTTACATTGGGAATTCAAGAACAATAACTGATCTCATCAGATAATCTTACATTGGGAATTCAAGAACAATAACTGATCTCATCAGATAATCTTACACCGGGAATTCAAGAACAATAACTGATCTTATCAGATAATCTTACATTGGGAATTCAAGAACAATAACTGATCTCATCAGATAATCTTACATTGGGAATTCAAGAACAATAACTGATCTTATCAGATAATCTTACATTGGGAATTCAAGAACTATAACTGATCTTATCAGATAATCTTACATTGGGAATTCAAGAACAATAACTGATCTTATCAGATAATCTTACATTGGGAATTCAAGAACAATAACTGATCTTATCAGATAATCTTACATTGGGAATTCAAGAACAATAACTGATCTTATCAGATAATCTTACATTGGGAATTCAAGAACAATAACTGATCTTATCAGATAATCTTACATTGGGAATTCAAGAACAATAACTGATCTTATCAGATAATCTTACATTGGGAATTCAAGAACAATAACTGATCTTATCAGATAATCTTACATTGGGAATTCAAGAACAATAACTGATCTTATCAGATAATCTTACATTGGGAATTCAAGAACAATAACTGATCTTATCAGATAATCTTACATTGGGAATTCAAGAACTATAACTGATCTTATCAGATAATCTTACATTGGGAATTCAAGAACAATAACTGATCTTATCAGATAATCTTACATTGGGAATTCAAGAACAATAACTGATCTTATCAGATAATCTTACATTGGGAATTCAAGAACAATAACTGATCTTATCAGATAATCTTACATTGGGAATTCAAGAACTATAACTGATCTTATCAGATAATCTTACACCGGGAATTCAAGAACAATAACTGATCTTATCAGATAATCTTACATTGGGAATTCAAGAACTATAACTGATCTTATCAGATAATCTTACACCGGGAATTCAAGAACAATAACTGATCTTATCAGATAATCTTACATTGGGAATTCAAGAACAATAACTGATCTCATCAGATAATCTTACACCGGGAATTCAAGAACAATAACTGATCTTATCAGATAATCTTACATTGGGAATTCAAGAACTATAACTGATCTTATCAGATAATCTTACATTGGGAATTCAAGAACAATAACTGATCTTATCAGATAATCTTACATTGGGAAACAATTGATCATCAGAACAAGAACTATAACTGATCTTATCAGATAATCTTACATTGGGAATTCAAGAACAATAACTGATCTCATCAGATAATCTTACATTGGGAATTCAAGAACTATAACTGATCTTATCAGATAATCTTACATTGGGAATTCAAGAACTATAACTGATCTTATCAGATAATCTTACATTGGGAATTCAAGAACAATAACTGATCTTATCAGATAATCTTACATTGGGAATTCAAGAACAATAACTGATCTTATCAGATAATCTTACATTGGGAATTCAAGAACAATAACTGATCTTATCAGATAATCTTACATTGGGAATTCAAGAACTATAACTGATCTCATCAGATAATCTTACATTGGGAATTCAAGAACAATAACTGATCTTATCAGATAATCTTACACTGGGAATTCAAGAACAATAACTGATCTTATCAGATAATCTTACATTGGGAATTCAAGAACTATAACTGATCTTATCAGATAATCTTACATTGGGAATTCAAGAACTATAACTGATCTTATCAGATAATCTTACATTGGGAATTCAAGAACAATAACTGATCTTATCAGATAATCTTACATTGGGAATTCAAGAACAATAACTGATCTCATCAGATAATCTTACATTGGGAATTCAAGAACTATAACTGATCTTATCAGATAATCTTACATTGGGAATTCAAGAACAATAACTGATCTTATCAGATAATCTTACATTGGGAATTCAAGAACAATAACTGATCTTATCAGATAATCTTACATTGGGAATTCAAGAACTATAACTGATCTTATCAGATAATCTTACATTGGGAATTCAAGAACAATAACTGATCTTATCAGATAATCTTACATTGGGAATTCAAGAACAATAACTGATCTTATCAGATAATCTTACATTGGGAATTCAAGAACATAACTGATCTTATCAGATAATCTTACATTGGGAATTCAAGAACAATAACTGATCTTATTCAGATAATCTTATCAGATAATCTTACATTGGGAATTCAAGAACAATAACTGATCTTATCAGATAATCTTACATTGGGAATTCAAGAACAATAACTGATCTTATCAGATAATCTTACATTGGGAATTCAAGAACAATAACTGATCTTATCAGATAATCTTACACCGGGAATTCAAGAACAATAACTGATCTTATCAGATAATCTTACATTGGGAATTCAAGAACTATAACTGATCTTATCAGATAATCTTACACCGGGAATTCAAGAACAATAACTGATCTTATCAGATAATCTTATACTGGGAATTCAAGAACAATAACTGATCTTATCAGATAATCTTACACCGGGAATTCAAGAACAATAACTGATCTTATCAGATAATCTTACACTGGGAATTCAAGAACAATAACTGATCTTATCAGATAATCTTACATTGGGAATTCAAGAACTATAACTGATCTTATCAGATAATCTTACACCGGGGAATCAGATAATCTTACATTGGGAATTCAAGAACTATAACTGATCTTATCAGATAATCTTACACTGGGAATTCAAGAACAATAACTGATCTTATCAGATAATCTTACACTGGGAATTCAAGAACAATAACTGATCTTATCAGATAATCTTACATTGGGAATTCAAGAACAATAACTGATCTTATCAGATAATCTTACATTGGGAATTCAAGAACAATAACTGATCTTATCAGATAATCTTACATTGGGAATTCAAGAACAATAACTGATCTTATCAGATAATCTTACATTGGGAATTCAAGAACAATAACTGATCTTATCAGATAATCTTACATTGGGAATTCAAGAACTATAACTGATCTTATCAGATAATCTTACATTGGGAATTCAAGAACAATAACTGATCTTATCAGATAATCTTACATTGGGAATTCAAGAACAATAACTGATCTTATCAGATAATCTTACATTGGGAATTCAAGAACAATAACTGATCTTATCAGATAATCTTACACTGGGAATTCAAGAACAATAACTGATCTTATCAGATAATCTTACACTGGGAATTCAAGAACAATAACTGATCTTATCAGATAATCTTACATTGGGAATTCAAGAACTATAACTGATCTTATCAGATAATCTTACATTGGGAATTCAAGAACAATAACTGATCTTATCAGATAATCTTACACTGGGAATTCAAGAACAATAACTGATCTTATCAGATAATCTTACATTGGGAATTCAAGAACAATAACTGATCTTATCAGATAATCTTACATTGGGAATTCAAGAACAATAACTGATCTTATCAGATAATCTTACATTGGGAATTCAAGAACAATAACTGATCTTATCAGATAATCTTACATTGGGAATTCAAGAACTATAACTGATCTTATCAGATAATCTTACATTGGGAATTCAAGAACTATAACTGATCTTATCAGATAATCTTACACCGGGAATTCAAGAACTATAACTGATCTTATCAGATAATCTTACACCGGGAATTCAAGAACAATAACTGATCTTATCAGATAATCTTACACCGGGAATTCAAGAACAATAACTGATCTTATCAGATAATTTTACACCGGGAATTCAAGAACAATAACTGATCTTATTAGATAATCTTACATTGGGAATTCAAGAACAATAACTGATCTTATCAGATAATCTTACATTGGGAATTCAAGAACAATAACTGATCTCATCAGATAATCTTACATTGGGAATTCAAGAACTATAACTGATCTCATCAGATAATCTTACATTGGGAATTCAAGAACAATAACTGATCTTATCAGATAATCTTACATTGGGAATTCAAGAACAATAACTGATCTCATCAGATAATCTTACATTGGGAATTCAAGAACTATAACTGATCTCATCAGATAATCTTACATTGGGAATTCAAGAACAATAACTGATCTTATCAGATAATCTTACATTGGGAATTCAAGAACTATAACTGATCTTATCAGATAATCTTACATTGGGAATTCAAGAACTATAACTGATCTTATCAGATAATCTTACACTGGGAATTCAAGAACTATAACTGATCTCATCAGATAATTTTACACCGGGAATTCAAGAACTATAACTGATCTCATCAGATAATCTTACATTGGGAATTCAAGAACAATAACTGATCTTATCAGATAATCTTACATTGGGAATTCAAGAACTATAACTGATCTTATCAGATAATCTTACACTGGGAATTCAAGAACTATAACTGATCTCATCAGATAATCTTACATTGGGAATTCAAGAACTATAACTGATCTCATCAGATAATCTTACACTGGGAATTCAAGAACTATAACTGATCTCATCAGATAATCTTACATTGGGAATTCAAGAACTATAACTGATCTTATCAGATAATCTTACATTGGGAATTCAAGAACTATAACTGATCTTATCAGATAATCTTACACTGGAAATTCAAGAACAATAACTGATCTGATCAGATAAATGTAGGTGCGCGCATAAGTAGGACGGAGGAACAGGAGAAGCGATTCGCGGTTTCTAGGCCGTCGGTTGTAGAGATGGCATGAGATGTTTTGGTCGTCAGATAGAATGCTAATGTTTGCAGTTTTTGTTTCCTTCCTAATGTGTGCCATATCTAACGCTAGCATCTTTTTCTTGGAGTGTTTTGCTGAAAGTCTGTGCTGCACGAAACATTAAAGGGGAATGAATAAATAAGTTATAATGCTGCCAAAGTTTAATATTGCATTCCGGTTCCTAGAATATTACACATTCCTGAACAGCAGATAACAGAACAGCTACTGCAATTAAATAAAATCAAAATTAGAAATTAAAATGACACCGATTTAAAGGTATTCTCATCATTGATACTGACGTAGGGGAGAGAATTGTTAGAGACTGAACAATACTAGATCTAGCTTTGTAAGGTTGGGTGATTATTCCCCTTCCTCGCTGTCTTTGCCTTCGCTAACTTAAGAGCAGAATCAGGTACCCATTTACTGCTGGGTACAATGGGCTATAGTTTTTGCTCATGTTTCGCCATTATATAAATACGTTGTCCAAAAAAGTACAATACTCCGCTTGGTAGAATACATTTGACATAAGAATACGTTAGTGACTGTTATAGTATAAAGACAAAATAACAGTGGGTGATGGGACGATACAATATTTCGTTCTTGTTATAACATTATATTTGTCAGATCATACTAATTAGGGTATTGGGGAGGTGCTAGCTGGCTAACCCCCACTCTTAGGGCGTTACCACTGTCCATGCTGGATTTAACTACAACAGGCAATGACTCGTGTACGCTAGAGGACCCCAGGAAAAATGGCTGACACAAGAAAATAAGGCTTCTAACCAGATAATGTCCCGTTATTACCAACATCCCAATTTGGCCACTAACGGCCATAATCAAATACAATCAAAAGTCAAGGGCCACTTAGAAAAACCTTGGTTGAAACCATAAAACAAATCTGATATAAACGTAATTGGTATCAGTCAAAACGGCATTTATTGAATACCAAATTGACATGTCACGTAAAGAAATGGAAACACACATTCAAACACAATGAAGCTGTGAAGGGAGTCACCCACCTTTTCAAAAGTCACACAATAGATATTGGACAAATAGACATTTCAAAATCGGGTATGACCACCGTTTGCAGCAAGGCATTCAAGACAGTGTAGACGCATCGAGTCCACAAGGGTCCGAAGGGTATCCTGAGGAACAGCTTGCCATTCCTGAAGCAGAAATGCAGTCAGCTGTGCAACATCCATTGGCAGGGGGTGATTTGTTGACAATCTTCGACCAAGGACATCCCAGAGGTGCTCAATCGGAAAAAGGTCAGATGAATGAGCTGGCCACGCCATCCTGATGATCCCATGTTGCTGAATAAACTCATTCACCACACGAGCTCGATGGGGTCGAGCGTTATCATCTTGGAGGATGGCATTACCACCTATGGCCTCCAGAGCAGGCTGAACAATTGGTCTCAAGATTTCGTTCTGGTATCTTGGGCCGGTCAAGTTGCCTTGGATGATGTAGAGTGGGGTCCTGTCGTGTCTGTAGAAGCCTCCCCAGACAATGACAGAACCCCTACCATAACGATCCACCTCTCGAATTGTATCATCAGTAAATCGCTTACCTGGTCGTCTCCAAACTCGAATCCTGCCATCATTGAATGACACAGTGAAGCGAGATTCATCAGTGAAGAGAACTTGATTCCATTGTTGCCTTGTTAATCGGATGTGCTCGCGACACCAAGCAACACGAGCTCTGCGATGAGCAGGAGTAAGAGGGATTCTGACTGCAGAACGTCGAGCAGCCAGTCCAGATTCATGTAAACGTCTGCGAATGGTGCTTTGACTGACAATAACGTTTACAGTTTGTCTCAGCTGACATCTTAGAGTGGAACAAGTCACTGTTCGATGGCGCATGGCTGACAACAAGAGGTACCGGTCATCATGTCTATTGGTGCATCTAGGGCGACCTGGCCGGTGGCGATCCTCCACACTTCCTGTGGCCTGAAATTTCTCCAAAATTCTTTGGATAGTAGAGTGTGACACTGCAAGCCGTCTAGCAACGTCACGGACAGATAAACCACTTTCAACCCACGCTATAGCCCTCATTATTTGTAAGGTGTCAAGACTTCTTCTTGGTGGCATGGTTTTTGCAAGTGATGAAACTACCCTAAGTCTGCTGATTATAAAACAAATTAAGAGTGAACTCTGTTCACGAAAAGTCGCCATTGCACGTGGAATGTCAATCAGCACGATTACTTCACCTGTTTGGTTGTACGGAAGTTTGAAAAAACAGATTAAAAATGTGAATTTATGGTCAACAAACCAAATTGCACGTGATCACCATGGTTGTCGAAGAGTTGTTTTTATGCTTAACTGCATAGAGGACTGTCAGAGGAAGATATTGCACCCGTTTTTACTAAAAACTTCCTTCATTTAATCATTCTATGCGCTTATATAAAAGTGTATTGAAAATAATAGGGTGGCCCTTGACTTTTGACGAGTAGTACATATACATACATTGCGAGTTATTGATACAATATCAATATACAAGTATAGGCAATATGACAACCTAACTGTGTTACGGTGAATCTCGCTCACCCGAGCGGCAAGAAACATCGTTATATCAAACTGACAACTACCAAAAATATATCGTTCGTATTTACAAGAAAAGCCTCAGCTTACAAAATCACCACTGAGAGGATAAACTACCTCTCTGGAATAATAACACCAGAACAAGACTCTAATGGCACGCACTGTAACACAATACCCCACAACAGATGAACAGCAAACAAGCTGGCATAGAAGCGTCCGTACAGGACGATAGTCGAACGACGAATAAATCTTGGCGCTGAAATCTCTCGACGCCCAAATTTCCCCCTGGTCACATGACCCTAATGAATCGTCTATTTTCGCCAGCCCGTTCAGCAGCTTCCAAACAAACAGCTAATCGCATGGTCAAAATAGCGCCGTGACATCCACCCCTTCCCCCTCCCCTTCATAAGAAAGAAAACGGAGTTTTCTTCCATCAGGAAGATGCTGGGCCCCGACCCCATTAGAAGTTCGCAGGCCTATATGCCGCATAACAGCATACCCTCATCTGTCCTGTCCTGTAGTGCTATTCTTGCCCCATACCACTGTCACATCTGCAACATCAATCAAAACTGACCTAGCTGTACATAATACTTAACACAGGTCATGGCGGCCGAAAAAAGGACATTAACTGTTTCATCTGGGTAAGAAAGCAATCAGACTCCGTAGGGCTGGTGTCTGCACTGCTGTGTTTATTACTCATCATTACCACTAAGGCAATATAAATGTAATCGACTATTAAACACACAATAAAAAATAAAATTTATATATATATATATATATATATATATATATATATATATATATATATATATATATATATATATATATATATATATATATATATATATATATATATATATATATATATATATATATATATATATATATATATATATATATATATACACACGTTGCCTTAATGGCGACATACCACATGAAATCGATGTACATAAAATTTACAATCACTCCTGATATTCAAATATGAAAATGAATCACTCTACAAAATTTGCAATTACTTCCTATACACAATGTCATATTCAAAAATTAGTCACCATGGGACGCTACTGTCCTTTCCAAAATTACAACCGGGACAGAGCGTCCGCTACTACATTATGTACTCCTTCAACTGGGAGAATAGTAAAATGAAACTGCTGCAGTAATAACGCCCACCGTGTCAACTTCGCACTTGTAGATTTAGCCAACTGCAAAAATAAATGCGGCTTGTGGTCTGTTTGGAGGACAAAATAAGCTCCCAACAGGTACCTTGCCAAATTAGAGAAGGCCCACACGATATCAAGGCATTCCCGTTCGATAGTGGAGTACCTTGTCTCCGCTGTCAGCAACTTTCGACTGACGTACAATACCGGGTGAAGTGCCCCTTCATGGTCCTGCATTAGACAGGCCTCAATGCCTACCGACGAAGCATCGGTCTGTAAAATCAGTGGTCAGTGGTTTGCCTAGGTCTGGTAACCTCAAGATGGGTTTCTTGGAAAACACTTCTTTTATCCTAACCAGTGCGTTTTCACAGTCCGTGGACCATTTTACTCTGTTTGGCTGCCCCTTTTTGGTGAGTACAGTAAGTGGGTCAGCAATAGTAGAAACATTTGGAATGAATTTATTATAGAAATTAATAAGTCCTAAGAGACTCTTCACCTGTCTCTTCGTCTTCGGTACTTGCAACTCCAAGATTTTAGTCATTGTGTTATCTTCTGGTTTGATTACGTTATGGCCCAGGAAGCTAAGCTCTGCGTAACCAATGGACACTTTGCTCGGACGAGCAGTGAGGCCATGTGTCATCAGACACTTTAACACGGCGAACAACCCCTCCATATGCTGGTCCCATGTATCGTGAAACACGCAGATATCATCGATGTAAGTAATTACATCGTTTCTGTGACCTAACAGCCTCCTCGTCATTCTGACGAAGGTTGCGGGTGCATTGACTATCCCGAAACACATATAATTACATTGAAAAAAACCTCTTGGTGTTGCAAATGCCGTGAGGGGTTTTGCAGCTTCGGATACTGGAACCTGCGAAATGTGAAAACATGCCCAGAAAAATTGTTTCAGACACTGCATTTATCAATACTTCAAATCAAGGTGTGTTGTACTGCGATAGTGTTGCTAGTGGAGTTGTTAGGAGTCGTCCTATCACGGACAGAAGATTGTGTTGTGGTTGTGTCAGAGTTTTGGCAGCTCAAGGCTTGTGGTGGTCCTTTTCAGAGTAACGGTAGTGTTGCCTGACTATACGTGTCGGCAAAGATTTTGTTATTTTGTCGTAGTGTCGTAGCTCAGAGGTTTGAGTGTATTTCCAGGCAATGGCGAAGATGTAAAGAAATTTTTGAGGATGGTAGTCCTTTTTTTAATGACTAGCGGTGTCAACAGTATTAGTGTTAGGCTTTGAGTCTGTTTTAGTTTTTTGGTGGCCGAGTTGGTTACTTCCTACCTGGCTGAAGAGACGACTGTGAGGAGTCCAACTGTCAAAGGAGAACAAAGAAGCCCTACAGAAGAAGAAGAAAGGAGACTACCACCGCAGTAAGCTCCTCTACAACCAATGTCGCCAATGTTTCCAGTAGTGGCTGTGAAAGTCAAGTTGGTGTACACGATGAGGTTGCACCTTGTGTACCACCATAACGTAGCCCAGACATTATTAACTTCTCAAAGCCAACTTCACCTCTTTTACACCATCTTAAGAAGACTCGCAGGTCAGTGCCTTCTAGTTTGCAGAATGTACCAGACATGTGAGAAAAAAGATGTTAAGGTATAAATATAATTGAGCCCTTTGACATGTGAGAAAAGAGATATTAAGGTATAAATATATTTGAGCCCTTTGACAAGTGAGAAAAGAGATATTAAGGTATAAATATAATTGAGCCCTTTGACATGTGAGAAAAGAGATATTAAGGTATAAATATAATTGAGCCCTTTGGCATGTGATTTTAAGTAATAGTACACACAGTCTCTTGGTACCAACACGAACATTTTCAGGTAACATCAGAGCAGACGAAGGGGTCTTGAAAACTGCAAAAGAAAACGTAATGACAGAAGAAAATGCCGAGGAACAAGTAACATTCTCTTCACGGTGACGCTGTTAGTAATTATTGCAACGCTGAGGAATAAGAAAAATGCAGACCTGGATGACCTAAGTGTAATATGCCACAAAATATGTCAGGGATTCAAAAGAGTTGGAACACATTGGATCCTATCTCCTTGCAACATCCCTGCTGGATCCCATCGTATTGCAACATCCCTGACAATGAAGAGGCTGACAGCCTGGCAAAGAAAGATGTCAATCTGCCTCCGCCTAGTACAAGTGTAACTTATGAAGATGCCAAGAGTTTTATGAGGAAGACTTACAGGACCAAGTGGAAAGTGGAGCATCCAGACCACCACAAAAATTATACATATTACTAGCTCAGCAGAAGTGAACAAATCGTAATCTTCAGACCCTGCACCGGCCACAACTTTTTGAGATACCACCTATTTTACAAGCTCAAGATAGGAACTACGGATGAGTGTGCCACTGATAAATTGAATGCTGAAGATCTGCTTTATACTGCCCAATAGATGAGGGGAACAGTACCGCCCAACAGATGAGGGGAACAGTACTGCCCAACAGATGAGGGGAACAGTACTGCCCAACAGATGAGGGGAACAGTACTGCCCAACAGATGAGGGGACCAGTACTGCCCAACAGATAAGGGGAACAGTACTGCCCACCAGATGAGGGGAACAGTACTGCCCAACAGATGAGGGGAACAGTACTGCCCAACAGATGAGGGGAACAGTACTGCCCAACAGATGAGGGGAACAGTACTGCCCAACAGATGAGGGGAACAGTACTGCCCAACAGATGAGGGGAACAGTACTGACCAACAGATGAGGGGAACAGTACTGCCCAACAGATGAGGAGAACAGTACTGCCCAACAGATGAGGGGAACAGTACTGCCCAACAGATGAGGGGAACAGAGACAGAACATTTGGCCGTCGCCAATAATATTTTGGTATAATAACAAGAACATAACATTTTGGTATAATAACAAGAACATAATATTTTGGTATAATAACAAGAACATAACATTTTGGTATAATAACAAGAACATAACATTTTAATTAAAAAAATAATGAAAGAAGAACTTGAAGGCAGAGATGCAAAAAAAAGTGACAGCACCATATATGAAGATAATACCAAAAGATGGACATAAAAAAAAACCTATTAGAATGCACCATCAAGGCAAGAGACAGACAATATTAGAGATACATGGTAGTTGTCCTTAGATTTGAAGACGACATCTGATAACTGTTGATGCGCCTATGGACAGAACGGAAGCACAGGAAAAATGATTCGTGATTTCCCAGGTCGCACGTTGTAGAGATGACATGAGAGTCTTGAAGTTGTCATGTGGAATGCTAGAAATCCCGCACGCGCTACCTACTCATGAGTACGTCAAATACATGTCAAATACATGTAAAATACATGCAGAGCCAGAAGCATTTGCTTACAACGGATCATTATGCAGCGAACACGAGTAAAAATACAGCCTTGGATCATTCCGACCTGCAGATCGACGGCTTACAGGGGGAATTGATGCAGATGTCGACTGAAGTAATTTTAGCAGACGAATGAGGAGTTTGCTTAAATGTTTCAATCACTAAAAGCACGTGACTGTTCGTCGTAACTGGCCCATTTATGTAAATTATACTTGACCCCGAGTAGTTCCTTGTTGTCTCTGATAAAACAAAGAAGGAATAATACTATGGCACCCTCAGACATGTCGTACAAGCCGATTAATATGAGGTTGGGCACGGGGTTGGCAACCTCAGCATGTACAAGGGGATTGACAGAAGTCTTGGGCCTGACCATGAAGAACATGTCACAGAGAGCTGAAATTTTGTGCAGTGTTTATTCCTTTTCAATATAGCCACCGTCTGAATTGACATACTTCTGCCATCTCTGCTTGACCTTGAAAAGACCTTGGGAGTAGAACACCCTATTTTTCAAACTAAACCAGTCATCACATGCCAGTATAACCTCTTCATCGCTGTCAAAATGATTTCCTTTTAGCTGTTTTTTAAGATTTGGGAATAGAAAAAAGTCTGATGGAGCCAAATCTGGAGAATATGGTGGGTGTGGAAGAATTTCAATGTTCAAATCGTTGGCTGCTAGCTGCACAAGCCATGCTTTGTGAGAGGACGCGTTGTCTTGAAGCAAAGGAAGATTTTGAGTGCGCGTTATCCCTCGTTTCCTGGTCAAAACCTTTCTTAGTTTGGTGAGAAGATCTGCATAGTATTGTTCATTAACTGTGTTGCCACGAGGCAGATAATCTTTCAAAAGGACACCTTTGCCGTCCCAAAAAACAGTCAGCATCACTTTTCCTGCACATTTCTGCGCCCTCGGCTTGACAGGTGTTGGGGAGCCCGAGGTTTTCCATTGCATGCTGGCAATTTTGGATTCGGGGTCATAATGGTGTACCCAAGTCTCATCTACTGTCACCATGGTCTCCAAAAAATTTTTTGACTGACACTTTTTGAGCAACTGTTGACAGCAATTTACCCTCGTTTGCTTTTGTTCACGTGTCAACAGTCGTGGAATGAGTTTTGAGCACATTTAGTATTTCAGGTTGTTGAACTACGCCATTTAAACATAGTTAGTTTGTCCATTCCATAGGAGTTAAAACCAATATAATCTTGCTACTTATTTTTAAAAAATCGCCCCCGTTGGAAATAAAACGAATTATAATATCAGGACGCTTATTGGTAAAAGCTCTTAGTTAAAAATGATCTCAGTTTCTCCACTGCTGTTTTTATCACATACAGGTAAGAAACTTTACAACATCTCTGCGACAGTTTACAGCAGCGTCCATAAGTATCCTTGTGAATATTTTTTATAATGCACATTACTATCTGTTTCTCAATCCACAAGTAAAAAAACACACATGTCATGTCCATTCTGAGAAGCGATCATCGCTGCTTCCGTCCCACCACCAGCACCGGAGTCTACAAGTAACCGTACAGTTCTAGCATGTCCTCCTTTAGAAGCTAGCATCAGTGCTGTCCATCCCTTTTCGTCAAATAAATTTACATTTGCACCTTCCTGAAGTAACAGCTTTACACACTCGAAATGTCCATGTCGAGATGCTAGCATCAGTGGAACCTTACCACTCGCTTTACAAGCATCCACCTTAGCTCCCTTTTCAAGCAAGAGCTTTGCACACTCAATGTGCCCATTTACAGAAGCTGACATGAGTGCTGTCCAACCATCTTTCCACCCCGTCCTGCCACGAGCATGAACATCAGCTCCAGCCTGAAGAAGTATTTGTACACATCGTGTATGTCCGTTCTGACAGGCTCCCATCAGCGCAGTCCACCCATCCTCTTTTGAGATCTGAATGTCAACCCCACAGGCAATAAGTAACTCAACACATTCAACATGTCCATTTTCAGCTGCGGCTATTAAAGCAGCTAATCCGTTGTTGGAGAGAATGTTCAAGTCTGCTCTCGCCTCGACAAGTAACTTGACACAGTTGAAATGCCCTTTTTGAGATGTTGAAATGAGGGCTGTTCCACCTTCCGTATCTTGCAAATTAATTTTTGCGCCATGTTTAATAAGCAACTGTACACATTCGGCATGGCCGCCAAGAGATGCTAAAGACAAAGCTGTGAGTCCGTTAGGTAAAGACACGTTAACGTCTGCCCCTCTCTCGACGAGCAACTTTACACACGTCGTGTGTTCTTTATGCGACGCAAGCATCAGCGCTGTCCATCCATTCCCTTCGCGTGAGTCTATAGCAGCACCTTTATCAAGCAGTACCCTTACACATTCCAAATGCCCGTTATTTGACGCCGCCAAAAATGCTGTCCACCCACCTGCGTCTATCAAATGTATATTTGTTATTTTATCGCTCAACACCTTTACACATTCGGTGTGTCCAAATTGAGCAGCTGTCATGAGAGCCGTTCGATCATTATTCATACCCGCATGAATGTCCGCTCCTTTCTCTCTTAATATCTTTAAACACTCAAGACGTCCAGCCTCAGATGCAAACATTACAGCCGTTGAGCCATTTTTTGTGCGCGAATTAACATTAGCCTTATTCTGAATTAGTAAATTTACAATTTCTTTGTGTCCACATTTTGAAGCCAACATCAAGGAGGTTAGACCATTTTCGTCAGCCATGTTCACATTTGCTCCTCTGTCAATTAACAACTTCACGCACTTGCTATGCCCGTTTCTAGATGTTAACATCAAAGCCGTCTTCCCACTCTTTTTAGGCACGTCCACATCTGCGCCCCGACCAAGAAGAAAGTTCATGCAGTCGTGATGACCATTTAAAGATGCGGACATCAATGCTGTTAAACCGTTCTTCCATCCCTCTTTACCACGTGCGCTGACGTCAGCTCCGCTATCAACAAGTAAGGTAACACAATCGAGATGCCCATTCTGACACGCAGCCATCAGAGCTGTCCAACCATCTTTAAAACACAAGTTGACTTTAGCTCCTCTGTCTATAAGCAGCTTTGCACATTTTGTATGCCCGTTCTGAGACGCTAAAATAAGCGCAGTGCAGCCGTTTGTCTTACTCATATGAACACTAGCACCCTTGTCAATTAGTAATTTTACGCATTCAAGATGTCCATTTTGGGAAGCCGCCATCAAAGCTGTCCCGCCGTTTGCCTGGCTTCTATTCACAAGCGCCCGATTGTCAATAAGAAACTTAACGCAGTCTGTGTTACCAGAATGAGCTGCCTGGATTAGAGGAGAAGAACTTTTTTTGTCGCGAGCGTTCACGTCAGCTCCTTTATAAATCAGTAACTGTACGCATTTAGTGTGTCCACCAATAGATGCTAGAAACAGCGCAGTCCTCAACTGCTGGTCACGCATGTGGACGTCTGCTCCATTTTCGAGTAACACCTTCACAATATGATCGTGACCTTTCTGGGACGCCAGCATTAACGCGGTGATGCCAAACTGGTCTTGACAATTAATATCTACGCTTTTATTGATAAGTGCCAAACAATTAGAAACGTTTCCTTCTGTAGCTGCTTTAAACAGAGATGATGTCTCCATTGTCTCGGATAAGATGTTACCATTCTGACATGAGAAACCTGTTTCCTCACTGTTGGTCTTTCCTGTAGCTGCATCAGTCATGATTGTTCTATCATCTTTACCGCTGCCACCACCTGGAAAGAAAATGCTGGACTTTTCAAATATGTCATCAAAGAATTATGACATTTTAATCCACACAGGAATAAATGTTCTTTTAAAGATGTTGACAAGCATGACTACTTATCAAAGAATTTAACCAAAATAAACGGTCAAAAATATGTTATCATACGAGTTAACGCCTACGACATTGAGCAACCAAAGAAAAACATTAATTTTGTTTTCGTCTTTGTAAGTCACCTGTCTATGGAGCATATGCCGTCCGTCGGTTCATGTTAAGCCTTCTCTTATTACGCGATGAATTCCGTTTTTCTCCAAAACGTGTACATCCTTCATATAATATATTTTTTCAGCTCTCTTCTCATTGTGATTGTTAAGGCTCCCTTCGTTTCTTTGACCCAGGGGATTTTCGAATAAGCGCGGCCTTGTTTTGCTAATTGCACATTTTTTCACCAATGTGCCCTATACACCACATACGTCTTAAGCCCTATTAGTGTGAACTGGTAGTAGTCACGATTCTCATGTGCCACTCACTCGTTAGTTAGTTAGTTTTTTTGTCGCCTGTCCTGGCAAATGAACTGACTCAAATTTAACTTTTGTCTCAGTCTGACGACCTGTTTTCTTGCGCTTAACTCCACGCGACGGTGATACATTTAAACTAAATAAATGTTTTACCGAGATTAACTTCCTTTCAAAGCAAAGATCACGTTCCTATATAATGCATTTCCCGAATGAAATGAGTTCTAATAAGCTTGATATCGGGTTATATATATATATATTTACACACACACACACACACACATATATATATATATATATATATATATATATATATATATATATATATATATATATTTTTTATTTTTAACCAGCGGCTCTCGAGCTTTCCGGCTCTTTCGGCCCAATGACATGTCATTGCGAGCCTGGGGGATCAGTGGACTTTCCTTCCAACCCGGTCAGGAGCTTCGCTCCTTCCCATCCACACGGGATTTATGTGCAGGAGCCGTTCAGATTATTCAGTCAAATTTCCGGCCGTAAACATTTCTTCAAACGCCGACGCCCGGGTTTGAACCATGAACACCTGGTCGCCAGTACAACGTCGTAGCCATTACACCAGCGCGGCTCCCATATATATATATATATATATATATATATATATATATATATATATATATATAATATATATATATATTATATATATATATATATATATATATATATATATATATATAAGAAGAGACATGGTCCGCAACCAGACGATCCGTCAAGGCCTAAAATCCCACCCGCTGCAGACCCAAATAGAACAGTCCCAACTAAGATGGTTTGGCCATGTCTGCAGAATGGGAGAAGATCGGCTACCACGACAAGCATGGGAAATAAAGAGCCAGGGATCCAGACCTCCAGGACGACCCAGAGTCCGCTGGGAGGACAACATTAGACAATCTTTGAAGGACCGAGGATTAGAATGGAACCAGACCAGGAAGAAGACAGCTGATAGAATGGTCTGGCGCTTTCTCTTCCAAACCTCTACACCTCACGGTAGAAGGGGAACGACTAAGTAAGTATATATATATATATTTGTGTTGGAGGCTGTTTTATCACTTCTAGTCTAAGGGAATTAATCGTTAGAGATCTAGGATATGCAAGCCGGATTTTGGTTATCTCGCTTGGACAGCTGTTTTGTCTGCTGGTTAATTTGTTAAAAGAAATATAATTTTATTTACTCTTAGGCACGAGAATAGAGCGTGTGAGCGCTACTAACATTTCTACGACGAGTTCCGTATGAGATGAATTTGTGTGAGCTGTTTTTGAGCTGAGCGATATTCGCTCGCTTGCCCGGCGCATGTGTGATTGGCTGGGGTGTGCTGGGAAAGGATTGGTCTGGTGAGTGTGTTCCCCAGCGAGTGAACGGGAAAGGTGTTGTAGCCATGTTTTCGAGGTGTACCGGTGTATATTTTGGTACAGCATGATTGCTGATGGATTTATGTGTAAATTATCCATTACATTTCTATGTGATTATCTGCAGATAGAAGGTACGTTATTTCAAGAGATGTTCTGTAGGCCTTGGTGTGTACAGGCCAGTGATTTATATATATATTATTGCTTGAAGGATCCATGGACACATATTATTTGCACTGCTATGTCAGTAGTTGCTGTAGAGATGGCGCTGATGGTTACAGATATCTGCGCTTGAGGGATCCATGATTATATATATTAGAGTTCTTGGAGATACGTTGAGGCCAGGAGTTGTACAGGCTTGTAGTTGATATACGAGGTGGATATTGATAGAACTTACCTGATGTTGTTTGATTTAATGTAACTGTGTATTCGTCTATATCATTGTGATCGTGTCGTGGCGTGAACAAAGTGTTCAAGAAAACGTCACCAGGCTTTCAGCGATCAATGACTCTTACGTGCGTTAGTGTGATGTGTGCGAATGTACCAATACACACGCACTTCAAACATTCCAGACACAGTGCAGAGTACAGCAGTACACATACGGATGATTAGCCTGTATAGCGTATGCAATCAAGAAACTGTTACCTCTGCAGTGGTGGATATACATGAACAAACAGTATGCAACAGACAGTATCCGCATGTATCAGTTTGTTATATAGAACCAACCCTGACAATTGAGAGTGAGTCATGGATAATTAGTACGCAAGTAGGGAAGGCACTAGAGACTACAGAGATGTGGTTTTACAGAAGAATGTTTAAAAATACCATGGACAGACAAAAAGAGCGAGGAGGATGTCATGAAAGAGGCCAATGCGCAAATGAAACTTATTTCACAAATTAGAAAGAAACAATCCACTTTTTATGGGGCATGTTACGAGAAGAAAAAAGTTGGAATATATCGGTAACAACTGGTAAGATTGAAGGAAAAAGAGATAGGGGACGAAAAAGAGAGCAAATACTGGACAGTTTGACATCGTGGCATGGAAAAAAGTCAACAACAGAATTGATACATTGTACTGGAGACAGGAAGTTGTAGAGAGACATGATCTCCTACGCCACTAGGCATAGTACGTGAAGAGAGATCGGGTTTTCCCTAAGAAAGCGCAAAAAGTACCTTTAATCCTGGGAACATCCCACTTTTAAGTGCCTGCAGTTACTTAGACACTTCCATAGAATAAAAATTATTTCTTTTTTCCCCTTTCTGATATCATCTGATATCTTCGGGTAGATAATGACTGACCGGTTACCGGACCCTGGTGTAACGCAAGCACGTATATGTGTGGGACACAAACATGATACAGTGTTGTAGTTTACTGACCCTTGATGTATGCATGGAGGCATATCTGGCGTCATCCTTATTTGGCTACCAGATAAGCACATTTCTATAGTAGACATACGCGGAATTGAACCTCTGTCTGTGAGGCTAATTACTGCTTCATTGACTCTTGAAATCATTCATGGGACCCAAAGATGCAGCAATAGAGAATGCAGTCAGCGACCCATAGCTTGACTGCTTGCATCAGGGTCAGCGAACCAGAGCTGACCAAGACCCAACTCCACCTCCACGTGGTGGTCCTGGAAAAAGCTGCATCACTGCAGTCTGGCTGAGAGAGTAGGGATCGCAGAGGGAAGGCAAACCCGGTCTCAAAAAATGGCGTGCTGAAGTCGGATGTGTCAACCGAAAGGTCCAGATATCACACCTGCGGCGCAAACAGACACAACGCAACCAACGTCCTTTTCAGGACGAACGAGGAAGAATAAGAAGAAGAAATCATTCATAGACTTTAGGGATTCTCCCTGTGATGAAACGTGCTGAGAACCCAGCAGTGTACACTAAGCTTGGAGACATCACTTGAGCCCCAGACGTAACTCTTGATTTTACCTGGTTGGTTTCATGCAGGTCGATCTCATTGTGGACCCGTGATAGGCAGGGGGAGCTGAAAAGTGGCTCTGTGTAGGATGTGGCAATTTCTTTGGAGAGCCCAGAACATAAGCACAGTATTTTAGCTCTGCATGTTTGGAGGTCCCCTAGGATGTCTAGGAATTCGCAGTATACCATGCACTCTTCTTCCTAGCTTGGGACCAGATGTGATGATCCTTTAAGTGCAAGGTAGGCCGAAGAAACTAGAGCTAATAATTTCAATTCAACACGTTTCGGAATGGCAGAAAAGCCACAGGAAATGCGTAGATTACAGTGTAGATAATACCAATGAGTTTTTCAACTGAGCATTGGCTGCAAATGAGCGAGAAGCTCATCCGCCCTAGGTAAGCAACAACAACAAAACCCCTGGTGTAACACAAGCACATATACGTATGGGACACGAGCATGACACAGTATATTGATGTACTTACTTGCAATATCAGATAAACTATTTCTCCTTGATTCTGGCCCGTCCATTTCATACTCGTTTTTACTCAACACACCTTCAAATTTTTGGCGCATGTTTTCTGTTTGAACACACAAATATACTTTACAATCTTACAAGTACTATGGTGGAGCAATTTTCAATTGTTTGCAAATGAAAGCTTTGATTATAAGTCCCCGTACTTCGTAAGAAACGATTTTCTGTTAAAAATCACGGCCAGTAGTTATTTGTTAAATGACGTGAATGTCCACCAGTTGATAAATGTAGGTGTTGGGACTGGTGTAGTAAAGTGTAACGATTGTCAACTCATTAAACCCAGCACAGTTTTGGTCATACAGGTCATCTTGTCCTGGAACGTGATGAGGCTCCGACAAGAATGTGAGTGTAGACAATGAGTGTGTATATGAATGTCAGAACGCGAATGGTAGAATGATTCGATAGAGTTGACAGGTTGGTAGTACATCACTCATACTCACACTGTTCGAATTCAAGAAGTACTGGAACTACGGTGGTCTTTTTATAACATTTAATGAGACGCACACTTGGACAGTACGTGTATGGTTACAGGAACAAATGTCGACATAGACAGCATAATGTTGATCACAGGAATATCATCTTAAGTTAGCATTCATGCTTGGCAAATATCATAATGGAGCATTCGTAAATAAGCATTCAGAGTTCCATCATGTAAATCATCTGGCTTTACTGACTGGGCACGTCAGACCATAACCAATATATAGGAAGGCTCCTAGACCTAACCTCGTCTAGCGAATATCCCTTCACGTAAAGTTCAATATATATATTTTCCATAAAGATATAGGAATCCCAGACATGGGTTCTCACATGTAGCAGTGATCTCTTGGTTCATCGAGCGATAGTACAGGCATCCCTTTTTCTCACTCGATAAATACAAAGTATATGGATTTCAACATGGCTGTGCTTCTCTCGTGAGCTTCACTCACTATTGGATACAGACCAAAATTGGTCATTCGTTAAATGTCCTCATTTCTTCATAGCTTCTATCATAGAGGTAATTGAATAATATCATATAATCTAGTGCTGATACATAGGAATGTCATCTTCCTTTGAATAAATATTCTTTTCAAAAGTACCACTGTGCATCTGCTTATCGACAACGATGGCGAAGCCCAAGTTCATAATAAATTGTGGTTTTACCTTTCTATGCGAAATATAACTTTGCCATTCCTTGGCAAAAGAGAATAAACACTGGGGTAAAGTACATACAACATGTCTAAATGACTATCACTTTTCCCCATCTACTTATAGATCACTTTTTCGGCGATAAGCCGGCTACAACAAAATTCGACATCCCGACAGGATGACAGCCATGAATCACACCCCTTGCTAGCGATACTTCCGCTGCATAGCCTTTGACCTTTTCTAGCGACAACCAACATAGTTCGACTTAGAAATGTAAAGATATCCATATATAAGACAGACTCGTCCTACTCATACAAACACTACGTATAAATTCAGGCCATAGATATACTGAAGCAAGAACAATCTATTCCTACCCAGGCAAAGAATAAATCGCAGTAGGCCTAAATTCGTCCGCGGAGTCCGATCGAAGATGACGGAACTCCTTTCAAGGGAAGTAACTCAAAAATGACTTCTCCTTAAGCACTTAAAAAAGGAAATACTTTGTTTACAAAATATTTGCGAACATAATAAGTATATAAATGTATTATATTGCAAGATAGTAAAGATTGCACTTTACAGTCTTACCACACCTCCCGGGAAAAAAAAAAAAATTTTTTTTTTTAAATACATCTAGGAGCAACGTAGAATAGGCTCACAACGCAAGAATACTGCGCAGATGAAAATATCAGGAATAACTATAATTCCTAATATGACCGGTGAGAATATATCTCAAAATCTGAGAGAAATTGTTTCTCTACGAATAAATGTTTCCAGGAAGGTGTGATGTACGTATAATACAATTCTGGTAATTATACAATGCATACCAAAAATTCACACTATAATCTTAAATTTATGATTTATGAAGAAAAAATCATCAAAGAACAGCGGTGAATAAACATCAATAAACCGCTAAGTAGAGATACCATCATTCTATTATTAAATTACAAATGTGTATCTTAGTAAAGAAACAAAAAATAACTGTTGTAAAGTTATACATATTAAAAAGATCCAATATTTAACAGTTAAGTGGCATCATGTGGGCATCTGGACAGAATGTCCGCCATCACATTTTCTGAACCACGGATAGCTCGTACCGAGAAAATGAAAAGGTTGAAGAGCGATTGCGTATCGAGTTGATCTCGAGCTCTTCAAGTTCTTACTTTGGATAGCCGTAAGAGCTTTTTGGTCAGTTTCCACTACGAAATGCGCGCCCAGAAGGAATCTTTGGAGTTTGAGAATTGACCAAACCATTGCCAATAATTCACGGTCTAAAACCGAGTAATTCCTTTCTGCAGCATTAAGTTTTCTGGATATATACATTACAGGATGCAGAGTTCCAGAGTACTCTTGCATTAGTGCCGCTCCAATCCCAGTGGATGAAGCGTCACTACGAAGAACAAATGTCTTATCTGTTGTAGGTAACACTAAAATAGGTGGTGATGAAAACATAGTTTTGATCTTCTCTAGTGAAGATTGGCATTCATGAGACCAGTGAACCATGTTAGGCGACCCTTTCTTTAATAGTGTAGAGAGAGGTGCCATGATAGAGGACAGATTCGGAATGAAACGTCCATAAAATTGTATGAGACCTAAAAGACTTCGCACTTGCTTTTTAGTCCTAGGGATAGAGATGTTAAGTATCTTAGTGATATTATGGTCTTCTGTCTTCAAGAAACCGTGACCTACTCGATGGCCTAAGAAAGCAATTTCGCTAAAGCCAATACAAGCTTTAGATGGTTTTGCTGTCAGGTTATACTCACGCAGAGTTGATAATAATTCAACTAACCCTGAATAGTGATCTTCCCAAGTATCGCTGAAAAGACAGATGTCGTCTAGATAAGCAATGACATCTGACCGATACGATAGGATTCGACGCATCATGCGTACAAATGTAGCTGGTGCGTTCATAAGGCCGAAAGGCATAAAATTCCATTGGAAAAGGCCTCTGGGAGTAGAGAAAGCGGTAAGAGGTTTGGCGCGTTCGGATAATGGAACTTGCCAATATCCTTTAGACAAATCAAGTTTAGTGAAAAAATGCGATTTAGAAAGACGAGTAAGTAGCTCTTCTAGTAAAGGCATAGGTTCAGCATCGAACTTCGTAACTTGATTCAATTTGCGATAGTCAACGCAAAGACGTATGTTATTGTCTTTTTTTCGAACAATAACCATCGGCGAAGAATATGCAGAAGTGGATGGTTCGATTATTTGTAAATCTATCATTTCATCCAACTCCTTTTCAACCTGTGTTTGGAAATGTATAGGGATAGGATAAGGTCTAACCCTAATTGGAGTATGTTCAGTTAGAACAATGTCATGCTCAATGACATGAGTTTGTCCAGGGATGTCAGTGAGGACATCCTGAAATGTTTGTAACATAGACGAAACTTGTCGCCGTTCTCCTAGAGACAAATCAGGAGAAACAGTAACGTCTTTCCATGATTCACTAGAATGAAGTGGGATCATTGGAAGCGGAAGATTAACATCCGAAAAACTTGTTTCCTCATCCTGTATTACAGACAGTGATGAGTAATGACCATGTTTGACATGAGAATCGTCCGTTGCCTGGAAAATAGGCTGTAGATAGTCAGGACGTTCATGGAACTCCGTAAGCATATTGATGTGGAAGGTTTTATGCTTCCCGTTAATATCGACGATGTAGTCAACATCTGAAATTTTCGATATTATATCGTACGGACCTTTCCAACTAATAAGGAGTCTATTTTCACGACAAGGTAGCAAAACAAATGCTTTGTCACCAGGACAAAGTTGTCGTAAAGTTCTCTTCTTATTAGCAAATTGTCTTGCCTTCTGCTTAGCAAATTCAGAAGAGGACGTTGCCAATTTGCATGCTTCGATAATCTTTTGTCTCAGCGCGATGACATACTCGTAAGAAGATTTTGTGTCATCGTCAATATTGTCAGCTGTTATAAGATCATGCAGCAAAGACATTGGGCCGCGCGGTCGCGCGCCAAAGACAAGTTCAAAGGGAGAAAACCCTGTATGTTCATTGGGGACCTCTCTGTACGCGAAGAGGGCCGCGGGTAAAACCCTATCCCAATCTTGAGGATGATCCTCAGTTATCTTCCCTAATAAGTTCTTAAGTGTTCTATTTAGTCGCTCGACCATCCCATTGGACATAGGATGATAGATGCTACTCAAAGATCTCTCTATCTGTAGAGTAGACATTACTTGAGACATGGTATCCGATATCAGTTGGGTGCCATGATCTGATAATATTTCTCCGGGGAATCCCAGCCGAGAAAATATAAGCCAAAGAGCATCTGCAATGTCAGCGGTAGTAATGCTCTTTAGAGGGATAGCCTCTGGCCAACGTGTGCACATGTCTACACACGTTAAGATAAACTGATGTCCTCTAGCAGATTTGATCTTGAATGGACCAATGATGTCTATCGCCATTTTCTGGAATGGACGAATAGGAATATCTGCAGCCTGAATAGGCGCAGCATGACGAGGACCTTTGGATTTGACTTCTTGACATACTTTACAGGATCGACAATAGATCCGTATGTCCTTGTTCACAAAAGGCCAAAAGAAAGCCGCAAGAACTCTTGACTTTGTACGGGAAAAACCCATGTGACCAGCACACTGAGAGTCGTGTGCATGTTGTAAGATCTTAACTCTCAAATTCTTGGGTACAAGAATCTGAGAATGACTTGACTTAGTGGAGTCTTGCACCATACGTACAAGTACGCCATTCTTCATTGTAATCCAAGATTTACAATTTGAATCTTTATTCGGATCACCTTTCGTTACAAGAGTGAAGAATTTCTTAAGAGTCGGATCTTCTTCTTGTTGTTTTATAAACGAGTCACGAGAAATTACCAAGGGATCATCTTGGTTATGCACTTCATTATCTTCAACAGATGAAGTTTCAGGCATATTGAGAGCTTGAGCTCTAGTGACTACCGCATTAGCAGATTGCATATTTTGATTTTCCCAAACGGAAATTTGCTCCGGAGTGCATTCTTTGACTCCGTGAATGCGACCGATGATAAGATCAGCGATCGGATTCGGCAAAAGACATGCGTGTACATCTCCTGTGAAGAAAGGAGTAGCAATCCTAATGATAGCGGTAGAGTATTTCTCTATGGTGCCGCCAAATGTTACGCATTTGACTACTTTGCCTGTAGAATGAGAAGGATCTATGATCCATGACTGCCTAACCCCAATAGTTGTGCATCCAGAATCCCCAAAATATACCCCACTGGATTGTCATTTACTAAACCCCCAAATGTACCTCCCCTCTCCCATCATGCCAACCATTCTCTCAATCTCCTTCCTCTCTCTTTCCTCTTCATTCCCCTCAAACCTACTCCCCATATTAATTCACCAACAATAAAATCCAATTTTTTCCATCTCATCACACCCCCCCCCCCCCCCTTCCCCATCCCACAACAAACTCTACCACCAAACACAAACAAAATAAACACTTCAAACTATTTCCACAATCATATCCTCTAACTCCATTACCATCTCAAACATAAAAAATCCAATATCACACCCAATAACAACAATCCACATACCAACACCAATAAACCCCAACACCCCACCACTTTAAATCCACACTCACCAAATTAACACACCACCACAACCAACACCATCTACACACTTACCAACATCACATAATACCCACCATCCTTCCCCCAATTCACTAAACACTCCATCCAACCAAATCTCCCTAACCATACCAACATCCCCCCCCATCCACTCTTTCATACCTCACAACACCCTTACAACTCCTCCTCCTCCCCATCCATCCCATCAATTAACCCAATTAAATCACCCATACCACTAACCCAAAAAAACAACCCCCACAAAATCTTACCAATTCCAAATATCTCTATCAACTTTAATACATTATAATCCTCCTCCCCATTAACCAACCCAATCCCACAACTGGTCATTCCTCCTCAATTTTACCACACCCCCAACATTCATTGTCCCCACCCCACCTATTTTTAACCCCTTAAATGACCCCCATCACCCCCCCATGACCCCCCCCACATTAAATTGTTTTACACACATTTCCCCCCCAATCCATAAAACATTCTTATCCCCAGACCCCCAACCTTCCCACAACCTATTTAAGCCCCCCCCTGAGCATACCCCCAACAATTTATCCATACCCCCCACTAAATTAACCAACCCAAATACACACCCCCCCACAAACCCCCAACAAAAAATTTACCCACCCAAAACCCAACCCAAACCCAACTCCCTAACTCCCTGTAATAGTTATTTTTGTTAACATCTAACCACCCTACCCAAAAAAACAAACATAAACCACACCCACACCCACCCCCCAAACACCCGAACACTCCTGGGCCAAATCACTCAAACAAGATAATGTTCCTATTTGCAGAACACACAGATCCATATAATTGGTACTAAATCAATTAGTTGCGGACAAAAAGCCCATAAACAAGTAACTATTATCAACCCCACCAAAAAACAACAATCCTAAACATCCTAAAACCCAAACTACATAAATAGTCCTATGTAACATTGACAATTGGTCAACAAAAATTAATATGATGAACAAAAAGTTAAAAATCATAAGTGTATGGGTCCGCATCAGAAAAAACCCATAATACAAATTAGTTGTGCTAGAATTATCAAAATGTCCCATCCTAACCAAACAGTTGTTTATCCATGGTAAAAACCCCCCAAGAAAAAGAAGTAGGGAGAAACATCCCCAAGTTAGTTGCCACCCCCCCCCCCGTAATCCATTGACCAGAACCAAAATAGAATAGGAACCCCCCCCCGGAAATTTCATAAAGTCAAATGGGGAAAACAAACTAAAGAACAGAGGGATAAAAAATAAATAAAACGCCCAAGTACAAAACAACAATGAGTACATCTTCACAATTAACACTAATAGCAACAGCCCGACCCATACACAAATCCTTCACAGCAAAAAATCAAGAAAAAAATTGCACCTATAGAAACGCACACATCAGACCCTCTATTAACGTGGGATACTCCCCTGTTGTGTGACACCCCCCAACCCAAACAACAACCCGCTGGATACAAACAAATATCACATATAAATATTTAAACATAAATACATAAATGCATAAATAGTATGGCAATATGATGTAAATAGAGTGTTGCAGAAAGAATGTGTTGTAAAGAAGGCTCAGTTACACTGCCTAATAGTACAGTACTGTGGTACTTTATTAAACAAATACTTCTGGTCTAATTATTTTAAATTCAACACAGAAATAGAAGCTCCATCGTTGATGTGAATGATAACAATCGATGTAGGACTTCTCAGTTCAATAACACTTCCTTTCGCAAACACTGTCAAATATTCTCCAGTCCTGATGTGTAATGTTCTATGTTTCAACCAAGCTTGCTGTGTAACACTGTCAGTTGTATGGCAAATGTCCAACGAACCAAATGTCAACAAACGCTGACCTAGTTACTGCATACTGTCGACAGGACAGGTCACGCTGACATCACTGTAGAGTTGTACTGTTGATGTATTTGTGTGTCGTAACAGACCCCAAGGAACGTCTGGTCTCAGTAGTTTACTTCTCAATATGGTCACTGTGCAGGTTGACCCAGGAAGCTGGCACACCAGTTGTTTTTTGTTAAACATTTTCTGTTCCTGATTGTTAATCCTCATACTGGCCAGTAGTTGTTAAATCACGCTTTATTTGTTAAATGACGTGAATGTCCACCAGTTGATAAATGTAGATGTTGGGACTGGTGTAGTAAAGTGTAACGATTGTCAACTCATTAAACCCAGCACAGTTTTGGTCATACAGGTCATCTTGTCCTGGAACGTGATGAGGCTCCGACAAGAATGTGAGTGTAGACAATGCGTGTGTATATGAATGTCAGAACGCGAATGGTAGAATGATTCGATAGAGTTGACAGGTTGGTAGTACATCACTCATACTCACACTGTTCGAATTCAAGAAGTACTGGAACTACGGTGGTCTTTTTATAACATTTAATGAGACGCACACTTGGACAGTACGTGTATGGTTACAGGAACAAATGTCGACATAGACAGCATAATGTTGATCACAGGAATATCATCTTAAGTTAGCATTCATGCTTGGCAAATATCATAATGGAGCATTCGTAAATAAGCATTCAGAGTTCCATCATGTAAATCATCTGGCTTTACTGACTGGGCAACGTGTAGACCATAACCAATATATCGGAAGTATGCTCCTAGACCTAACCTCGTCTAGCGAATATCCCCTTTATCAACGTAAATGAGTTTCAATAATATATATTTTCCATAAAGAATATAGGAATCCCAGACCATGGTTTTTAACTCACATGTAGCAGTGATCTCTTGGTTCATCGAGCGATAGTACAGGCATCCCCGTTTTTCTCACTCGATAAATACAAAGTATATGGATTTTCAACATGGCTGTGCCTTCTCTCGTGAGCTCCACTCAACTATTGGATACAGGTTACCAAAAATTTGGTCTATTCTTTAAATGTCCCTCATTTTCTTCATAGCTTCTATCATAGAGGTAATTTAATAAATATCGCATATAAATCTAGTGCTGATACATAGGAATGTCATCTTCCTTTGAATAAATATTCTTTTCAAAAGTACCCCCCCCCCCCCCCCCCCCCTGTGCATCTGCTTATCGACAACGATGGCGAAGCCCAAGTTCATAATAAATTGTGGTTATACCTTTCCATGCGAAATATAACTTTGCCATTCCTTGGCAAAAGAGAATAAACACTGGGGTAAAGTACATACAACATGTCTAAAATGACTATCACTTTTTCCCATATTACTTATAAATCACTTTTTCGGCAATAAGCCGGCATACAACAGAAATTCAGACATCCGTCGACAGGATGACAGGGCCCATGAATCATCACCCTTGCTTGGGATTACCTTCCGCTGCATAGCCTTTAGACATTTTCTCGCGACCAAACACATAGTTCGACTTAGAAATGTAAAGATATCATATAATAATGACAGATCCTCGTCCCTAACTCATACAAACACTGAGAGTATATATTCGGGCTTGGCTCGAAGAAATAGATTTCACGAGTGAGTGGTGAAAGGTAGAATCTGTCCCTGGATTGAGAAAATACACTAGTCCAGCCTATCTTTACGAATGTAATTTGTTTTATCAGACAACTCTCCCTTCCGTACATATTAACATATACACTAATAACCACTCACATACACACACACAGATAAGTGACGACAATCAGACGCACAAACGTGAAAACTATAGTAAATGAGGTATGGTTATTGGGCTACGCTGACCAACACAGGTAATTAAGTTTTGTTAAGTTTATTATCAAAAAAAAACTTCACAACATCTAATATCAATAGCAATAGAAAAAAGTCATAGGTTACAGAAATTAACAAAATATAGACCCTTAAGTGCAATCTCCTCTGTTGAGATAAGATCCCACAAGGATGAAGTTAATAACACCAAAAAGGTCAAAAGATTTGCGCTATGGTATAGAAGTTGACTATACTGAAAAGAACAGAGTTCCTAATTAATCTATCCTGAAAATAACAGTATTAGCAAACAAAAAGAACAAAAGTGAGTACAATGATTATACAATAGAAGAATTATTCACTCTCTTTCTCTCTGCTCTGACAAACCTGTGGCCACATTCAGTCACGCTTACCTAATAGTTGTTTTAACAACATCTGGAACATATCTCCATGATACACGTAACAAATCCAGTGTTGGGTTTTGGCAAAATAAGCCCCAGTTCCTCCAAGGCTGATTAATCCTCCTATTGGGGAACGCTTACTGTTTATGTCACATCAATTAGTCCAGGTAGGAAAATAATTACGAGATCAAATGTTCACAGTGTTCAGTAGCTTGTAATTCCGATAGTTAAAGAGAATGTCAGGTGAGTAAATCTTTCTGAATAAATCCTCGCCACAACACAGTGGTCAGTAGTCGGGTAATGTAAAGTTTGATATTTTCGCCACAGCGGGCTGAATGTAAATGAAAATGAAAAGAAATCTGGGTATCTATATGTCCAGTTATCGTTATTCTTATTTGTCAAATGTTCTCTCTCTCTCTCTCTCTCTCTCTCTCTCTCTCTCTCTGGGTAAAACTAGAGGGCCGAACAGGTCAACCTCGAAGACCCGATATACATAAGAATGTTTCTGGTACTATTTGACTTAGACCCCTTTTCTCAGATTTAGGCCGCTGGTAGGTTTGGTTTGTGACCCGTACTAGATTTAGGAAGAAAATGCAAAACATTAAATCACACTATCAGTATTCTATCCTAACCCGCGTAATGTATGATTTATTATCCACACGGTTATTAAATTAGATTAGAAACCACAAATGTCTAGCTTATCTTATCGTTTTCAACACGTGAAATAAGCGCTAGTCATTTACAAAATTACACATAATGGATTAGAGATAAATATATATTTCGTCAGTACTCTAACGCCTAGTGCATTTACTAGTCAATTAAAATATCTCTTTCTGGGTAATAGCGAGTAATTAAATTTACGTTAAGCTGGGAAAAATTAGCTATATGTTATTTAATACGCTAGTCAATTAACACAGAAAATCCTAGTGAAATATAATGACGAACTTTAACAATTAAATCACTCAAAATGCTAGTATATATATTTACCGCAACACAGAAAATGAAATTATCTCCACGAAATACTAAGTAATTCCACTTGTACAATGGGTCTAGGATTCGCGCTAGATATTCCGAAAATTATGTGGCTACTAGATAAATTGATTTTAAAGGATGGGGTATATATATATATATATATATATATATATAAAATCGCTATATATATATATCGCGCCTTATATTTATATATATATATATATTATATTGATATATATTATATATATATATATATATATATATTGCTGGCGATATATATATATATATATATATATATATATATATATATATGAAATTTGTACAAATTCGCTAGCGAGTGCGAGATATCGCGCTTTAGCCCGTATTTTGGGCAAATCTGCGGTTCATTCCTGAATGAAAACTTTATTTCACACTTATGCCGACCGCATAGACATTTGCTAGCGAGCAGAGACTTTGATCTCGTCTCTTAATGTAGCTAATTACGTTCCACGAACAAACGGGTGAGGTCGGTAACTGTGGTTATCGCCCCTTTCTTTTCTTCATTCACTTACTCCCACCTGTCAAATATAACCATCAAAGGTACGTCTTCTGACTTATCGCCCTTGATTCTACCATTTGACGACCCGTTCTTTCTCTACGCGCATTATAGTCTGATCTGTCAAAATTTCAACGATTGCCCAATCGCTCGCGTGATAATTCAGTTAACGGCATCTTGAAGACATGAAACCATTTTTCATGTTTCTTTTATGAAAATAGATCTACCTTGATCTGTAGTTTCCGGGTGACTGTTTTCTTCAATTTCATCCTCCTCTTCCGTACTCCAATTCCGACTCATAGGATCATTGTCATCTGCTTGGAGTAGTGTTGACCCGATGCCTTGACCCGATGCGTCGACCCGCAATATAAAAGGTTTCTTAAGGTCAGGTAGCCACAGAATGGGGTATTCGGACAGCTGTCCCTTGAGAGTGACGTAAGCGTGTTCGCACTTAGAATCCCAAATAACTTTTTCCAGTCGCCCCTTTTTGGTAAGGTCAGTAAGGGGTGCCGTTAGCCCATTGAAATTTTTGATGAATTTTTTTATAATATGCACACAGTGATAGAAATGAACGTGTGTCTTTCTTCGTTCGGGGCTTTTTTGCTGCAGCTATTTTCTCAATATTCTTGGCAACTGGCCACATGCAGCCTTGAGAAATGGTATGCCCCAGGAAGTCAAGCTTTTCAAATCCGATGAGACATTTGCTAGGTCTGGCTGTGAGACCAGTTTCCTGTAGTCTCCTGAGGAGCATAACGACCGTGGCAATATGTTCGTCGTAGTTTTCCGTTGCAATTAATATGTCATCCATGAAATCATGGATATGGGGACTTTGCAAGGGTTCTAAAAGCTTTCTCATCATTCTGGTGAAGACTCCCGGTGCGTTGTGCAATCCGAACGGCATCACGTTGAAGGTATAGTGTCCTTCACTGGTGCTGAAAGCTAACAAGTGCTTAACTTTCTCCTTGACTGGTATTTGGTAATAACCTTTACTGAGGTCAATCTTGGAGAAAATTCTTGCCTTGCTAAGCTTCGTGAACAGCTCAGAAGCGCTCTGTAGAGGTTCAGGCTGGAATTCCGTTACAGTATTAAGTAAGCGGTAATCTATGTATAGCCGAACTTCCTTATTGGGCTTCTGTAACAGTACTACACTCGAACTGTAAGGAGAGGTAGACTCACTGATAATTCTTGCTTGACGTAGCTTGTCTATTTCTCCGCGTAGCGTATCAGCTTTAGCATACGGTATCGGGTAAACTCTGGTACGAACAGGTGTCTCGTTTGTCAGTTTCATATGGAACTCTATTAGATGTGTTCGACCAGGTACATCAGTTAAAACTGCTGTGTACTGTTTCAGTAGCGCTTTCGTTTCTATCTGTTGTGCTTCAGAGAGATTGCCACCGAATTTTACATCTTGGAAAGATTCCGTTTGTTGCAATGGATACTCCATGCAACTATCGTTATCTTCCTTATCTTCAGTTGCTATGGCGACCGCCAGGATAGATTCGGAGGACGGCATCGGTCTTTCAACGTATTTCTTTAACGGATTTACATGGTATACCTTCTTCTTTCCTTTAATAGAGATCTGATAGTTAGTTCGTGAGATCTTTTTAAGGACGGTAAACGGTCCTTGCCAGCCGATGCGTAGTTTGTTGCTTCCGGTTGGCAGTAACAACAAAACTGTCTACCCTGGTTGAAGTTCTCTCTGCTTCGCTGCTTTATTATATCGTTTAGCATGCTTTGCGCGTGCTTTCTTAAGGTTGGTTGTTGCTAGATCCCATCCTAGTTGTAACCTTTCTTTAAGTTCCGATACATATTTACTGGCTGAGACGACTGTCTCGTCAGCCTTCTGGTCTGTCAGGGACCAAAGTAAGGCTTGTAGTGGCCCTTAATAGGTCTGCCGAACTAAAGTGTAGCTGGTGGGAACCCTGTAGAGGCCTGTGGGACTTCCCTGTAGGAGAATAAGGCTGCAGGAATGAACAGGTCCCAATCTTCAGGTTTCTCTTGTCCCAGCTTACGTAACATCATGGTGAGGCTGCCGTTGACACGTTCTACTAACCCATTTCCGGCCGGATTATAATGACTTGTGTAGATGTGCTGGTTCCTCGAGATCTTAAAGATCTCCTCCATTAACAGGCTACCGTATTGCGATCCGTTATCCGTCAAAACTTGTTGAGGGAATCCCAACCGTGTAAAGATTTGCACGGGTCTTCTGCGACATGCTTGGAATCCGTGCATGTTAGCGGTATAGCTTCGGCCCACATAGTGCATGTGTCGACTAAGGTCAGGATAAACCTGTTCCTTCTTTTAGTCCTTTCTATGGGTCCTAAAATGTCGACAGCAACCCGTTCAAATGGTGTCCCCACTATTGGCATTTCACCCATGGGAACTGGGGGTGTCCAATGTTTGGGTGCCACACGTTGGCACTGGGCGCATGATTTCACGTATCTTATAATATCAGTGTTCATTCCTGGCCACCAATAGTGAGTCGATATTCGCTGAATAGTGGCGTTTTGTCACATATGTCCGCTAAAGGGAAGAGAGTGCCCCATTTCTAAGATTTGGTTTCTGTACTTCGTCGGTACTAGGAGCTGATTATGCCCTTGTTCAGAGTTGCCCTGACATGGAAACATTACTTAGGAGCTAAAAACATAACAGGACAAATGGAGAAATATATAGAATATGTGACACTCAGAACAGAAGCAAAGAACAATGTGGTAGCAGCAAAACAGAAGTCCTGGGAAGAATTTGGAAAAAAGCTAGAAAAAGATGCGCAAGAAAACCAGAAATGGTTCTATAAGACCTTAAAGAACATGAAGAAGGAAAAACAATGCCCTCTCAAATGTATAAAGGACAAGCAAGGCTAATTGCTTACTGCCCCAAAGGAAGTAATGGAAAGATGGAAAGAATATTTCTCAGAACTACTGGATGGTGAGCAAAGTGAAGCATCAGAAATGATAACCACTATCACAGTAGAGAATACCAATGATGGTGAAGATGACATAAAGATGGAAGAACTGAAGGCAGCACTAGAGAAAATCAAGATGGGTAAAGCAGCAGGGCATGATGGTATAACACCAGAAATAGTTAAGTACATGGGAGCATGAGGCGACCTATTACTCCTAAGGGTCCTACAGGCAGCGTGGTGCAACAAGACATACCAAAGGATTGGGAGATTGCCATCATAACATCAATTATAAAAAAGGGTGACAATCGACAATGTGGAAACCATAGAAGCATATCCCGTCTCAGTGTCCCTGGTAAAATCTACTCTAGAATCCTAAAGCAGAGACTCCGACGACTAGTTGAGCCACAATTGGATGAGGTCCAGTGCGGATTCCGAGCAAACCGAAGTACTCAAGGCCTAATCTTCACACTCAGACAGCTGAGTGAAAATGCCCTTGAGTATAAGAGTGAGATCCATCTTTGTTTCATAGATCTGGAAAAGGCATTTGACAGGGTCTCCTGGAGCAAACTTTGGGACTGTTTGGCAAGGAAGAACATTCCAGCACCTCTGATTCATGCTATACAGAGCTTCTACAAGTCTTGCAGAAATTATGTGAGGACAGCAAACCATAAGTCAGAAAAGTTCAGGGCCACCACTGGTGTAAGACAAGGTGATATCCTGTCAACTTATCTTTTCATACTCCTCCTGGACGATGTCATCAAGACATGTAAGGAGAGAACAAGAAAGTATTCAGTGGGGACTGGAAGATGAGACAGGTCTGTATTTCAAATCTGTCATTTGCTGATAATGTTGCCCTGATTGCTAAATCAGAGACACATCTCCAATCCAACCTGCAAGTCTGGAAAGAAGAGCTGGAGAAGAGAGGGATGGTCATAAGCAGCTCTAAAACAAAATCCATGGTGATATCACGAGAAGAAAGAAGACATCAGACTAAGCTGTGAGAACAGGTCCTGGAGCAGGTCGACCACTTTAAATACCTCGGAGCTATTATAAGCCGAAAAGGAGGCATCAAAGAAGAGTTGGCCACTAGAAAAGAAGCAGCTGGGAGATGTTTTTCAGGTCATAAATCGAGGATTCCTCAGCAAGAGAGAGGTTGGTAAGAAAACAAAGATGGCTGTATACCGCTCCACCTATGTCCCAGTCTTGACATATGGATGCGAGTCATGGGCAATGACTACTACCCACAAAAGCCAGATCCAAACCTTACTTACTTACTTAGTCGTTCCCCTTCTACCGTGAGGTGTAGAGGTTTGGAAGAGAGAGCGCCAGACCATTCTATCAGCTGTCTTCTTCCTGGCCTGGTTCCATTCTAGTCCTCGGTCCTTCAAAGATTGTCTAATGTTGTCCTCCCAGCGGACTCTGGGTCGTCCTGGAGGTCTGGATCCCTGGCTCTTTGTTTCCCATGCTTGTCGTGGTAGCCGATCTTCTCCCATTCTGCAGACATGGCCAAACCATCTTAGTTGGGACTGTTCTATTTGGGTCTGCAGCGGATGGGATTTTAGGCCTTGACGGATCGTCTGGTTGCGGACCATGTCTCTTCTTGTTACTTCAACCACTTTCCTCAGATACCTCATTTCTGAGGTTTGGATCTGGCTTTTGTGGGTTGTAGTCATTGCCCACGACTCGCATCCATATGTCAAGACTGGGACATAGGTGGAGCGGTATACAGCCATCTTCGTTTTCTTACCAACCTCAGATCCAAACCTCAGTATTTAAATAAATAACACGGTATTTAATCAGTTTTACTAATAACGGTACACAAGAAACAAGGGACGTTTCGGGTTTTACCCTTCGTCAGCCACAAACAGGTGACAAAGACAAAAATTACATATAAGTACTACAAAACTATACGATGATGAGAAATATACAACAAATGGGCGATACAAGCAGATGGAAATAGTAAACAAAAACAGTGATGAGAGAAAAAAAGAACAATAATAATACAAGAAAACCGTAAAATCTAAAAGAAATACTGAAACAAGAAAGTAAATAATCAACGAAACGAAAAAAAAGAAGAATAAACAAAACTGTGGAACTAGTAAAAGTTGGCTTAGCTCGATCCAAAGAATCTGTGGAAGGAAGCGGTAGTCTCTTGTCACAGAAATCACAAGGAGGTGACGTACGATATCGAACGAACGAAAGAACGAACGAACTTTATTTTCAAAGGGTTGAGAATTGGGCACGCAGGCCCGTCTAACATTCAGCCCTTCCTTTCGCTCACCTTTCATACCGTATCCTTTCAATAGCACATGTATTTTTAGCATTAATTAATCATACAACATTATCGAGGTAAAATAATAACATACATTTGTAACATCCAGACATAATCAAATTTAAGGGGGGGGGGGGGGGGGTATTAATTAAAATACATTAACAACAATTAATACCTTAAAAAAAATATTTAAAAAAAATATTTAAAAAACTAAAACAAAAAACTAACAAACACAATCTAAACCATTCATACAGTAATAATAATAATAATAAATTCTTTAAGCACCAAACACGGCGCATAAGGCAGAAACCAGTGCTCTCCAGGTTGTTCGTTGTGACGCCACTCCTCTTAGCTCTTGCACATTATTTAGGCCCAACGTTCTTCCTTCTCTTATTATTGTTCTTCTGAGTGTTTCTTTTGGTCTTCCTCTTTTCCTCTTACCCTCAGGAACCCAAGTGAGCGCCTGTAGTGGTATTCTGTTGTTTTGCATTCGTAGGACATGACCGATATAAGACCATCGTCTTTTCCTTATATAGTCGGAGACATATTTCTGCCTAGAGTCTTCTCTTATTTGTCGATTAGTCTTGAATTCTTTCCAACTGATGTTCATGAGTTTTTTTTCTAAGACATTTGTTCTCGAATGTATTCAGCTTGTTCTCCAATGATTTTGTTATTTTCCAACTCTCACAGCCGTATGTTAACACTGAGATAACATTTGAATTAAACAGACGAAGCTTGGTATGTATATTCAATGATCGTAATTTCCAAATGTTAGATAATCTATTGAAGGCGCTAGATAATGGTGGCATATAATAAGAACTCGTGACATTTTGGAAATCTGCTGAATGACCTGGGACTTCATGTGTTGTCAGCGCATGCAGAAAATGTTCTCACAGGTGAGAAACTTTGAGTCTCAAGCAGATACTGCCACAGGGAGTGAATTGTTGACGCTTCCACTATACGAGATCCAGTTTTATGACCTATGCTCCTTAGGGAGGTAAAGGGTATTGACTGATAGGTGAGAATCGTACATATAGGCCCGTCTTGCATTTTGCCCTTCCTCTTACTCATCTTTATTGCTAGGTATCCAGACATTTTCCAACATACTTAAGGTATTAGTTCAACGGCGATGCAACATTATAAATAGTATAAAAGCATACATTTACAGTATCTGATTACAATTTAAGAAGTAAGGTATATTGAAATGAAAAACTAGATCATCAGACCCTCCATACAGTATATTAGATAATAATAATTCGAAACATAATCCCTTAGGGCGGCATATAATCCGCACTCATAATGTATTTGAACAGCCTACGATTATATGAGTAGGGACTGTGCATGTTTTTCAGGTCATGTGGAAGATTGTTCCAAAGATGAGCAGCTGAGTAAGCCAAGCTCTTCTTTTACAAATCTAGCCTCGGCATGGGTACTTCTAACTGGTTTAAGCGCTGACTACGTTTTTCATTGAATTTTAAAAGTGGCCACAGATACGTTGGAGCATTATGTGACAAGATTTTGTGAGCGAATTTAGCTTTGTTAAATAGAAAGCGCTTTCTAAGGGGTAATATTTTAAGATAGTTATATAGATCTATACAATGTGCTTGGTGTTTATCAGCAACTAGGCGCACTGCACGTTTTTGAAGTGAATGAAGCCTTTTTGTGTTGGATATGGAACAACCATCCCAGATTGTGGAACAATAGTCTAGGTGTGTTTGTATGTGACATGTGTAGAACATTTTCCTTGCCCCCTCATCCAGGAAGTGTTTGATTTTGGCTATGTGGTAAACTTTATGTGCCGTTAGCTTTGTGAGTGCACTTACATGTGAGTTCCAACTTAGGTGCTGGTCAACAGTTAGACCTAGAGTTTGATGCTCATTTACGTTTTCAATTAGTGATGTTCCAATGTAGAGCTGAAGTGTTGTTTTCTGCGAGTTTTGTAGTTTTTGTCTGGTTGATATTAACATACATTTCGTTTTACTAATATTTATTTGCATTCGATTCTCGTTGCTCCACTTAAAAATATTATGTGTGTCAGTTTGTAAAGATAGTTCTAGTGCAGTGCAACTTTTGTCACTAGTGTAAACAGTACAGTCATCGGCAAACAGGTCACAGGATGAATGTTTGATGTGCAGAGGAAGATCATTAATGTATACGGCAAAGAGAAGAGGGCCGAGAATAGAGCCCTGGGGAACACCGATATCGACAACAGTTGGGTTGGACAAAGAATTATTGTAAGACACCACTTGTTGTCTGTCTGTCAGAAATGATTTAATTAACTTCACCAGCTTAAGATTTACTTTCATTGTTTCTAATTTTCTGATTAAAATAGTGTGATCTATCATATCGAATGCTTTTTTAAAGTCTACAAAGATTGATCCACATAAATTATCGTTATTGGTGTTTAGATGCCAGTTGTCTATCATTTTTAATAAGGCTGTGTGACATTAATGTTTTGGTCTAAATCCCGACTGACTATCAACTAGCAGGTCATTATTGGCTAGGTGTTCTATTACTGTTTTGTTTATGTGTTTTTCCGATGGTTTGGACAGCGACGATATAAGAGAAATGGGCCTATAGTTACCAAGGTTGTTATTATCTGATGAACCAGGTTTAACAAGATGGTATACTTTAGCGATTTTAAGGGCAGATGGAAAGTAGCTCCTTGCGAGACATTGATTATATATGTATGTTAGTGTATCAGTAATAGCTGGTGCAGCATAACGCAGTATTCGATTACTGATTCCATCAAGTCCCGATGAGTTGTTATCTTTAAGATCAATAAGATAGTTATAAACTTCGTTCACTGCTATAAAAGGAATGTCGCATGGAATGGTGATAGTACACTTGTTCTCGCAGAACGTAGATAATTCGCTGAAGTCACAAGGGGAAGAAGGTATGGCGGATTTTATATTGTGGATGTCTGCCTGAAAATGATTGCTGAAGTCTGTACAAGTAAATGAAGTATTGGGATTTTGTGAGTCAGGCGAATTTCTTTTGTTCACCAAGCTATTGATTGCCTTCCATATATTTCTACTGTTGCTTTTGCTTTGAACTAAATGATAGCGACAAAATAAGAGATATAAAAAGATACGAAACGAACCAAAACAAAAACGTAAGAAGATAGATCTAAAAGGCAACGAATAAAGAATGAAGAAGAGAAAAGCTACCAGAATTTATGCAAAATGATGTTGTATATTCAAACCATTGGGAGCTAAAACGCCCATTTCAAAAATAAGGCGATTCTCCAACGACAAGCGAGTCTTGTCATTACCGGCACATGAACGGAGGGCAGTGACATGTATATCGGAATTACCTGAATGGTCAGGCCTATTGAAATGAAGGGCCACCGGTAAATGTTTGTCATGATAGATGTCATTCAAGTGCTCACGAAACCTGTCTGCCAAACGCCTACCAGTTTCACCAATATAGGTCATGCCACACCTCTTGCAGATGATAGCATAAATCAGGTTTCTGGATTCGCACGTAAAAGACTCACTAATGATAAATTGTCCTTTCGGAAAAGTGACTGTCTGAGTTTGGAGTACAAACGTACAGGTCTTGCATATCCGGCGTTGGCACGGTTTAGTACCAAAGTAAGATGGGCTAGAATGTCGTAAGCGACTGTACAAGAATATCCCTAAAATTCCTATCCCTACGATAAGCTACCAAAGGTGTATCACGAAACAACTCTTTGGTATCAGGATCAGAGTTGAGAATAGGCAGATGTCGAAACAGAATTCTCTTTACCGCTAGACAGTGAGGATGGAAAGTTAGAACCAGTTTGACTCTGTCAGATTGGACAGAAGGTTTAGTAGTGAGTGCCGTCTGACGAGTGACGCGTGTGATACGATTAAGGGCATCAGATAAAACATGTTCTGGATAAAGACGTCGGCGAAAGAACTCAAGCATCTCTTGAGCTCGCTGATGATAATCATCGTCATCGTGACATAACCGACGCAAGCGAAGAAGTTGAGAAAAGGGAATGGAATTTTTACAACTAAGAGGATGCGATGAAGTATAAAGAAGGAAACCATGAGCGTCAGTAGCCTTATAATATACAGAACTTTTAAGACAAGTAGGGCTAATAGTCACAGTGATGTCAAGGAAGTTCACTGAGGTCGTAGAAATTTCAGAAGTGAATTTAATGGCAGGATTGAAATTACCAACATAGTCAATAAATCGACGGAGGTCTACCTCAGACATGTCAGTAATGCCAATACCATCATCAATGTAGCGGCGGTAAAACTCGGGTATAGGCCCATCATAATTTTGAAAGACCAAATATTCAAAGTGGCCCATAAACAGGCAAGCGTAACTAGGGCCCATCTTAGTACCCATAGCGACGCCACTGATTTGGTTGAAGAATTGGCCACTAAACTCAAAAGAGTTGAGAATAAGAACCAACTCAGCAAGGCGAAGAAGCGGACCTGTACTTATAGTAAGATCAGTACGCTGGTCGAGAAAAAATTGTGCCTTGAGACCATCAGCATGTGGAATAGAAGTATAAAGGGAACAAACATCTAGGAGGAAAAGACGGTAGGTACGATCAGGCGTGAATCTGATCGAATCAAAAGTAGTGATAGCATGAGTAGTGTCTTTCAAATAAGATGGCAGATTAGCGACTAAAGGCTGGAAAATACTATCAAGGAATTCAGAAATACGTTCAGTGGGACAAGAACAGGCTGAAACAATAGGCCTACCAGGGTTAGCAATTTTATGCACCTTCGGAAGCATGTAAAAGGAAGGCTTACCAAGACTACTATCAAAAATATGGAGAGATAAAGCACCAGAAGGAAGAAGATCATCATGGACCAGGCCACGAATAGTCTCATAAACAGTAAGATTATTACGGACTGTAGCGTCACCAGAACAAGGTAAGTAAAAGGTGGTGTTACCTAGCTGTGTAACTCCTTCGTGAATGTATAAGTCCTTACGCCAAACAACCACAGCACCACCTTTGTCTGTCGGCTTGATAACAATATAATCACGGTTTTTAAGGCGTGACAATGCCCGCCATTCAGAAGACGTGAGGTTAGATCGACGGAGACGGCGTAGATTGAGCTGGTCAATGTCTTGCAAAGTATTGGCAATATATAAATCCAGAGCACGAGAAGCTCCTGGAGCTGGAGTCCAGTCTTGTTTAGGTTTGCCAAAACGACGAAAGATGTCATCAATATCGGAAACCCTGGTAGAATCCTTACCCTTGCGATGGTAATATTTAAGACGCATGCGGCGATGGAAGCTGTGAACATCTTGAAGCAAAGAATATTTGTCAAGAATAGAACGAAGAGGAACAAACTTAAGACCTTTACTCAGGATAGACAATTCATTAGGAGACAGATGTAAATCTGGAGGAATGTAAATAACTTTAGCATGGGTAGAAGACTGAATAGAGCACCCTGAAGGAGGTTGCGGACGGAGGCGGCGCAATTTCTCTTTTTTATGCGTGCACAAACGAGTATACAGCTCCCTATTCGTGCCATGGATAATCGTACGAATAAGAGGGAACGCTGGCGGGCACAACGAAGTCAGTAGACCTAGCTGTTGTGTAAGGTGTGATTTGGAAAATTCAAACTCAGTCAGCTGGCGTTTATGTATAGCAATGACGCACCTCATACGTTGGAAGGAACATTTCTTCTCAACCTGTTGTAAGCGGTGCTGGTCATCAGGATGAGGAAGTCCAGCCGATAGATGGAAGCTAGAGACAAACCCTTTAGGGATAACCCTAGCATGGAGACAGTTCTTGAGAAAAATTAATGTGACATGTACAGCGTGTCTTCTTGTATATAGTAAAGGCAAAGTCACAAGCAGTACGAGATATGTCAGAAGGCATGAGAGAAAATGAATGGGTGATAAAAGAATGAAGAGAAGAAATCAACTGTTTTTGATAAGGCATAATGAACAAATGTAAAAATATGAAACAAGATAAGAACACAAAATACAGCAGTCACGAAACGAAAACAAGGTAGCAGCAATGGTATTAGTATAGTGTAAGTAAATAAATTAAGGGGCTGCTGTAAAACTGGTAAGGAATATAAGTATTTAAATAAATAACACGGTATTTAATCAGTTTTACTAATAACGGTACACAAGAAACAAGGGACGTTTCGGGTTTTACCCTTCGTCAGCCACAAACAGGTGACAAAGACAAAAATTACATATAAGTACTATAAAACTATACGATGATGAGAAATATACAACAAATGGGCGATACAAGCAGATGGAAATAGTAAACAACAACAGTGATGAGAGAAAAAAAGAACAATAATAAAATAAGAAAACCGTAAAATCTAAAAGAAATACTGAAACAAGAAAGTAAATAATCAACGAAACGAAAAAAAGAAGAATAAACAAAACTGTGGAACAGTAAAAGTTGGCTTAGCTCGATCCAAAGAATCTGTGGAAGAAAGCGGTAGACTCTTGTCGCAGAAATCACAAGGAAGTGACGTACGATAGCGACAAAACAAGAGATATAAAAAGATATGAAACGAACCAAAACAAAAACTTAAGAAGATAGATCTAAATGGCAACGAATAAAGAATGAAGAAGAGAAAAGCTACCAGAATTTATGCAAAATGA